>CM075861.1:22616064-23216064 GCA_037975125.1 Latrodectus hesperus
TTTAGAAAATAATAAGTGAGTGGTTGCTGTAAACTAAATAAATGTGTTTCTATACCATCACATATTTCTATTAAAATCCACTTCGGATTCAGCAAGAAAATCACCAAGCATCTGGTTTGAATTTTCACTAAGCAGTCATTTTTTGCACACAAGGGTTAATTATACAGGGACCTACAGTTTAAAGTGCACAGTCCAAATCATGGAAAACATCCATGCCCCGGGAGGGATTCAAACTCTTGAATTGTTGAACCAAAGGCAAGAGTGCTAGCCATTTGGCTATCAGCTTGGCCACCAAGTATCTGGAATACTCGCAGATATTTATCTCCACAGATGAAATCCAATATTGTATTTTCCATGAAAAAGCAACCAATTTATCTTTTGTTAGCTACATGTTGACTTGTTTTAATTGTGCAGCCAAACATAATTCCATCAATTTTCCAAATATTAGCAAGGTATGCAAATGTAGATAGCCAATATCTACATAATAATTAAAATTAATGACCAATAAAATAAACCCTCAGTTCCTCTTTTATAATTTAAATACTTGCACAGTATTTTACCACATAATAACCAACTAGCTTCCATGAAACACACACATGAAATTTATATTCTCAATCTGCATTTCTCTAAGAATTGCTATCAAATCTTATTAACAATAGTACAATATTCCTCTAAACACCATTCAACACTTGAACCATTTATTTGATTCTCAGGAAAATTTAAGCTACAATGGCAAATTAGTAAAGGATTCTGAATTAAAACCTAGATTATTTCCATTAATTTGATAACTACTTATATATTAAATGCATATTCCCCAACATTTCCAAATGAAAAATTCCAAAGAATTATATCAGATATGAGTGTGGATCCAAAAGAAAGAAATTGATAAAAATGATCATGTGAAAAATTTAGCAATCCTGCTCCATAAAAAATATATATATATAAATTGTGAAATTTTTTCCAAAAACCTAAGCACAAAAAATAGATATTTGGAAAGAGGTTGGAAACACGACAGAATAAAACTTCCATTAAGGTATTCCAATTTAATGATAAGATATACAAATACTAAAAAAATATTTTCTAAAGTAAATTATGAATAAAATCAGATTTTAAAAAGCATTAAGAACATCTATAAGCAAGCAAATTTATCAAAAGACTTTCCACATCAACAGTTCTCCAATAAGATTACAATAAATAATAACAGTATTCCAGCCGAAAAGATCTAGTTTTTCATTTGATAAAATTTCAAGCATTAATCAAGTACTTTCAATTTTAGTAATCTTAATATAATACTGTATATTTATTTTCAAATAATTCCAATGGTATTGCTGAAATTTATTAAAGCTGAAGATTATACAAATCTGCATTAGATATAGTTAAGGAATGGAATATTTTGACTTACGCTTCAAACTCTCACTTTCTTGTTCAATTTTATTTCTTAAAATGGTATTATTCTGAATCTAAAACAAATTTATCTTCATTAGAAAACAATAGCAGTGAAGGTGATAAAAAAATAATTTAATGAATTAAAAACATACCTGATCAATAACACTTCTCAATTCGTCAAAATTTGCCTTAATTAATTTCTGAAATTCTTCTTGAACATGAGTCTGGAGTGAAACAAAATATTTAAGAATTCTGATTTTAATAGATATTTTATGAAACTTTATGTGTAACATTTTTATATAAAATATATTTTGTTTTTTAACACCTCATAATAAAATAACAATACATTTTTAAAATCAAAAATTCAGTTAAACATAGACATGGTATTTCATATTCCCTTAGTTACACTTAAAATAGTAAGCGAAAAATACTTACATATGCATCATCAATATTTAATTTCTCTAATGGTAACTCTTGCAAACTAAGACGGCAAAGTTTCTTCCTAGAATTTGTACAATTATGTATGTTTTTCATGTGATCCCTTATGCTGGAAATACTAGTTTTAAGATGTTTTACTGCATCAGATAAAATAGTTGCATTGATAATAGCTTCATGTTGAGTTTCAACAGTTAATACCCCTGTAAATTGTCATTAAATTATTAATGCACAATTATTTTGAAAATATAAATAGTTAAAAGTTTTAATATTAAGAAAAAAATTAATTTTGAAAGAAAAGACATGGTAGCTGACTGAATTTTGAAAATGACTTAATTCATATAATTTTCACTGTAACTTTTATTTAAATTTTAATAAACTAATTTTATCTGTTACAATAATAAGTACTTTTTATCTATTCGTAAAAGTAAAATTTTATCTATTCGTAGGTAAATCATATTTTAGTGCTATTAGTTTCATAAAAATATTAAAAATAAAAACTTATTTTTTTATAAATTATTGTATTTATATAATTATAGCTAATATCAAATTTACTTTGCAAAACTAATATTATAAATATAACAACTAACTTTAGTTTTATATAAATAAAACTAGATTACATAAAAACAATATTAAATAAATCTAATTTTAGTTTTCAACTAAGTGCTCTTTTTATAGGTAAAACTAAATTTATTTGTAGATAGTTTAACTAATTTTACTCATAAAATGTCAATACATATAAAAACAATAAACTTAAATAATGATGTATTACTGTATTTACGTTCAATGAGTATGAAAAACTTTAAGCAAATAATTAGAAAATAATTCTGATTCCTTAGGAAAGATTTCTGGAAGAAACTTAACAGCATATAATATTATTCCTTTTAAATATTTTAAAAATATAAAGCACATGTAACTTTATTCTTTAAAAAGTTATATAGAATTTTTATTTAAAAATTTTGCCTTTCAACTTATCTAGTGGTCAGCGTTCATGTCTGCTGATAAAGAAGTGGGTTCAAATCCCAGCTCAGACATGGATGTACTTTCTCTATCTAGTCTTTGTCCTTTCCTTGTATGAATGAGGTGTCAATGGTTGCCTACCCTATAAACAGGTACCTATCGCATGTGTGTACTAAAGAAGTCAGACTCCACAACAAAATATGGTTCAGTTGGAAAAGTGGAGTAGTGCTCCCCATGTTGCCAGCCTAGCTGGCACATGACAGCAACAACATTTACAAATTTCAACAAACAGATGTCATGATTTTATAAACAAAAATATTACCATAGTTTCATTAAATTCAATTTCAGAAATATTTTTTGACTAATAAATTTCATAAAATTATAATACATATGCTAGTTTATTAATTTAAATAACAAAATTACATTCTGCAATCATAGAATTCATCTAAGCTTATAAATATCATCTAAATTAAAATCTACAGCTTCCAAATTGCTTATCCTTTGAAATTAAACTTTTTCAAAAGCAAAATCTAAAATTAACCCTTTTCCAGATAAATAAATTGCCTTAAAATGCTTTTAATAAATTTATTTTGTCTATGTTTTTATGAACTATACAACAAAACATCTTGCATAAAAATCAACATTATTGGTGATTTCAATAAAGAAATACTTTATTGAGTACAACCAAGAATGTAATTAAAAACTTGTTTCACAGAAAATAAAATATTGAAATTGTAATAAAATTGTAAATAATAAAATAATTATATTGATAAAAAATCAGGGAATACAAAAATTTCAAATACAATGTTTAAACGTAATGCTTACATGAGACAATATTCTTTATATCCTCCAACTTTTCATGGTCAATTGAGCTTGAAATATTTTCATGCACAAGTTCAACAAAATTAGCTTTAAATGCTGGAATAATAAATTATAATTGAGATAAAGAAAGATACAGAGTAATAAAATAAAATAATATTTGCAAATCAAAATAAAAGTTAAATTTAAAAATTACAATTTAAAAGCAAAATTATTAAACATGAATTTAAATATTTGAACAATTTACCATACCTTCGTAATTCTTTATGGGACTACCCTGGGCATCTCTAAAAGCTGCATCAACATCCTATAATAACGAATTCAGTTTTAACATTTTTAAAAATATTCTATTCAGAAGCAAAAATAAAACATCAAAACTAAAGATCTAAGCAACAACTAACTCTTTAATGTTGTAATTGTAATAATTGTTAAGAAATTAATTTTTTTCTTTTACTTAAAAATTTATTGGATATAAAGAAACAATATTTTTCTGAATTTTACACTCTAGAACAAATGTTACTATAAAATAAAGTTTAATATTTGAAAAAAAGTGTATTTGTTTTTAATATTTTTAAAAGTAGAGACAACTTTCTTTTTAAAACACACATTAGCATGTTCTAAACTAGAAAAATGTTATTCCTATTGCAAAGGAACTTTTTTACTTATTTTATTTATATATACACATTTTTGCAAGCATGAATAGCAGCATTAAAAAAAGTTCGCATAACTAAGCTAAATTAAATAATTTTAATAGCTTTAAATTAATATATATCTGAGTATTTGTACTAGATATAAATAATTGTGATATTCAAAAGTCATCATCAAAAGTAAATCATAAAAAGTTAAGAGTATTTTTTAAAAATAACTAAGGAACACCTTTTATTAAAAAAGAAACATAATAAAGTGCTTAATAAAATCACATTTTTTGATTAAACAATATTTTATAATTTATATACAAAAACTTAGGAAAAGTAATAATATGCAAACTTTCAAAAGAATGAATCTATTTTAGTGCAATGAAATAAGATGTACTATACATACCTCATCAGTTTTGTTTGCAAATTTGTGAACAATATCGAAAACTTCACTGACATTTCCTTTCACATTTGGGAATGACTTATGCATATGTTCATTTATGATACACATACAAACAATAGGAACACTAGAACACAAATATAAAATAAGTAAATGTTTGAATAAGTAATATTAATAATTGAAAAATTAATATAAATGAAACTTGGTAATAAAATAGACAGAAAATGTTTAATAACATTTATCCTGAATTAATTAAAACTTAATATGCAAATTTCATTCCTTTTAGGATTAAATAAAGAATGCAATAGAATAAAATGAAGTAAAAGTCAAAGTTTAGAAAAATTAATTACATTCCAGTAGATCAGACTGTATATTTAAATATTCATCACTTAGTGTAATAAAAAAATTAGTTAAATACTATTATTCTACAACACTGAATTCAAAAAAGAAATTAAATCAATCTTTATTAATTTTATATACATTTAGAATAATGAATAAATTGCTTAAATGAAAGAAAATAGCCAAAGTTTTTAACTTTTTGAAGCAAAGTTTTGCAAGATTCAAGGGATTTATGTATTTCATCACCAATAAAATGTTACTAATAAAATATAGCATTTTTATAAAATAAAAATTGTGAAAAAGTATTTTAAAAATCAATTTTGAAACAAAATGAATAAGCTAAAATGTAGAGAGAAACATTTATTGTAATTAAATTTATAAAAATATGGTCTTTAAGACTGATATCATAGCAATTCATATAAAACTTCAACATGAATAAATAATGTATTTTATGTTACACCCTTTGAAAGTTTGAAAAAATTTAAATCGAAAATCATAAATAAAATGCTTTGTAATAGAATTAATATACAAAAAAAGTAATTAGAACTAATTTTCTTGATATATCTCATACACATAAAAACAGTTGCAAAATGGGAAAAAAACCTTAAATTGAAAACTTTTAAAAATTAAAATTAAAAAGACATGCATATTAAATTCAAATTATTTACTAGTGAGGAAAAATAAAATATAACTTATAATAGTTAATACTTACTATTAACAGCATCTGCTAGTAAATATAGCTCATAATAAAAAAATAAAAACTCTAAAATGCATATAGAAAAATAAAATATTTTAAATATTAATTAATTTAACTATTTTGTTACATTTTGAAGAAATTTTTTATTCAGTAATAAACATGTTTTAATAAGAAATCATGAACTTTGGTTGAACGGTTTTAATAAAAATAACTGTAAGGATGAGAGAAAAGGATAAAAATTACTGAAGTAAAAAATAACTTGAAAGTGTAAAAAATAATGAAATTAATCGATTTAAAAACTATTATATGTTGCAGAATTTCATCATATTCATTCACAATTAATATTTTTGTAAATTATTAGTTTTATAACTTACACAAGAAAAGCAATCATAAATATGAGACAAAATTTATGAAAATTCCTCCAGCAATTATCTGTATGCCTTTGTTTCTGGCTATTTTTGGCACCACAACGACCACAAAAACGGCAACAGAAGAAGAATATTCCAGTAATGAGCATGACAATGACATAAATGATTCCAATGATAACCATTGTCAGAAAAACATAGTTCATTTCAGCCAACTAAAATAGAAAATTTTTATAAACATACATTTTGCTCAGTTAAAGCATACAATAAATTTATAACTAAAAAAATTGGGTACTCTTCTGTTTCAAGGGATTGATAAAATGGCCAAAATAGGAAAGCATAATTGCAAATATATAATGAAGTAACATTTCTTGGTAACTCAAAGCAGAATTCTTTTTTCACAACTGACAAACACATTTGGAATTTCTTTGACTCAATTCATTTTGATTTTTGTTACTAACTACCATTTCTTTTTTCTCTTTCCAGAGATTTAGACGTATTTACTTGGCATACATTTCACAATTTTAGAACTACCTATTAAAAAGCCTGCAGGACATTTTTAAATATAAAAATAATATCCTTGCCTTTTTTTAGTGATTCAGAGAGAGACTGCTAATGATCCCACAAAATGGAAAATACTAAAATTTACTTTAAAATTTTGTTGATGAAGTAATATTATCAAGATACCATTAACTCATTTTTTATTAAATTAACTATAAATTTGTACATGAAATATAAATTATATTAAACTTTTTATAAAGCACAGAGTATAGCTTCTAGGCTTAAATACTGAATTAAAAAATAGTGAAAATAAAAGAAATTATGCCTTTTTCAATACAATTATTATTTAACATTTTACAGCACATTGGGTGATCCAACTGATGTGCACTTTTTCATTTATTAAAATTGGAAAGCAAACATGAAAATATATAATTTCAAAAATTTTAATATTTAAATATTTCAAGAATTGTTAAACATTACTGAAATATATTAAAAACAAGAAAGTTTTTCAGCTTATAAACATATTTAAATATATATATAAACATATTTAATATATATATATATATATATATATATATATATATATATATATATATATATATATATATATATATATATATTATATATAATTTAACTAAATATAAATAGTATTACAATAAATGATTCTTAAAAAAATTGCATTTCACCTTAATAACAGTTTCTTGTGGATCCAAACTATGCTTATGAGACAAAATATTAATAACATAATCTGAAAATAAACACATTGTTAATATATAAGATTTTTAAACAAACTATCCAAATAATAAATTCAATAAAGCTCAAGCATTTGCAAATAATCAAATTATTTGAAATTTTATAAATTTGAAAGCAACATACTCTTTTTGAAATATAAATTTTAATATTATCTTCTGTAAATTACTCTTTTATGGAATACTTACTGAATCATCAACAATTAAAAATGTTATTTTAATTCTAAAATAAAGTTTTGAAAGTCAAATTTTATTTTTTAAAGTAGTGATTGACAAAAAATTTTTTGAATAATAAATGATAAAAAATTGTCTGAGAAAACTAGTATATACTTTACAAAATTTAAACATAATCCTTACAAAATACCAAGAATGTTTTAAAGGCTATTATTATTAAACTATTTTTAAGTTAACTTTTATTTTAATTTATAAATTAAAGAAACAAAAGAGAGGTCAAAGAATTTTTCCCATTTTACCTTGAATATAACCTTGATAAACAATGTATGATAAATTTAAGCTTTTCTACAATTTCTACTGGTGAATATTTTAAGCAACTTATCTATCAGCAAATAACTGTTAGCAAATCACTAATTTATCAAGCAAATTTTATAAATAAAATACATTGATATGTTATGTAAAATAAGAATAAATGAATTAGAATATGAGATGGAAAACTGTTTAATGGCAATGATGATCATTAAGCTTTTATGTATAAGTTTTATTATACGGCAATGTATACCATGCTTTTAGTTTGCATTGCTGAACAGGTAACTATTGGATTACTTATATTATTGAATAGATTATAATATAAATAATTGAATGATACAAATAAAATTATAATTTAAATATCATATGATATTAAGATAAATAATAGAGAAAATTATATTTTTTGAGTTGATTGATAATCCTCAATATTTAACTAAAACATTTTCTAAAATTAACATTTTTTAGGGATGTCATAAATTTTTTTCACAATAATTCAATCATTTTTTAAAATCTATTCAATGTTCTAGGGTGTACTTTCTTTTATAATCAAATATTTTCTGTTTTTGCTATTTACCCGCATTAAAATTTAACAATGGTCCATTTTATTTTTAGAAGTATTTTTCTTTTCAAATTTAGCAATAAAAATTTTATTAAAATGCAATGATTTTCAGGCACAATCTATTGTAATCAAGGCATTATAATCAATATCCTCCCAATGATTTCAAGACAGAAACAGAGATCATTCTAATATTATCAAATTTTTATTGCAAATTTAGAACATTTTAACAAAATTATTTTCTTAAAATATAGCCTTTGGATTTTTTTTAATAACAATCACACATTTTGTAACATCAAATCTCTTCACATATTCAATGCTGAACTTGGTTTATATTTATTACCTTAACTAGGTAATTTGTAAAAATAATTTTCAATTTATAAATCTACAATCTTTCCAGATAAAACAAGATTCATGTAAATGGCTTTTCAGAAAAATATTTGCAGAAATAATGGACAATATTTATGATTTAAGAGTTAACAGATATATACCATTCTACAACATTAATAAGATTTTATTTTGAAATATATTCTTCCAAAAAAATATTCATCAAATCAAGAGTTCTTTAAAGTGAATTAAAATTTATTTAAAAGGAGCAAACTACCATATTTAAGAAAAGATTTAGGTTTCTGAAATTTTATGCTTTTTATTCATATTTTACAAATTTAATAAATTTTGATATTTTCTTTAATGCCACCTTTTGCATACAACAACTTCCATAATTGGAATACATATACATACAGGACAGTATTTTAAAGATAGTAATTTGATGTACTAAATTTAATAATTACAAGATAATAAATTAAAACAATAAATGACATTACAAACATCCTATATCCTAACTCTTTCTCTAGACAAATGGTGTTAAACAAGAAAAATAATTCCAGGAATTAAAGGAGATCAAAATAAAAAAATTAACTATTATAAAAAGGCAAATAAACTTTAAATTAATGAAGGAAGGATTATTAGCTATAAAATAATTCAATAAAAATTATTTTTCAGATTGTTTGTCATTTTTGTGAGGCTACTTTTTACACTCAAGAAGTTAAATTTAAAAAATAAATACTGTGAGTCACAGACAATACTTTATACCCATGATAAGATTGAAATCTTTAAATTATTGAACTAAAAAAATTCATCTAGCCACTGGCTTGACACAAAATTGTCTTTATCACAAAAATATATTATTTTGACATTCACCAAATTAAATGATTGCACTAGCAAATAATGAATTCTCTTACTATCAATCTAAGTAAATCAAACAGGTTTAAATTTTTTAATATACATATTTATGATTTCATCAGTTAATTAAATTATTTTCAGTGATTGTTTTAATCAGAAAATTTTAGTTTAAAACTGCATTAAATTATATTTTGAATTAGATCCTTAACTCTTTGATCTTAACATAAAAAGTATTTAAAAAACTGGTTTATAACAAAATATACAAATAACCACAAAGCATATATTTTACCTAAAGTCCTTTGGTCTGGTTTAATTATCACCAAGAATTTATTCACCATTTCATACCATCCTTTCAGAGATGATTCCTCCATCTTTTTCAATTGTTCCAACTTTATTCTGACAGGATGTGGTGTTGTCGATGATGATGTGGTAACTTCAGTTGAGACAGAAGACTGAACAGAATATGAGCAATGGAAAAGAGCAAAAAAGACAATGGACAGATACACACATTTCATTTTGTACATTTTGGCAGATGTTAATCACTCTAGAATAAAATAAATTTTCAATAAAAATCCCATTGTTATTACTGCTGTATAAATCAATGTAAATTTAAACAATAATTCACACATGTAACAAACAAAATTAACATTAAAATACAAAAATTATAGATGCTGGTAATATTAAGCAGATAAAATGTTACGGAAATAGAGATACCTGGAAATAAAGCATATAACTAGATAAATTAACAATAAAATTATTTAAGCTGAAAAAAAACAACCAAGTGAATTACTAAAATGAATAAAATTCAAAAGTACTTCAGTTAATAGCTTAAAAAATACTTAATATAAGTTTTGTTGACATCTTAGATTTACTTAATTAAAAGATAACCAAAATAAACATTGTAAGAAATTTATAAATTACAAATATCTATAATATTTAAACATATATGATATAATTTAAAATTCTATTTCTATTACTTTTATTATTTATTTGGAAATTAAAATAAATTATTGTAAAATTATGTTACAGTTCTTTAGCTTATAAACTTATAAGGAAATAACAGTTTGTGAAACATAGTATGCATATACTGCAAATAGAAAAAGATGGCATAGTTAAATATGGCTAGATGAACTACAGACTTCTTTACCAAAAAACGAACTTCAATCAATTAAACTAGTTTTAATACCAACAGTGAAAACTTAAATGAATTTTTTATAAAATTATAAAGAATGACTTTTATTTGTTAAATGTAAAAAAAGAAAAAATCATAATTGGTGGTTTGGTTTTGTCTATGTCTCAATTTTTATACTTAAAAAAATGCATTAAAATTTTTTGTATGCCATTAACATATTAACTTTAAATAAAATATTATATGCACAAAATATTTTAAGTACCATACTGATAAGTAGGTATATCTTTACAAAAAACACATATTTTTTATATGGTATTCAAATGTATAAATTAAGAAAAACAATCTTAAACTATGTTAAAATAAAAATCACTTTAGACCACAAAACAAATATAAAAATATATGCTAATTATCATATTTGATTTTATAATCTTAAATAATTTTTGCTTTAATTTAACAAAGAAACTTTAAATTTATACGTAAATGATAAACATTATTATTGTACCATTATTAAATTTGTTTTCTAAAGTTCAGTAAGCAATAAAAAACTTTTCATCTTTTAAACCACAAAAAATAAGAAAAGAAATTTAGAACATCCATTACAAAGTTTAAATATGATAAATTGGTGTAACATCACATATGAAAACAAAGGAAAAAGTATGCAAATAACTCATATTTATAAAATAATTTTTGAAAAATTTATCTTCAAATTATTTAACAAATTTTTGTTCAGCCAAACGCGAAACAAGTACATAATTATCAATCTTGAGATTAACAGTGAAACGAGAAGTAAGAAATAATACACTCAATAATTAACTTTAAAAAGAATTACCTTATTCGTTAGTATATAATTATTTAATATTAATTAACGAATAAATTAAGAAAACAATAATCAGGGGATTTAAAATATAGATTTAATGAAATTAAAATTAGGAAAAACAGTTTGTAACTGAATAATTTGTAATCAAGTACACTCAAAAAAATTAACTCGAGATACATTGTTTACAAATAAAGATGGTGCGCAATAACATAAATAATAAACATTAGTCTTTCTGGTAGACAAAAAAATTTAAAGGAAATATTTTCTTACAAATATTTTAAAAGCGGCGTTTACTTCTATTTACATTAAACAAAAGCTTGAATGATATTTAGAGAAGTTGAATATTTTAAAGAATTTAATCATATATTCAGACATAGGCCCCCTAGGCTTAGGGGCAGTGATAACAAAGATAAGAGCAGTTTATCATTATCTTTAAAAAAAACATTCAACAGAGTATGACTCAAGAAAATTTCAAAACGATAAAACTTACTTTTTATAAAATATCACTTAATATTGTAATAACAATAAAATCCCGAATAACAGTTTGGCACATTCCTATGCACAAGGGTGCGTAGCAGTTATCTTCGGTGGTTGACGGTGAATTTACAAACACAACAAAAAGAGATTTTTGCGTGCAAGGATGTCATTACCGAATTCCAAGTACCTATCAAGATGAACGGTACTTAGTTACTTGGTAAAGCAGAGAAATTGTCGCTAAAAGTCCCAGCTGATGCCAGGGACGCGTAACCATGACAGTCACGTGACTGACGTCAGATCGTAGAAGCGACCAGACAAAATGGGAAAGGTGAGTGATTTGAGTGATTTACCCAAGCAGGCTGTAGTTCGAGTTTGTTGATCGCCAAAGGGCGACCTGCGTTGGATGCATTTAAAATTTTGTTAAAACCAGAGATTCTTCTTATATATATGTAAAAAAATCGGCACTATTTTTTGGATTCCACTTGAACCAAGATATAAATGCAGACTGGAAATTTAATATTTTTTTCAGTGGAATTGTAAAACTTAGCATTTGTTATGGATTAACGAAGCATAGTCCCGATAGATAAAGAAATACTTCGACATAAAATGTAACAAAGGTATTTGCCTGAATATAAATAATATATAGTCAGGTAAATATTCATAACTAATTTAAATGATATTTTTCTGACAGAAAAAATATTATAAGCGATGCTTCTTATATTCCCATGTATCAAAAATTCAGTAAAAAAATAACTATTAGTGAATTTAAAATACGGAAATTTAAGAGAAATAAAACCACAGTACTAAAATTTTATCAAAGTAAAATTTAATTTTTAAATGAATTATTTTTATGTGTTGACTTGATTTTGTTTTATAATAGTAATGGATTATTTCTAATGTGTTAAGCAAGAGTTTTTAATTATTTACGACAGTTAGTTTAACTGTAAATTCTATCTTAAATGATGCAAATTAGTGGAACATATTAATATTTCCTCCTAGTATTTTAACTTATTAAGAATAAAATTGCCTTCATAAAATGAACATATACAAATTCAATACCTATAAATAAATTATAAACTATATATAAGTCGAATTTAAATTATTGGAAAGTTAAAATTATTTACGAAAGATATTTTATATTTCTCATTTTAAATAAATTATAAATATTTTGCATTTATGAAATTTGCTATTGGTGAAAAGAAAAATTCCGTTATAAAATTAATTATGACAATATTTATCATTAACAGGACGCAGAAAAATGATATAGAATAACACCTAAGTGTGTGAGTGATATAGATTTTTATGTATTTTAAGTAACATACAATATACATTTTTAATTAAAATAATGCCTTTCATTTCTCCTAATATTTCTTTTAACACAAATTTTTGCTATTAATGAATGAATTAAGCTATCAGATATGGCATCGTATTTGATTTCACCACTGATAGAAAATTTGATAGGAAAACTAATGACCCTCTTCAAGTCTAATCACTATATCCTGTCAAAAGATAAGCTTTCACATCTCCATTTCTACATGACCATCTTTCATTCATTGTCAACAAGATTCGGTACTGCACTATAGCTAGAATAAAATAGTTCTTCCTCGAATACAGATCTGTATTCGAGGAAGAAATTTCATCTTTTTTATTCTAACTATGGTGTAGTACCGATTCAAATCTTGTTGACAATGAGTGAAAGATGGTCATGTAGAAATGGAGATTTAGTAGAAATAGTTTAGAATTGATAGTTCAGTAGTTCTGAAAACTGAAGCAATCAAGTGTTTTTTTGCACTGAATCTACTGTATGTAGAAGTTTATGTTGGAAGAAATTTATATATATTTAAGATTCAAATTATTCATCGTGCTCAGGGTTTAACATTTTTTATAATAAAACATATTGTGAAACACATACACACACACAAAAAAAAAACGATTGATAATTTCACAACACATTTTTGTCAATATGGAAAATTTTTTTTATTTTCCAAACTTCCATGCACGATTCCGCAAATAAACCTTGGAAATCCTTTTTTTATATAAATATGAAACGACTGTACAATAAATTATTTATCAACACATCTACTTTCTTAAAAGTTTTACTCCATGCCAGAACAGAGAAATATTTACACGTTGACAGGTTTATATGTGCACCAATTCATTTGTTATTAACTAAAGTAACGTCCGCGCGCGAATTTCTTAGGTTAGAAATAATTTTATATTCTTTCATAAAATTTTTTGTGTATTATCAAATACTTTTTTTTAATAGTTTGCTCTTCAAAAGTATTGAATTTATTTTTAAAGTGACATATAAATAAGTTCAAAATTAGAATTTATTGAAAAAAAATGACAAAAAATTTCTGTTTCTTAAAATTTAGAATTTGTCAAAAGTGTCCACATATAGATCTAATATACATCTAATAGTGCACAAAACGCCATATAAAAAATTTTTGTAACAATGTTTATATACTGTGTCAGAACTTTTATATATTACTTTAGTTGTGTTTTTTCTAGATTCTTTTGCTTATTTTATTTGTACTCAGAGCTCAAAGAGTGGCACCACCGATATAAATATTTTTAAGTTTGTATATAATATGTGAAAATAAATTATATCTTATTATATAACATACGAAAAAATTTCTATATATAGTTACTGTAAATGAGCAGAATAAAAAACATTTTATGTTGCTTGTTAGACCATCTGGTACTTTATTTTGGGATTAAATTTTTTAAGTAATAATGGTGTGTTCTCGCGAATTTCCCTCAAGTTTTCCTATTAATTAAAATAATATCTTTATTTTAGTAACATTAAACTCTAATCTTTTGTTTAAGTTCCCCATTAATTTTTATTTTATGAAATTGTTTAGTGTGTGCCTTTTTTAAAAAAGATATATGTATGATCTATTTAAGAGTTTGGATTTGATCTCTCGCTTTATGATTAATCTTTGCACACAAGGGTTAATTTCATCTAAAATTACTTCTACAATGTAAACTCCAAAACACTATAATACACTATTGCTTGTGAACTCAAGAATGAAGTCAAGATTCATAACTATTCAATTTGATTTTAAATGAAAAATGTAAGATTTACCTTATAAAAATTATAAATTTGTTTTGAAGGTTGGAAAAAATATTTAAATAAAAACCTTGTAATATTTTCGTAATCTTCGTGAAGAATAGCATTGTAGTATATTCGAATGTATAACATGAATATTCAGTAAAAATTATATTTGGAAAAACATTTCGGTCAAGTATTTATGAGTTATAAAATATTTAATATATAGAGAGAAAATAATTTTACAATTTTATTTTCGCTGCTTATCATTTATATTTTATCAAATATTATAATAATTTATGATATATTCATCCAATATAAAAATATTTTTTTACAAAAATTAGGATAAATGAAAAATTTTATTTTATAGCCAAACAACCGAATAGTAGCCAACAATGGGAAACCTTCATGGAAAGCAACTATGTCCATTGGAAGATAAAAGACATCTTTTTCAAGGTTTCGCTTTCTTTTATTCTTAACTCAAACTCATTCCGCCTTTTTAAACTAGTTAGTTTAGGAGTTTTTCAACTTTTATAAAATAATTTAGAAGATAATTTCATTTGACGAGTTGTTATTTCATATGATTATTATCCTCTTAATACAATAGAATAATTTCTGCGTTAAAAAATAAAACACGTCATGAGAAACACAATGGGGCGTGTCTGACAGAAGTTTTATTTATTTAATAATATTATTGTTACCTCTGAATAAAAATTTTTTTTACTTTATTCAGTGCTCTTTTTAACCCATATATTTTGTTTTTAAAACTATCAATAAATGCGAACTGTAAATAAAAATTATAAGAATATTTTTAATACTGGCTTCCGCGAACTATCGAGTATCTAAAACAATTGAAAGTATTAGAACATCTAAGGTATATTTACTTTCGAAAGGGACTTTTACTAATTTAATTTGTATTTATGTTCCATAAAAGTTAATTTCAAGAAAATTCTCGAGTACTCATCCCTACAAACATGAACGTATAGAAAGTAGAAATGCTATATCCATCTTAGGTCGCTAAACCATAGCAAGAATTAAACTGTCAACCGTCCACTTCAGAGAGCACAATCATAGTACAAGCCATGTAGATTCATAGATTTAAGTAGTGAATCTTTCATTAAATATCCTGGCACAGTGGCCATAAGTCTATTTTACTACATAGGGTATGTTAATTCTATGGTAATTTCAGAGATCAAATACATAAAATTAAAAGAACGTTTAAAGCTCTATGAAAATTTTTTGTTTTTTTGCATGTTTTTCCCAGAACCAGACATAAGTTCTGGTGGAAAAGTTTTGAAATCTTTTAAATAAAATATTCTCAGATTCTAATGAATGCTTACGTAGTAGTTCAAAATCTATTTCAAACTTTAGAGTATGGTATATTAAGCTTTTTTGTGCAAATATAACAGAGAGAAGTGCGACAAACAAATCAAACCAATCTCCAAAAGAAATTGCTTTTGGAGGAAATTGTTTTTCACCAAACTAAAAGGATGTGCTATGAAAATATAGTTCCTGGGAAAATAAATCATGATTTTGCGTATTACTCAATATTTACGAAACTAAACTAACCAGCTTTTTAAAATCATAATTTCTATGGAATGAAATCATACTCAACAATATGGGTTAAAATATGTTTATACTTTGTAATAACATTATCTTGTTTCTTTTCTTTGCAATTTCAATAAGAAGGAGAAGAAAACAAACAAATTGCACTATTTAGATTTCTTCTCTTAAATTATAAGTAAAGTAACATGATGAATATCAACCACACTCTCAGAAAATAAATGGGCATTTGGAACCAGGGCTCACTGTGCCACAGATAGAAAAGAACAATTTTTCAAGAAATTTAGCAAATAAATCTTAAATGTAACAGCTCTACCAAAATTTAAGCCCCATGCGTTGATATTGTTAGTTAAGGCAAAAATCAATTTCGACAACATTGGATTATAGCATTTAAATACAAGTAGCTGCATTGATCAGCATTGAAATATCAATATCAAGGAAGTCTGATAGGAAGTGAACTAAAGTTCATGTCTATCGGTGCCATAGATCATAAATAATTGAAAAACTTTATCAACAAGTGCGATTTTACTACGAACAATTTCAAAAAATTTCCCAGTAAAATTGTAATCATAAAGGTTTTTTATACGGCTTTTATTTTAAGTGCAATATTCAGTGCGTAATGGTGGTAATAGTGACTCCTAAGTCATTTGAGGCCATAAATGAGACCCAAAAGGTTTTTAAGTTAATAAAGCATATGAATTTTCAATTTAGGATCTTAGGAAATCTATTGAATCTTCGATTATGGCAAAATTGATGACCATGCTGATCACAGAAAGGCTTCATCTCATCAGACATTTTTGGGATATCCGTGATGAGAGTAACTAAGCAGTACTTTACTGAAAAAATGAGCATAGCTTTATTGAAAAATACGTTTGTGAATGAGAGTCAACATCAATGACGTCACAGTCCTTTGGTTGTATAGTTGAACTGTTGTTGTTGTTGTCGTGTGCCAGCTAGGCAGGCATAATGGGGTGCGCTGCACTTCTTTTAAAACTGAACCATATTTTGGTGTGGAGTTCGATTTTCTCAGTACACACATGCCATAGGTACCTGTTTATAAGGTAGGCAACCATTCACAACCCAATCCTGTAAGGAAAGGACAAAGAGAGAGAAAGAAAGTACATCCATGCCTGAACCGGGATAGTTGAACTGTTGTTTTCCTAGAATCAATATTTAAGGTCTTTAAAAAGCAGTCTTGCGAAAAGTATAATTAATGTACTAATTATACGTTATTCCAGAAAGAATGGGATTACCTCTAGAGTTTAAATTTTAATTGGATTCGTTACTACAGAAAATTGTATTCCACTGAATAAATGCCAAATTTTTTTGATGTGATAATAGTGTTTCTGCTTAGAGAAATCATAATCAACGCATTCTTTCTCATTAAAAAAGATATTCACCTTCAACATCAATTAAATTTCGTAACTTTGAGAATAGAAAGATTTATAATTTTTCCTTGCATACAATTGATTTTGTTATAGTAGAATATATACCCAAAAGCCATGAACACTAAAATTATTACTAATATTTGATTAAGTGCATTTTATAGTCAATTAATAGGGATTCCAACTTGAACTTAATCAGTTTTTAGCATTAACCGGAATAAATTAATCTCCGAAGTCAAATGAGATAAATTCATGAAAATTTTTTAGTTTACCATATCTCCAATAACTACAAGTTTATATAGAGATGGAATAAATAGCATGTTCACACATTGAACTTGCAAAATGGATTAATATCTGATAACAATCAAAATAAATCAATGCATAACAATTTTCTATATCAACAGTGATATTCCTTTCATAACATCATATCTCCAATAACTGCAAGTTTATATAGAGATGGAATAAATAGCATGTTCACACATTGAACTTATAATATAGATTAATATCTGAGAGCAATCAAAATGAATCAATGCATAATAATTTTCTATACCAACAATGGTACTTCTTTCATCCCATTCAAATCTTAATCCATAATATAAAAATAGAACTAATGTGGAATAACAACAATTTCACAATTTTGATTTACCTTCTTTGACTCAATCAAAGATAGCCCTCGGATGTTTTACACACGATTCATCCACTTACGTGGTGCAAAAATTTGAGATGAATCTGATGTCAATTTCATTATTCGACCTTAATTAAGAATAAAAATCCACTTGTACTTAATGACCATGAACTGATAAGAATAGGAGAAGTATAAAAAAAATATTAACTTTGAAAGAAATAAAAAAGAAGCAAAATGAAATAGCTGTCTTTCTGCGTGCGTTCTAAAATATAGAGTTTATAATTGTAAATAAAAAAATATGAAACTGATTAGAAAACGATTCTAACACTTCAAAGAGCAATTGTAGGGTATAGTAATCAATTCTCAACCTTTCAGAGATTATGGACAGGAAGAGACAAACCATTATCAAGATGTGGAACGCTTACATCACGTGTCCAGTATTTGCAGCAACCATAATGGGGGAAAAGGTTGATAATTGAATGGTGTTCCAATCATGACAGCATAAAATGGACCTTCAGGGCGGGAAAAGCGGAAAACATGGGCGAGAATTCTTTTGTCCCTATTATTTACCATACATCCGTGACTGAACTAGTTTTATTTATATAATCCTTTTTTTTTCTTTTTATATTTAACTAGAGTGTATTTGTGTGTAATGTTTTATTCGAAACTTTTTCCATATCGGAAAATACAAGGAGTAGTAAATTTTTAAGTATTTAAAAAAAAAAAAATCAAAGAGGGAAAAAAACAAGGCGTGTTCGAAGCGGACAAAATTTATTTTAAGCATCATTAATTTTGGACAATGAGATGCCGTCGATAATTTCATTTGGTAGAATTTAGTAAAATATATTTGGCAATAATTTATAGTCATAAATTAAGATAAAGTCATGAATTGAGAATTTAAAGCTGAGGTTATCTCAAAATTTCCACATCATATAAGCTAAAACTGGATTTAGTCGTTTCTGGAAAACTTGAATTTGACTTCATGAATCTTGGTCAAGCTATGAATTGAACGTTGGGGGAGGGTTTTTATTTTACCCCTTTTTTACCCCTTTAAATTTTTATAGTATGTTAACTGATGCTTGATTTTAACTCTAACATTGATTTTGCATAGACTTCATAAAGCAAGATAGTTTTTCATTAAATTAAACAGTGAAATCTTTGCTGGCCTTAAAAATGAAAGCCTCACAAAATATTGCAACCAAGGATTTGATAAAGCTAGCATGATGTGTTAGTATCTATAATTTTCAGTTTTTATTAATTAGTAAAATTTTTTAACAAGTCAATAATTTTAATAAAAGTGTAAGAAAAATGTTAGAAGTTGGAGCTCTCTCTCCTATTATATTCTGGTCTCCAGTTATTAGCTTGCTTACTCGCGGCATGCAAATTTTCGCAGTATTTAAAAACGAATATAATTAATTTGCATTATAAAATTCCTAAGCATCTTTAAAAACACATTTCTAAAATATTGAAATAGAATTATTTTTTATAAACAATTCCATTTAATTGAATTTTTAGAACCATGCCCAGTTTTCTAAAAGTTCCATACAACAAAAATAGATTCATTTTAAAAGGAATGTATATGTTAACTGTCTCATTTGCTTAAAAACTAAAAGAATGCTTAAATATGTTGAGATTTTTTTATAAATATTATTAAATAGCGTGTTCATGTTAAAATTAATGCAGAAGAAATCATTGCTGTTGTTTAAAATAAATAATTTTCCAAATTTTTGCAAAATTTCTTTGAGTTCAGTTAGAATGTATTAATTTTAAGTTTGTGATACAGAGTTGAATCACAATAACTGTATCTATCCACGACGTACTGGATAAGCGTCTTCGCTTTTCGATGTAGTAAATTTCCGCGCAAGTCTTGAGGAAAAGCTAATGTATAGTTTGTAATAACAACTAGGGATTAGAAGGCGCTTAGTCATAGTAGTTCTCGAGTTTGGAAGTTAACAGGTTTGATACCTGATCCTAGCAAACATTTTCAAGCTGAGATGGTCCGTGTACGTTTAAACTTCCATAAGATTGGATTTCTCATCTCTGATTATGTGTGAAAATTTGGAAAAGGTGATGCCAATTCAAATATTGATTTTTTCATTTAAACAGGGCTCAGAACTACGATGTGATTAGGTATGTTTAGTGGTTTGAAGTGCCAGAAATATAGGCGTTGAAAATGTAAAAATAAAAACCTAGACACTGAAAAGACTATAATATTGACTAAGCTTATATGCATGCATAACATTTCAATTATTTTTAACTGCAATTAGGAAATATGGTAATAAGGTTCTGATATAATCGCACCACTTTCTCAGCTACTAAACCGAAAGACATCCCACTGTGTGACTATATCGAAAATGAACTTTCTAGGTTTATAGAAAGTTTGCACTATTAAGAAAATGCTCCTTATTCATCAGACTTCATTCTTTGGAATTCTTATTTGCCTCTATTTGATTCGTGACTTTGTCAAAGTCTGACTAAGGGGCAGTGGTCCCGGGCTTCCACATCAGAAGGGGTCCCAAATCAAATAGAAAGTTTATTTTACGTTGTCAATCGAATATATCCGTTTGCCAAATTGAATCATGTTTGTTGTTATGAAGCAGAGGGGTCCCTAAAGAAGTTATTGCCCCAGGTCCCAATTAGGCTAAATCAGGCCCAGCACTTTGTAATACGGCTCAGAAGAATAATACATTTTGAGAACCTAGATTACATAATCTGGATACATGACTCTCTAATGATGGGACTAAGAATTTAAAGTAAAATGTCCGATAATATTCTTAATCAATATATTTGTCATTTCTTTAAACAACAGGTTCCTTTTTAGAGTCGGTTGCTTTGTTGTTGAGAAATTTCTTGCTTTCAATATGCTATGCTGAGGGAAAAGTTTCAATATGCTAAGTGAAAGGCAACTATATTGTAGGCAACTTCTTCAACCAAAAATGTAATAATATGTGTTTAAATTACACTTAATTAAAAAAAGAAAAAAAGATACGTTATAACATGGATAAAAATTGCATACTACATATTAGAAGTTTTATCTTATCAAAATAGCCGCAAATAATATGCAATTTTTAAATATAAATAGGAAATCAAAAATAAAAGCCAGAAATAAAAAGCTTAAAAAAAGCAGTTTGCTTTTCATTTTTGAAATTTTTTGCTCATTATTGCTAAAGATACTTTCTCGTTCTCGTTTTCCTTTTTTCATTTGCATTTCTTGTTCTTTTCCTATAATTTCAGAGAAATATTTTATTTATTTTTAAATTCTGAATTTCAAATTGAATTACTGTCTTAATAGTTATCGATTACGTTATGAGCTTAATCACTATCAGCCATTATTACCATACATGAGAATATGGAAACATTTATCCTAGAAGAGAAAACAACTTTTAAGTGATTAATACTTATTAATTATATCATTTAAGGTAATGAAATAGGAAAATGAATTTATTTTCTTCATCCAGGAGAGCAATTTAAGTTCCATTCTAGAGAAACGACCCCTAATAAGTAAAGCTGCAATAATTATAAAGTTATAAACATGATTTTCGCATAATATTTTGCTATAAATATGAACGTAATGAAAAATGTTTTTATAAAAGCTTAATTATACTCACAAGTTTTATTTATAAGTAATTAAGTTTTTAAAAAAATCATGTAAGAGCACGCATTAAAAACTAACATAATTTTATCAGTACTTTTTATATAAGGAATATAAAAATAATTTTTGGTTACTATGAAACAGATTCAACTATGCATGTTTAGAGAATAATAATTAATATTAATTAATAATTTATACAAAATTGTTGCTTTTAAAATAACACAGCTTGACTCACTTAATCTATGTATTTATTAAACTGCATTTAGGAAAAGAAAAAAAAGCATATTACTTCTTACATATTTTTGGCAAATTACATTAAAAACAATGTTTTAGCAGATTCGGCTACTTTGGTTCAAGTACAGAGCCAAATATATACTATGAGTATTAACGTTGACATTCATAAAAGTTTATAACAGCAATTAACACAGTCAATAAAAATAACTAATTACAAAATTTACTTTCGCGACTTTATTAAATTTGTTTCGCTCATATATTAAATACTTTAGTTCTGAATTTGTAGATTATATCAATGGAAGCCATTAAGAAATAATGACGAAATTGTCCTCTCTTAAAGAAAAAAAAGATCGAGAAAGTTGAGTAGAAAGTAAATAACACTAGGAAATTAATTATAATTAATATCAAGCAAGCTGAGAGTAATTCCACATTTTAAGTAAAATATTCTTGATTAAAGAATAAATATTTGTTCAAAAATATTAAGGAATCATATTTAAATATTAGTTTGAAATATTAATTTTCCTTTATTAGACATTTACGTAACTCAAATATTTAAATGCTTTTTATTTTTACGCAATAGTTGCATATTAAAAGCATGATAAATAAAATTCATAAACAATGAAAAAATAAATAATTCTTTATTGAGAAGCAAAGAAATTCTAGGATTTATACACCTCACAATTTTATAGTAATTAATTACAGCTTTAACTTTTCATACTGATTTAATAAAATTAAGAGTGTTATATCAAAATATTTGCTAGTAAACTTTTAATTGCATTTATATTAAACGTTCAAACATTTATTCAAAATCTACAAAATATAAAGAGAAAATAATTTGTTTTCAATCATAATCCTGTTGATGGTAGAAATGGATTAAAAAATTTATGAAGCCTCAAATTCTTGAAGGGATTAATATTCGAAAATTTGAATCTTAAATAGTTTTTATTTTTCAGAATCTTCTGAATTATAACCGATGAAAATTTTATTTATCTGTTACTTTTATTAAGGGTATTAATAAAAAATTAAGAGAGACTTTCTTCATATTTCTTCTTCTTAAAATACCACACGAATCACACATTTTGTGTGAAAAAGAAAAAAAAGAAAGAAAGATTGTTGGATAACAACAAACTATACAATTTTTTTCTTTTTTTCTTCATTTCTCTCGCTTTCTCTTTCTTCTGTTTTTGTCTTTATTTCATTATTCTAACAAAAATGTGTGTGAAATATTTAGAAATATTTTTAGAAATAGTTAATAAAAATACATAAAATTAAACTATGATATACTTTAACTGTAAATTAAGCCGTGATTTAATTTCGGACAAATAACTAACGGGATTTATTGTACTATTATTCAAGGTAAGACTCTCTATATTTAATCATCTTAAATTTATATTCTTAGAATATCTCTTTTGTCTTTCAAGGAATATTAGTTAGTGTTTTTGTATTTTGTTAATTTACAGTTTTACAAAAACATAATTATCCACATCAAATAAGATATGTATAAGTCTTAATTTAAATAAGTATTTCAATTTAAAACTTGAATAAAGTTAAATAAACTTTATAAGTAAAAATCAGTTTTTTCCCCATATGGAATTAAGATTTTTGGATGTATATATTTTACTGAATAAAAAACTGGTACTGAATCATAATTGAGATTATTTTTGCTTGAGATTAATTGAATCACAATGCACTTTAAAGCAAAATTAATCCTTTCATAGGCCAAGCAGTTGGTAAGTTCTTATCAAAATAAAAGAACAGATTAAAAAAAATTTTTTTTGCAAACCAAAAAAAAATAAACCAGAATAATTTATATTTGACAGAACGAAATAAAACAATTAATATTTAAAATATGAAGGAATTACGATGAGAGTTTATAACTGGATTTTTCAAAATTTAAAAACTTCTCTTCCCAGTGGAAATAAATCAAATAAAACAAGTACTTTTATGGAACAGCTTTTGGAATTTGCCAGGAGCTTATATATATATATACGCATTCTCATTAAATCTGAACCTTAAACTGCTTAATGGCTTAGCCTTCAAGACGCTATCGTGCTTAAATGACGAAAAATAAATAATCATAAAAAAATGTGGCGGTAACTTCGCAAACGGTAAAGTGCCAAAATAACTTTAAAAAAAAATGTGACTCACGCATCCCTTACAAATCGCTCACCTTGAAAAAGGAAGTAAAAAAAAATTAAGGAAAAAAAAATCGTCCTTGATGTTTCAGGTAAGCATGAAAAAGTCCCATCTTAAGAATCACTCAAGGCTATAAATTTACTCTTTTTTTCTTCTTTTTTATTGTTCATTTCTCTTTTATAAATGGAAAAAACGAGCTATTTCTTTGCATCTTGTATATTGAGCAAAAAATAAATGAACAGCAGACATATTTAATGACATATTAGTAACGACTACGCGCTATACTGAGCACGTAACGGTTACAAGTTTCTGGCAAATGATAGTGATTTGATAGCGTCTAAACTGGTTTCTTTGACGGCGGAGTCACTTTGTTAAGCAAAGCTTCATTAATTTCAGTGTACCTTCATTTTACCTCCAAAATTATGACTAAAAATAATTTATGAAACTTTCGATGATTTTGAAATTTTTTTTATTTTAAACCAATGAAATAAAATTAGAGAGGCAACATTTAGTTAAATTGTTAAACGTGAAGTTCGTTTACAACTTATTATAACAATAACAAGACAAAGTTACTAAGATAGAACAACCTTGAAATTCAATGATAATCAAGTATTTTAAATATAATTCGACTCCACATAAATTTAAAAATTAATAAGAAATAAAATACATTTCATGTTTTTTTTTTTTTTTTTTTGCTTAAATAGGAGCTAATAGGTTATATCTCCCCATTGGCGACCTTTGCTACTTTTTTCTTAGCCAAGTAGTTATAAAGCTGTTGCCAGTTAAAAAAAAAAAAAACTGTACATATGATACAAAACTGACATAAAACATGAGTAGAAAACAAACCTGGCAATAAAAAATCCAAAAAAGCAACAAAAATTGAAACTGGCACCACCGAAGGGAAGATCTGAAACATTATAATCACAACAAAGGACGCCAGATTTGGCGAGAAATCTCTCGGGGGATATATCGTACTTATACCCTGAAATATTCCTACTGTATAATCAGCAACTCAAAGAATAAAATTGTGAAAAGTTAATGCAGCTGGAGGATATTTACCAATTGAAGCACAAGTAAAATTTCGCCAGTTTATTTATGCCAGCGAATATTTTCAATATATTAGTCAATACATTAATATCTGTTATGATAAACGAAACTAAGAATAAGTGAAGCCCAAATCTGTCTTCAAGATTACTTTGTCCGAAGTACCTTCAATCAATCTTATTTCTATCAATTTTTAATATTTATAGTCAAAATTCATTGATAAAAGAATGTTTAATATAAAGAACAACTTTATTTTTAAAGCTAATGAGTAAAACGTAACAGAATTTTTGTTTGACCATCGCACATTTTATTAAACAAATTTATTTTATTAAAGCGGACATTCTTTGTGAAGATTAACTTATATATTTTACATTTATTTGCTCCAGTAGATTACATTCAATTACTTCATTGAATTTTGATTCACATCACGGCAGAGGTGCGCTATAATCCATGATTCCATGTTCTGAATTTTTTTCGCGATGAAGAAATGTTGCCAAGATGACGTATCGTGACGTGCACGATGATGTAAATTCTAGGGTTACCAAAATAGAATTTTCCACATAATTCTTATAGGTCTCCATATGTATGACGTAACAAAAACAAGGTTGTCAGATACATAAGAAAATCCGCCAAAAAATCGCCAATCTCAGAATTTGGCACATGGATTATACGGCACCTGTACCCACATCACATTTATATTGTCAATCTTTATAATATATATATACAATTTAAAATTCAATCAAAAAAGTTTAAACACAAATATAGCTATGATACAAATCGTAATAATTGTATTTGAGTAATAAAAAGCCAATTCAGTCATTTTTACAAAACAGTGCTACTAACAACCACACGTACTTGCTTAGTGTTTTTTCCTTCTATCTTTCGAAACCTTATAAATAAATGACGCTCGAAATAAGTCGGAGAGACAATTTAAAAACTCCTGCGAATCAATATTAATGAGACATAGTTAACTTGTATGCTTTTTATTAGTTTATAAATTCACAGCATACATTCAATATCATGTTACACCAAAGCATGGCAAAAAATTCTTCTTAAAAACTAAAGCTATTAATATATTAAAACTTCCTTAACCACTGAAAGTTGAAAAAAATCAATATTATGAAAGAAAAAAAGTATTGATTCAATTTGGAGGAAGACAGTAATTGACAAATAAAATAAAGCGTCTAATTAAGTTAACTGTTTTTTCGTAGAATACCTCATGTTAAATTAAAACTATGTGTCAATGCCTCACGTTATAAAAAAGGAATAAAAAATAAAATGTTTAGAGGACAAAGAAAAGTAAGTGGAGTTATTAAAGTGTAGCACTGGATTTTAAAAGATTGCTTAAAAGCTTTCTTCATACACATTGAAAAGCCATTCAAGCATAAAAAAAATATGTAAAAAATTTAATGCCTTCGGTAATTTTTATTTGGAAAGGTCATTAATTTTTACGCTGATATTTTCCGAGTGATGCACGCGCTATATTGGAATGTAAAACTTAATTTAAGAGTCACGTTTTCAAGAAATGCTTTTTAATGTTAAGAAGAGCTTTCATTAAATGCCCTCAAAATTTTCAATGTTAAGAATGCTTAGTCATACTTAAGCATCTACATTTCTTTTAGTACTTTATTATTACTGAAAAATGATATGCACAGGTGAAAGAATTTATAAAGATATTGGAGTTCGAACAAAGGACCGGGAAATTTCTGAGCACTAACTCTGACATTTGTGCGTGCTTGAAACAGAATTACAATATCCATAGGACATATGTAGACAATTATTATGACAGGATCAGGTATCTTTGATTCTTCATCTTTCTCTTCAGGGTTGCCTTAACACTACACCTGTGTAGTTTCATTTACAGTGACACAGTTTTAATCTCAATTTGTATTGGTCTCTTTAAGGCTTCAGTTTAAAGATCATAGTGTTGATAAGTCCATTGAACATGATTCCGCTGCAGAGGTTACATGAAGGGGAAGGGCAGGCAATAAAGAATAGTCAGCATTTTCAATCATCAACTAAGTTGTAATTCTATGCATGTTTATATAATGCTGATAAATTATTGCAATCATTATGGAAATTTGTTAGTTAGAAAAATTATAAAATCTAAAATTTTTCAGTGGTGACTTTTATCTGACTGTTATTCACATTTTAAACTTTAGAATAGTTTATCTGTAGGTTTTTAATTCGTCAAAAGTTATGCTTGTAATTATTTGTATTTAAGTCTTACGTAAATACAAATAATTATTTGTTAGTAACACAAGTAGTATTCAGGAATTACCAGTATCATACATTTTCAATCTAAATTACAAGTAACATTTATGCATTAATGTAAAGAATATTAAAGTAATACTAACATATTAGCCTTTATATTAGTATATTATTGTTAAATAATAAAAACCTATCCTAATGGTCTAAAGACTGTTAGTTGTATAAGGCATTTTAACATACACTACATAAATTGCCTTCTAGAAGGATTTTTCACAAATAATGAGCTGCATTTGCATGTCGCAAAGCTGGAAACCAGATAAATGCAGAAATAAAGAAATAAGGCAAAAGCGCAACAACCATTTCTCATTAGGGGCCAATGTGACCTGGTTGGTTTGGGCGTCGTTCAGAAGGTAGTGAGTTCGAATTCCGGCTTAACCACATTTCCATCGCATTCGCTAAAGACGACTGAAGCGCATTAAATATGTCGTGGTAGCACTGTCCTCCAAGTGAAATGATACCTCTGAGGGTGGCAGTCCAAGTATTGAGGGGATTTTGCTTGGTTCCTGCTTTAAAATCACGATGACTCCAACCAGCTTCTTCTATCTAACTGGTAGAGCCCAAATCAATGCGAAATGCAGGGAAGCAGGCTGATGCAACAATAACAACCATATCTCGTTGTTCAAGAGTGGTTGGGAACAAAATCAGCACACTTTCTGCTCTGAGAGAGCTTTTCCATTAGACCAGTTTATGTCCAATTTATGTATTTTTAATACATAACGCTTAAAAGTAATACTCATTTAACAAGCAATATTTAAGTAATACACATGTATAACTTGTTACACATTTAAATAACATATTACTTGCATACCTGACAAGTAATTTTAACTTGTCACTATCTTATTTATTACAGATGTAATTAATATTTCTATGCAGAGATTTCAAGATGTCATGCTAGGTTTAAGATAAAATAGCTCAGAAATTCAAAGTCAGAATCAAATCTATAAAACGCATATATGTTAACAGATATAAGTAACACGCTGAAATTGTATTTAAATTCTGGTTCTTGTTATACCGAAATTCTTAAAGACTACTCTTAGAAAATCTTTTTGTTTTCGAACTCTCTCTCTCTCTCTCTCTTTCTTATTTCTTAACACACACACACACACACACACACACACACACACACACACACACACACACACACACACACACACACACACATATATATATATATATATATATATATATATATATATATATATATATATATATATATATATATATTTCATAGGAAAATAATCTCTACTCATTTATACAACAAAACTGCAATCGGTTCTCAGTTCAAATTTTGGGACAATCTACCCAGAGGAAAAAGCTGGAAACTTTGTTGGAACAGTTTGAACAGGAAATTATTTTTGGAACTGTATGCACATTTCCTCTGTCACTTAAAAGGACTTATTACTTTTATTACTTTGATATAGGAAATTATAGTTTTGATACACAAAGATAATGTAACGATTATGTTTTTTATTTATTTTTTATTTTTTATTCGGGAAAACAAAAATATCTCCCTGTGCACCAAGGAATACCACACAGGGCCCGAAGGTACAACAAATGTACTACAAAACAAATCCAAATAAATCATGAGATGAAAAAAATAATAAAAAAAGAAAGCAGAGAGAAAAAAAAAGAGAAAAAATTGAAAAAGGAATTAGATAACAGCATGGATAAATTTTACAAAAAATTCTAAATTCTCTTTCTTAACTAGGTCCAACATAATCGGGGGCCACCTGTTATTTAAGTCTTTACAAAGCTCGTTCCTTTCTTCTGAAACAGATGGGCATTCAAGAAGAATGTGAGAAGGGTTGTCACTCCCAGAGTTGCAAATGCACACCTCACTGTTTTTAAAGTGGAAACGGTGTAGGTAACTATTTCATTTCCCATGTCCAGTGAGGAATTGCGTATTTTTAAAGTCAGTGTAAAACCAGTAATTCTTAATTCTGCAGGGAACTGAAGGGAAAAAAGATTTTGTCCACTTATACAATTAGAAGAGGAAACGAAACCTGAGTTCCATTCTTTGATAATCTTCTTTTTGGTAGTGGTTTTGAAAAAAGACTTGGGTAAGCTGGTATTCAGTTTATTTGGAAGTGAAAGAGAAGATTTGGCCAGGAAATCCGCTCTTTCATTTCCATACACACCACTATGACCCTTGACATGGATTTAAGGAATATTTTACAGTATCTTATTTGTATATTTCTCAAAAGAAACAACAAAAAGGAGCGAACATTTTAATGCCATCTAAATAAACTACTCTTAACAACTTTTTCAGCGCCAAATTACTAATTTACTACGCCAAATTCATTCCAAAATTTTATAATCATTTACAATATATCTTCATTTTGTTTACAGTAAATCAGATCAAGTAGTCCAAAAAAAAAAACATTATTAATTGTTTTCGAGTCCAGACAATTTGGAACAAATATCGCCATTCCTTTCTTTTAATTTTATTTAACATACTTTTCTTCTAATAATAGATTTAGGCTTTAATACGAGTCTTTTATTTTCCCTAGAAATATTTTTGAACAATTTTTGGCATCAATTGCTTATTCATTGGATTAGGAATCAAAAATTTTTATGAAACTATATTAAATACTAGTAAATGATATTGTAACAAGCAATTTTCATTCATTAAATTAGAACAAATCATAAAAAACGAAGTCAAATAAAATGTCAAAGATTCAGTATAATCTAGAATTTAAGTTAAAATAATATGTGAATGTGGATCGTATAAACATATCAAATTATAATTTATCCTATATATACAATCTCTCTTTCAGCCTTAGTAAATTCACCTCTAGTAACCTACTACTGGGTCATCTTAGATCTATTGTGTTCATGTGAATAATTCATTATAAGTGAAAAATAATTGCTTGGGGTGGGAGTGAAATACCATAAAAGTGATGAGAAACAGCCGTGATGCTTGAGTGATTCATGCATTTTTAAGAAGAGAGCGCATTCTGAAGGTCCTTTATGAAACAATGCCCTTAACTTTCTCATGCGTTTTCACTTTCGCAAGGCCTTTGGCCTTCTTTGTTTTGGGTTAACAGCTAACACAATCTATGCAAGAACTGCACTCACACTATATTAGGCAAGCGATCAAGTATGACATTGACAATGACAGCCGCTGATCCACGGGTTATCGATGCTGCTTTATGATCCATCTGATTGAAGATATTGGTTTCATCAAGTGATCATTATGCAGATTTAGGTTTAAGGAATACTGCAATTTTGTGGAACGTTCTCCTGAATGATCTTCGTAAATCCCACGATTTACACATTTTAAATGTAGAAAAAAAAATGACAGATAAAGAAATTCAAAATTGCCCAACTTTTTCTGCATTTGAGTAAAATCCCATCGATTAGGATAGTTGAAAAAATATTTCCAGATAACACCAAATCGTTTCATATTGTCCTTCAATGCATATTTAATGAGAACTAAATAGAATTTAGATCTGTTAATAAAAATTGTGGTAGAGTTTGCTTATAAAAATATAACTAAGCATAAAGATATTTTTTAAGTTCACTAATTTAACAAAAACAAAAAAAAATTTTTTTTGAATTAAAAAACTAAAAAGAATATCAAGGAATAACATTATATTCCATTCTATAATTTTTAACCTTTTGCATCAATAATAAATAAATCTAAGTGCAGTTAAAACATCTATATAAGAATTCTCTAACAAAGCTCCTTTTTGAAAGAAAGCTTGTTTGTAAGAGTATTTAATTTTGTAACGCCATTATTTCTCTGATTTCAAGTGAAGTTTCATATCATTTCCGTGCTATTAGTTGCATTGCTTAGATCGTATACTTTTAAAAATACTCAATTGCATTCTGTTTTATAGTTGGTAGTTCTCAATTTTTTATCCATTTCTTTATGTAAAAGCAGAGGAAAACCTATTAGAACTGACCATCTTTAAGTATACAAATGGTTTATCAAAATAACAACCCTGTACTTGGTACAGTATTCAATTGTGGGCGAAAAACGTGTCATTTTGAAGATTTTTTTCTTTGTCAAGGGGATTATACTCATATATCAATTTTTTCTATATTTTTCAGAGTATTCGTCAATTTTTAATATATTAATGCATTTTAGAGAATAACTGCCTTTAAAATGCAGTTGAAAACAAAGGAAAATTTAATATTTGGCCTTAAATGTGATTTGTTATAAAATTAGATAAAACTAAAAAAAAAAAAATTCTAACGTTATTAATATTTATTTGCCTATATCTTGTTAAATAATTGAAATAAAATTAAAATTGGGAATGAAATATACGCGCTTATAAATTGAAATATATGTTTTTATATAAATTAATTTTTTCTTAATTAGAGTATTTTAAACCAATCATATACACAAAAATCAAGCAATATTACATAATTTAATCCCTTACGAACCGCATGGAATTGCGTATTATCTTTGTAGTGGATTAAATTATTAAAAATAATTGTGTATAACATTGTGCGGCGTCACTTATATTATTACTTTTATTTCAACACAACATAGTAACAAAGTGAGACTTAAAATTAACGCTTGATTGCGTAAATAATATCTAAAAAAAAAGACGCTGAAAGAGTTTCTAAGTATGAAGATAAAAGAAGAATTATACGAGGTGGGGTAAATTATCTGTTGGGCAGGTGTCACATCCTACCGAATAAACAAAGGATTCTTTGAAGGTCGCACTATTTTCTCTAAAAACTGCGGAAGCACACAACCGGCAGACAATAAAACAATGTTTTTCCACATTTCATTCACAAAATCCATCCTTGCAGGAAGTGCGCTGTTACACGTGTATCATAAATAGTAGGATGGTGTTAATTGGAAGAAAATGGGAAAGATTTTTTTCCTAGTAGAGGAAATTTTTTTCCCTTCCAATTAAAAGGTAGTAAGGAATAAAATGAATGTTCCTTTCCGTTAGTATTGAATTGAGATTGCAACGCTACGTAAGCGTAACCACTAAATTTTTCTGAGAATATTTCGATTTTCGGGAAAATGATGTGAAAATCCAATCATGATTACAGAAAAGTTAGAATAACGAAAAATATAAATTAATAAAATTTAATATTTAGACGTAAATGAGAAAACAGAGACTCAAAATAAAATATTATGAGAAATAATAAATGTCAGACACTAAGTTTTCACATTGACGCAATTAATGAAAAATATTTAATCAAATATATAAAGCACTCATCATGTATATATGTTGTTGTTTACCATTGTGCAAAAGATCTGACATGTCAGATCAATTCCAGAGGATAGTTGACAGCCAAAAGATCGCTAATAATAAGGGAAAATAATACCAGAATATGATACGGTCAAGCTGGATGATCACAGCCTTTTTTACAAATTGGGTACATTTTTCTGTCTCTATCAAAGCAAAGATATTTAAGATGATGACTTGTTATTCTAACTAGATCAGTCTAATTATTTTATTGAAACTATTTCTGTTTGAATAAAATAATTATGTTTCTAACAGCATGATGCCAATACTATTCAGTTGGCTTTTAAAGTTATACTGAATAGTATTCACTGTCACTTCAATTCATTACTCTTTTCGGGTAATTTATCGATATATTTCTTACTGCTAATTTCTGTAGACTAAATCCATTCAAGATAAACAACCATTTAGTAATTTTAAATCATGGTCAAATGTACGAGGTCTACACCTGAGGTAGTTACTTCTTCTCTACACAACACTGTATTAGAAGTTCACTAGATTCTATATAATAATTAACAGACATAGAGCATGATGATCTTTCAAAGATCAAGTATGTAGGAGAATAATACATTTCTTCAATATGTTACAGCTGTCCCTCTTTTTAAGATCTATGCGATGGAAAAATAAGTAAACAGTTTGTACGAATATATCACTAAAAATGCGTCATTAAAACGAAAAGACGTTAGTTATTCCGCATAATATACATCTCATGCTCGAAAAAAATACTTGAAGATCGATGTTTTCAATTTGATTCGCGATTAAATATTGACTTCAGAGGCTGTGGAATCGAACCTACGAACTATTCGGCAGGTGACTAAAGTGTCAACCACATTCAAATATCAAATATTCAAATTCTGTGTATCTTAAAATAAAATAATGAAAGAAATGTGAAAATTGTTAGACAAGATTGCGAAACAAAAACAAAGGTCAATCTTTCATATAAAATTGAATACGGAACGGATAATTTTATAATTTTTTTTTCAGAGGTTTAAAATTAAAATTTTTATTTTCTTATTTTCTGCATTTTTTTTTTTTTTTTTTTTTGCATAAGATTAAAACTTTCTTTTGTGAAAAAAAACCCTCACTTTTTCCTAAAGTTACAGTTTTAACCAATTCTAAACTTTTTTTCATTTAAAGTTTTTTACCATTTGAAACATTTTATGAGCTTTATTCCATTTTAAGAAACACATTTTAAATCCTATAGAAACATTTAGTAAATACCTAAATTTTACTATTTTTGCCCGAAAGGAGCAAATGCATATTAATTAAGCATTCAAACTGAATAGGATCGATAATCGTGGGAATTTTTGATCTTAAATAAATTACGTCGGTATTATGATCAAAATTTTTAACATCTTTTGATTTTCATTTTGAGCAGCATAATTAATATTAATAAAAAACTTAATATTAAAAATATCAAAATATATTTACTAAACTATAGACATTCGATTTAACTAGTACGATATTGAAGTTGCTTAAGAATAATTTACAACTAAATTATTTACTCCACAATCATATTCGTAATTTTTATTTTAATATGATTAAAATAATTAGAAATTTCTAGTTTGATATTTCTAATTTATTTATAAAATGCTGTAGTAATATTTATTTTTAAAACAGTAGAATAAAAACAAAATATAGATGACATGATAAGTAACTAATTATATGACTCCAGGAATAAAATTCAAACATTTACTCGTCTTGAGGAAATAAATGTTTATTTTTAAATTTTCATAGATAATAGCTAGAAATGAACATACTGTACAACAGAAATCGAATGATTCACATCTAAAGTTTCAGCGTTTTTATTACATTTTTTTTTGTGATATCATGTAAAGATCTATTTTTGAAAATTATTACGATATCTATATCTTTAGTTCTCTCTGTCTGAATATAAAGAAGAGAAATTATAGAAATTAACAGTGCCATATAATTATATATAGTTGGAAGTGGTTACGAAAACAATTTCGACTATATTGCTTATCAAACGCTTTAAATTTACAGAAGTTGTGGTTGATTTTGTTAGAACACAACATAGAAGTAATTTAAAAGCTTGTGTGTTCAATAATAGTAGCTTTGGATTTATGTTTTACCTCCATTTATTCACTTATATATTCAAAATCAGAATATTTTTTATAAAATAATTTAATTGTCACCAAATAGCAAAGTACCCAAAATTATTAACAAATTCTATTGATTTGTTATTGTTTAACGCATCATTTAACATCGTTAAAGGCTTTTATTGCATAAAAAAGTAACAAAATCGATCAAAAATTGCAGATTTGTTCCGTAATGTTCAACGCGCAACACACAGTTGCTGTAGTTGTTCCAAACAAATGAATTCTAGTATCTCAAAAGCTTGGAAAATTAATTGAGCGTAGCGACACAGGGGTTCTGTTTTGACGAGTGAACTTTAAGTCTGAAGAAACGCATTTTCTGACTCGAGGAACTTGAAAGGTAGATGAATGAGAAGTCCTAAAATATATTATTTTGGGCGATGTGCACTGCAAAAATGTGATAGTAAAATGAAGCGGTTAATTAGTCTTCTGCTCGAAATGACAAAATCGAGAGCAGAATCACAATTTTCTCATTTTAAGCAAACAATTATGGAGGGGTTTGGTATAAATATCGTAAAAAATTCCATAATTTACTCAACGTAAAATATATAAATAAATGAAATTAAACTAAAAATCAGTAAAAATACATAAATTTCTAAAATTTGATACAAGATGAGTAACATATAAAAAATTATTTTGCATTACTTATGTACAGATAAATTAGTTCTCAGTATGAGTTTAAAACTTGTTGAATTAAAAACCACATGAAATTATATTTCCCTAAAAAAAATTTTGTATCTTGGTTTTTGTATGAGGTACTTTGACAGTGAGATGAGACAGTCTAACAGCTGAAGTATAAACAATATCAAGAATCGAACCTGATATCTTTCATATTTTAAAATCCTATTTCAGTTACATAAAATTTTTTATAACCATCAATAATGTTAAAATAGTAACATTTGAAGGAAAATATTAAACTTCAGATGAAGTTAAAAAGTATGATTGTTTATAGTTGACTTTACTGCAAGAAGAACATATATTATAATTTTTTCGGGAAGAGATCATAATTTTCATAATTACACTTTCATTCTTCATGTTTTTTTGAAAAAAAAAACATTTAGATTTGCTCAAATAATTAAAAGTGTTTTTTGATAAATTATTTTAGAAATGAGTAAAAATGCATAGTAAGTAATAAACACTTTTTGTGATTATAGATATTCAAAAAAGTCCAGTTAGAGTAAAAGTATCATTGAATATAGATCCTTTGTTTAACTAATTATCAACAAAATAAAAATAATGAAGTTGTTTTATTTTTATTTTTGTATTTAGTAAATTAAATTTATATTAACACAATTTTTTCAAGGACTCGAAAAGAAAAATTTTAAAAAGTGTAAATGTTGAAATCATTCACATCGATACAACTCAGACAATAAAAATTACAAACAATAGAATAAATGTAAAATTATTCTCTTCAAAATTCAGTTTGTATTTGACTTCATTGTGTTTTGAATTATGCATAGAACAAAGACTATAAAACTGTGAGTTAAGCCTTTTGCACACAAAGGTACTTTATTCCATCTATATGGTAAATATAGGTGGAAATCGATTTTTTAAGCTAAGCATTTAAATGCGTGGCGTTATTTTCCGCTTGTCTGCTTTTGTGCAAGGGTATAAAATATTTTACTTGATTAAGTCAATCCCACGGAAGTACCATATACGGAAAAAGAACTTATTCTAGGAATCGAACTATGTCTTGGACATAAATAAAGACAAGCTAGGCAAGAAAATTATCACAAAAAAACAATGGTGATTTTTTTGCGTCAAACAGATGCAAAAAGGCAGACGAACAATTTTTTCGGAAGCTGGCTTTTTTTGACGTCAAACCCGTTTTTCAAGCGATATCGAAGAACAGAAGGCATCTATTGCAATGTTTTAGAACTGAAACACCCTGCAATGATTCACTGGAACTTTTTTTTAAAGGCATAATATATAGAATGTCACACTTCAGTGAATAAGTGAGCCAATCGCATAAGTTTGATATAAAAAGCTTAGCAAAAAGGGAATTGTGAAAGGCATATAATAGAACTGGCGTCAGATCTCGTTTGATGCCACGGTTTCATTATTATTAACAGACGAGAATTAAATTATATTTTTCAAGGTTTAATGTGCTGTAATCTCTTTATATTTCAGAACTTCTAAGAGGATTATTCATACTTAATTTTCAGAAGACAATGTCTTAACTGCATAAAAACTGCCTACCTCTAAATCACTCGAACAAAATAATCTTCTTTAAAGTCTGCAAACAAATGCAAATGATTTAATTTAAACCGAAAAACGATAATAATTTTGCTATCAATATTTTGAATTACGTGAGATTTTTGAATCCATTTATTACTTATGAAAAGTTCACTGCAATAACAAAATTAATTTAAAATAATAAACAATAATTTGAAAAAAGTAATAATTCTAAATATTAAAGTATATATGCTATCATTATCTTTATCATCATTATTATTTAACTGTTTAATTAAGTTGTTTAAGTAAAATGATAAAAAGAAACTACGATCTCTGCAATTTGCCGTATATGTACCCAATTTTATTTTAAAAACATGCAAATTTATTTATAAATTTAAAACATATTCACACATATCTTTCTCTTATATGCAGAGCCTTTCTTTCTTGAAACATGCTTGAATTTTATGAAATTTCAAACATTATACTTCCATAAGCATTATTTAAGTTTCAAAACCAAATCCTGACGAAAATTGATAATATTATATTTGATTATCTGGTTTAATTCTACGGTGTGGTTTATCGCTCAACGTTAATTTTTTTCATCACAAGGGCTAATTAGATCAGAACCCACGGTTTAAAATGGATTCAAAACCCAAGGTGGAATTTTGAATCTATAGCTGAAGTCTATATTTATCATTTTCAAACAGTCTAAATTATTTAAAAATTGGTGAAGAGTTCTATAGAACTCTCGATAAAATTTTCACAATTTTCTGAAATTAACAATGAAGATTATTGTGCGTTACTTCAAGAAATGTAGTATGTCGAAATAATTTGAATCCTATATTATATTGAATGCTATATCATTGAATAATATAGCATTTGATATATAATAATGAAGAAATACAGATTTTTAAAATAACTCTTGCTGTTTTTTTTTTTTTTTTTTTTTTTTTACTAAATTGAAAAGATTTTACTAAGATATCACCTGGATACTAATAATAAAATATCTTTTTTCGGAGCTATTTTCCTCATTTTTCTTGGACATACCTATAATTAAGCCTATTTTCTGGGATTACAAACTAGAATTGAAATTCTAACATGAACACTTCTTCCTCATTACCTTTTAATTGTGTGGCATTTTATTGATAGTAAAGAAACAATATTTAAATATTCCTAAATTCCTTAATGCAATAAAGTATATAGCTATCCGCCTATTAATTAAGTTCTTTTCACGCAAATTAAATTCTGTCACTTAGTGCATATTTTCAGACGTTTCAGTCTTTCATTCAATTCGATAAGAATAACCTTTTTCTTTATTTGATAATAACTGCAGATTTGCTTGAGACAGATCACTTGTACTTATGCAAACATCATAATCTTTGTTTTAACTGGTAAGTTCAACGACATTTGATAGCTCTGTGAAATCTTGGATTTGTTTTGGCAAACTCATCTATCCGGATTTCCACTCCCTAGAATCACCTTCATTGTTCTTACTTTTTTAACTTCCTTCTTTATGCTATACCACATCTATATAAAATGTAATAATTCCATGTTGTTCTTGAGATTCTTTTGTCATTGTAACTGTGTTCTTATTAGCGAATATTCTTTTGATGAAGAAATGCTCAGTATTAGATCGTGTTTTTATTCATTATTTCACAGCATTAAGAGCAATATTAAATTTTAGATTAATATGATCAAACACAAAAAAACCGAATATAAATAAATAGAATATTTAATTAAGAAGTAGATATCCGAAAAGAGATTTATTTTTAATTTCTGATATTATAATAAATTTTTTAAGTAATTTCGATTTGTATTCTTTTTTTTTGTCAAAATTTTGATGGGCAAATTAGCCGCAGCAGTTAAATACACATTAAATTTTGGATTCAATTTGTCATGCAGATTTGAAATGAATTTTGATGGACTTGTTTCTTGATAGAATTTCAGTAATAAGGTTATGAAATATATTGATTTCATGTTTCTCTCATAATTTAATTTAGCTTCTGTAATTCTCATTCACATAAAATACCGTATTGTTTGCTGTACACGTATAGAAATCTTTTCTTATAATAATCTCTATATCAGCAAATTTGAATATTTTTAAGTTTATTCAAATTTGTTTTCTCCCAAAATGAAATGTAATCCAATATTTTAGAATTCCAAATAAGTATTCTGTAAGGGAATTAACGTCTAGTTTCCATAAAAGTTACATAAAAAGTTTAAATTATATGAAAAATTTGGAACACAAAAGAATCCCGAATAATATTTATTCAACAAGCAAAAAAATATAATTTGTCATTGAAAAAGATCAACTGAATATAAAATCCTTATTACCTTCAAAGTCCTATCAATTATCAATATTTTATTTTATCAGAAATGTTCCATTCAAGTTAATATTTCAATTAAAATAATTGGAACAATTAAATATAGAAGAGGAATTATTATTAATATTCTTAAATAGAATATTATGATTTCTACAAAGTTTTTTATTATTTTTGCTCATGGTTATCAAGTAGTTTGCCATATTTATCATACCAGTAGGTATGAAAGTCTATAATAGCAATTATATCCTCTTTAAATAAATATTCAAAAATTTATAAGTTCAAGAATTTATAAGAATAAAACGTATTCAAAAATTTATAAGTTCAAAAAGAAAGTGGAAAAAATATTCACATCTGTTTGTAGTTAATAAGAAGACAAGCATTAGGAGCAGATTTAGAAAATCCCACTTAAGAAATTTCAAAGATTAGTTTCCACTTATAAATAAACATGCATAGATATGATCTCAACTAATTCAATCACGAAGGAGAAACAAACTTGATCTTTCCGGCGATAAAACAAAAAATAGATACTTTTTTTCAGTTGACTAGAAACAAATGCACGCAGTTAAGAAATGTTGTGTAAAAATTACCCTCCAATGTATTCGACAAGGAACATAAGAATTATAAATAGTATCCTTAATGGAATAATTACTGTTTTATACAAATGCCATCGCCAAAATGATACGCAAAATGGTCGCCAAATACTCGAAGTTCAATTCAGCTCATAAGTTGGAAACGGGTCATTAGATGGATGTAGGCAACAACTGGTGAAAAGGTTTTTGGGAATGTTTTTTACGCTCGTGCTGTTATATTTTAAAACACTTCATTTATAAAGGAAATGTATCATTTCATGCGACTCCTTTTTGATGAAATCAGGGTTTCATGGTTAGTTGATATAAAGAGAAATGTATTATGTACGATTTTTCTCTTCATTCAATATTGATATTGACCGCATTCACAGGATTTTGAGCGAAAAATTGCCAAATGCAAGATTTAAATACAATATACCTCTTGAGTAATGAAAAAAATAAACTTAATATTAATGTTATATTAAAATAAAGAACTAACAGTATGCATAAAAATATAGGCATAACTATTGTCTTTTTTCAGCCATGAAATATTAATTTTTCGCATTCATATGCAGGTCTACAAATAGGTCTCTTAAATTAATTAACACTTCGATTGTCTTTTTTTCAATAAAGTTTATATTTCCTGTCTTTTCTGATTTAAATTTTAAATTTGATTTTTTTTTATTTGGGAAAACAAAATTATCTCCCTGTGCACCAAGGAATACCACACAGGGCCCGAGGTACAACAAATGTACTACATAACAAATCAAAAAACTTCATGAGATGAAAAAAATAATAATAAAAGAAGGCAGATAGAGAAAAAAGAGATATAAAAATAAAAATGGAGTTAAATAACAGCTTGGATTATTTTTTTAAAAGATTCAAAATTCTCTTTCTTAACTAGGTCCACCAAAATCGGGGGCCACTTGTTATTTAAGTCTTTACAAAGCTCGTTCCTTTCTTCTGAAGCAGATGGGTAAATTTGATTTAATAGCAATTTAAACACATTTTAACTAATATTATTCTAATTTTTTAAAATTTTACTTGATATTACTAATAATGTAGTTTAATAATCTTATTATTAATAACTTTATCAATTCATGTAAAAAGTATGTCATCTTTAATATTACATTTCATAAATTTAAGTATATTACTATTCGGTACCCATTTAAGTTTAACATTGTTTTAAATGTTCACCAATAAGATTCACGCATGTAACAATTGCAAAACTTGAATGCCAACTTGAAAATAAAATGTTTCTCAAAAATATAGACTCTCTCTCTGTATATATATATATATATATATATATATATATATAAATATATAAATATATATATGATATATATGTATGTATATATATATATATATATATATATATATATATATATATATATATATATATATATATATATATATATATATATATATATATATATGATATATATGTATGTATATATATATATATATATATATATATATATATATATATATATATAAATATATATATAAATATATATATATATATATATATATATATATATATATATATATATATATATATATATATATATATATATATATATATATATATATATATATATATATATAAATATATAAATATATATATATATATATATATATATATATATATATATATATATATATATATATATATATATATATATATATATATATATATATATATATATAAAATATATAAATGTATTACTTAAAATACATGATTTATTAAAAAATGAAATTGAACTCATTTTATGCATTTATAGCGGAAAAAAAAGATAAGCAACATAAGATTAATTCTATTTTTATAACAAACATGTTCGAGACATACTCTTCGCAAAAGAAAAGAAAATAATGATTTAACTTAACCTCCCGATATTAACAGTCACGGTCGAGGTTTAATTAACAATAAACGATACACTGATCTTGATTTCCGGTTTTCTTCAGTGGACCTACGTGACGAGATTATGTAACGTGTTCTTGACCAAAGAAAATATACAAGATAACTGCTGGTAAAAGGAGGAAAAAGAAAGGTCTATTAACTGCCTTGTTCTGAATGTTCCCATTGACAAGTCTATTAAGTGCCCTGTTTGCGACACAATTTTGTATCTGAATTGAAGTGAAATGACCCCATCGAACATGAAAAATAATAATGTATTTTTTCGTTTCTAATGAGTATACATCAACAAAGAGCAAAATTTGATCTAGGAGTTGTTTGTATGACCCAGTGGATTTTGGACGGACAGATAAATATAGCAATATAATTAGCTTCGTATAAAAGTCATTCACGTAAATAAAATCATTTTGCTTTATAAATAAATACATCCTATCACGATTGGTTTCGTCATGGATATTAATATGATCATTTTTTAAATAGGGTCAGGATATAATTTTTATAAATTTTTTCTAATAAAAATCTAATTAATATTGCAGTTAAATAAAATATTTGTTTTCCATTTTCAGAGATTGTATGGTGCAAATCGATGTAGACAATTTCATTTTGTCTATCATCATTTTTTCAACTTCCGTACAAAACTAAAAAAATATATATATAACAAAATGAATGAATGTAAATGATTTCTTAAATGATTTACTTTATAAATATTAATGCCAGTTGGGCCCAAGATAAATATTTTTCATTCTTTATGATAGAATGTAGTTTATCTATGAAGAATTGCAAAACAGAAATGTCACTTATTTAAGTATTGTTTTTAAATATATAGAACTACAAAATATTGCAATCTAAATAATAAAGTGGAAAAATAATAAACATTATAGAAGTGTCATGTTGAATCTCACTATATAGTTATTTAAATTTATAATTAAATTAAAATCTATATATTATAATGATGGATAATAATGACTATTTCAATCATCAATAAAGTTAAACTAAGCATAAAAATTTAAAAGTCTTGAGTCAGTGCCTTTGATAATCTGCCAATAAATTGGCATTTTCCAATGGTATTTTACTACACGTAAATGTTGATGACTTGTGGACTTTTGGCATCTAAAAAAACACTTTTATGTTATTTTCCGATTTCTGGGTACAAACTAAGAAAGCAGATTTACTTGGTAAAATGGGACTGAGGAGGGAGAAGTGAGATGAAAAATTTGATGGTAGTGCTTTCAGTATTTAATTTTCAAAAAGGGAATTCTCACATGCACAAACAAAAAGTGCTTGCGATAAACTTAGATTTTTGCATGAGCAGCGAGATTACTAGATTTAACATTCATTTAATTTTCAACCGACTACCCAGATATGTATAATCAATTAATTAAACACGTAGTAATCCTGGTTTTATGTTAAATATAATGTGAGAAAATTGAAGAACCACCAATTCTTTTGTTATTTTTTTCAATTAGCAATTATCCTTCTGATTTTAAATTTTAATTGTTGTTAATATCTATGGTATCAATACTCATATTAATTTTCACTATATTGTTACAGGTTCTTCTTGGTGTTGCAGTTTCGAAGACATTTACCTTGTTTCACATGTTGTTTTATAGAACATATCATTAAACCAATTGTTGTGGGTCACGTGTGATCCTCAGATATCGATATGCTTTTCTGTACCAAATGATATAAAAAGTAAGTGTTTTAAAAACCATGTAACTTACTTTTGAAATAAAAGATTTTTCTTTAATTTATTAATATATATTTTGACTTAATTCTTAATTTTCTGTGTTCCACTTCCAACTCCCTGTGTTCAACTTCCAATTTGTATCGTTAAAAAACCATAAAACAAATTTTCTTTGCAAATATTTAATGACAAAGAAAATTCGTTTTTGCAAATATTAAGAGTACTTAATGAGTCACCTATTCAAGTGACTCATGAAGTGTAAGTGCAAATGCTATTTTATCTTCGGCTTTCATTAGTAATCTATAAATATGGTACTAGATTTTTACGATAAATATTTAATTTAATTGATAATTATATGTAAATAAGAATAATAACTTATAAATCATTAAAAAGTATAATTACATTTGAGAAGATAAACTATCATAACATCTATAAACCAATTAATTCTTCCAGTTGTGAGTGATGATAAAATTGATAATTTATTCTTTTCTTTTTTGCTCATTTTTTATCAGTTATTTCGATATTAAAATTATAAGTTTTATTTACAATATTTTAATATTTCTTAATCACTGATTTGGTGTTTAAGAAAACACTGATTTGTTATTTTAATACATATTACTTTTCTATAAATGTAGAATTGTGCTTCATCAAAACATGGTATTTGAATTAATAATAAACATTTTTGGTAGAAAAATATTTAAAAAAAATAACTGCTTAGGTTAGAAGAAACATGCATATTTAAATTCATGTTTAAGAAACTTTGTTAAATATAAGGAACAGTAGTGGGTACATCATAAACTTGTACTCATTTTTATTTATTCCACTTCAATTCAAAAGAGAATAAAAATAAGACATTTTCAGAAAACAGAAAGTTCACAGTTGTACCAATTCTACTCCTTTCAATAATCCCAAATAAAAGCTTTAACTAAACTGTTAAAAATGAGAATGAAAGCACAAACACAAACTGTGAAATATGCTAATTAGTGGAAAAAGCAATTCCTGCTTTCTTAAAAATCGCTTGGAACAACGCCTCGGCAAACAATTTTATCGAGTACAAAAAATAAATAAATAAGTAACTAAAATAAAAGTAAGAGTAAAAGTCTACTTTATGCGTGTTCACAGAATTTAGTTTCATAGAAGCTCCGCAGGTAAAACGCTTTCTTTTTAATTTCATTGCCTTGCATAAGGAATTCTATTGAATGCTTTTATTTTTTTCTCTTTAGAAAGGAAAATTTTTTAACGGCAGTTGGGCAAGAATTTCAGCTTTTAATATGTCTTGGATAAAAAGGAAATCGGTGAAGTCTGAAAGCAGAAAAAGTCACCATCTGGAAGTAAAATAAATGATTCACAAAAGCGACATGCAACGGCACCGTTCATGTGTTCTGCAAACAGCCTTGAAGAGTAAATAACGAAGGTGATCTTTTTTCTTTTTCCTTTGCAAGGATTCTGAAAATGAAAGTAATATGTTAATTTTTGCAGCGAGAAACTCCTTTTAGAATTTCCAATCACGCTACTTATAGAAACGTCCTTACCTTCAAAATTTTTTTAACAAAAAAGATATACAAAGTTCAATTTTTATGACTTAAAAATTTGAATAATCTTATGTTTGAAAATATTTGGCGATTCTCACGTGTTGTTTTCGTGTCTCAAGCATTACTTCGGTTTATGAAGTTGTAAGAACTAACATTGAATGATTTAAATACTTATATATTAAATATCGATAGATTCTAGTTATTAAATTATGGTTGTACAAGTTTATCCTATCATAATAAAACAAGATGAGATATCCTATTCATAATAAAACAAGTACAATGCACTTTCACGTGAATGATGAAGTAGGATGGAAAGGAAAACTTTAAACATCTTAAAAACAATAAAAATGATATTTTATAATACGCACATGAATCTCTATATTAAAATACAGAAATATGCATAATTATATGGAACTATATAGTAAAGTTATTTATGTTAATGTTATTTAAACTTTAATTATGGTATTCTAAATTTTCGCTGACTCATTACAAGTGTAGTTAAAGGAGTTATTAAAGTAAGATATTCATTTAATTTTCATCAATTAACTAATGGACTTCAGATAAGAAAATAATTTTATACATTTATAAGCCCTAACTTCGTACATACTGACGATCATCAAAATAATGATAATCAAAATAATGATCATCAAAATAATGCATCAAAATAATGTAAATAGATTTATAAGGAATCCCTTATTTATATATGGAACAAAACCATCTTTCGGTTGATTTTCAATTTATATTCGCCCGGGTACTGAATTGCTAAATAATATTTAAAAAAAGAATGCTATACCGTTCTTCATAAAGATACTGTATTCCGGAACAGATGTTGGTGAAGGATATAGATTCAGGATTGAACGTCTTAAATTACACTATAATATTCCATTATAATAAGGTTGGAATGATATGTGGTCTGAAGTAAATGTTTTACTACATTTTCATGTTTATCAAATCATCACTGGACAAGCCCCGCTACATGAATAGATGTGTTATCATTCGATAAAATTCCATTCCACGCAACAAAACAAAGTTTACATCATAAGATGAACCCGGTCATCTAAATAACTCAGCAACACTTCTCTTCAGTAATCTTTCTTTTCAGGATTACGATTAAGACAACAGAAACTCACAGCATGGTTGCCCATAATATGTCAGATTCAAGTCCATATTTAAGAGTTGGAAGGAGACGACCACGATCATACCCTTCTGTAAGTGTCATCCAATCATCACCCATTTTATTTTAGGGAAAAGTATGAATGCATATTTAAAAGTTTTCCATCTATCAATCGACAAGGTTTTATGATTGTGGTAAGGCCATAGACGACGTATGGTATCAACATTTGCAACAAGTTGCTTGGAAATAGCTTTTCTATCGCAAATGTTCTATTTATTAATGTGCTTCTTGACTATAGTTATTGATACTGAAGAAACCTGGAGCAAATTGAATTCAGTGGACACTTTGGATTCGGTTATTTTTATTTTTAGCCATATAATCCGGTTTCATTCACTATGTTTTTCCTTTCATACATTATTTAATATTGCAGAGATGGCCTTTTTGTCATGTGTAATCTACCATAACATTAAACACCGTACGTTTAAAAACAGTAAAAAACTGGGGTGTTTGGATCACAATTGCTCCAGGTAGTCAGTCTCTTATAATTTTACACCTTTGAAAGCCTGAAGGATCTGACATTTAACAATTTCGACAAAACTCCAAGACGTATACAATTTTAATAAAATTATACCTTATGCCACCATAATGTACACTTTATATATTAGGAGAACTTTTAGTTAGAATTACATTTTATAGCTTAGGAAGTGCCTCTTTAAATATTATCTTTACTCATAGGTGTTTCAATTATTTTTATAACCCATTGAACATGAAACAATTTTAGTATTAACAAAATCTAAGAAAATACAAATTAAAGACGAATAAAAATTTGCTGAAAAGTATAAGAAAAAGAATTGCAGTATATTTTATTGAAATATATTTTATTTATCAATAAATAATATACTTAAAAATTAAATATTAATACATATAGCATTTTTCAGTGCATTTTATTTCTTACTTAAAAGAGTATAATTTGGTGACAAATCACTTCAAAAGACTAACAAGCGTAATGAAAAAACTTAAATACTCAACATAAAAATTTTAAAAATACATAATCTGTTTATTTTATTAATTTATTTGAGCAAAATAACTTCTATGACATTATTTATTTCTAAGTTGTAACATCATAAATAAGATTAAATATATTATAAATTAATTTTGGAAAATATAATATAATATGAAATATAAATATTAATTTTTTTAATCTTGTAAGCTTTAAATGTAAAATTTTTATGAAATAGGGCTCATAAAACTAAATTAATTACTTAATATTTGTATATAAATATTATTTATCAATAAAAATTAAATAAATTTGATAATAGTTCTTCAGATTTGTATAATTGGAAATGCTGAATAAAAATTAATAAATAGAAAATGAAATTAGTTTTATTCATTGTATTGCATCATAAAAATGATAATTTTTGACATGATATTAATAATTACCAAAAATAAAATGTTTGTATCAGTAACCAATAAACATGTTTGTACTTTTTCCATTATTTTCAAAAAATTATATATCCCTTGAGGGTATAGAAATAAAAGAAGATCTGATGTTATACATATTTTTTACCCTACGGTTAACACATAAATGACAATGTTAAAAAGTTATAAAGAGCCACGAGCTCTTCTTGAAGTAAGAAGAGCTCCACAGCAGAATAGTACATAAAGCACTTGGATTAAGTGCATGGCAGAATAAGCAACTTTATATGGAGTTCAAATGAACATTAAATCTGTTGTAAATTTAATTACAAAAAAAGGTATAATCAAAATTATGGAACCAAATATATTTTTATTAAAAGTTAGTCAAAGAGACCGATTCCTTGATATAAGTTTAACTCCATTCCATGCAATGCATTCTCAAATGTGGTTCAAAAACAGAATAATGATTTTATTGCTATAAGCTAAAATAAGTATAAGTAGTTTTGAGTATAAAAGCAGTCATTTTAATAAGAAGATAATTGCAATAACCTTTATTTCCATATATAATGCATAACTTACAACTAAGCTAGATGTATAAATTTATTAATTTCACAAGATTTTGTTCCAATTTATGGATACGTTATTAAATTAATATAAAAAAGATTCATTTTTAAAAAGTAACCTCGCTTCTTTAATACATTTATTGTTGATAAACAAATAAGGTTATAACCTTTCTTCTGTATTTTTTTTACTCGCTTGATGACAGATAATACTTCCTTCCGGATGCCTGGACTTCCTTCCGTTTCAAGTAAATTGTTACAGATGAAAGCCACGCGACATTTGATAGTGCTTAAGTGTTGCCGGCTATTTAATTTTCTCTGAGTAGAAAAAAAATTGGGTTCAGATAATTATAAATTGCCGGGAAAGTGTGATAACATTCAAGCTAAAGAATAAATTGTATGTTAGAAACGAATACTTATGAATTTCACAAACTAATTAAGAGTATTAAACTTTAAATTGACGCACTCCACAAAAAATAAAATAAATCTTCATATTAATTATCAATAAATAATAATTTATTATTTCGAAAAACAGCTGTTTTTGATTTCTTTCCAATGTTTTTTAAATATCAGTCTTCTTAGTGATATGCTACATTATCTGTAGTTTTTAGATTATTTTTCCCTTTTAAATGTAGTTATCATATTAATATTTTATTTCGTATTTATAGATTAAATATTTCAAATTTTAGATTTTTTTCTACATTATCTAAATTTAAAAAATGTTTAAAAAGCGTGTTGCGGATTATTTCTAAATGTGATATTTGTACAATTTGTAGTATTTATTGAAAGATTTTTTGATAATATAGTATCGCAAATTAAAAAAAAATACTTCTATTTTGTCTTACTATGATTTACAATTGATGTGGCTCTTTTTATTTCGAATTCAAAAAAGTATACTTTAAATGTACTTGTTTTGAATTTTTAAATAGTCAGTCTCTATTTTGAATCGTTTTAGTTGAATAAGATAATAAAATGAAAGGAAATGTATGCATATTTTTTTGAAAATACCCATTTCAAATGTTCTAATCTAGAACATTTGTTTTTGTATAGGCAATATTTTACTCAAAATTTCATTTGCATAAATTGACTCGATCAAAATATGAAATAATTAAACATTGCTAAAACAAACTTATATTTTTTAATTATTAAAATATTTGTAAGAATTGTTCCTCTTTAAAATTCTCTGCAATTATAGCAATTACACAACACAGATCAGATTTTAAATAGTTTTTAATAATTGAAAAAATATTGAAGATTTGAATTAAAATATTCAGTTAAATTCTGTTTGGTAAACAATGAGGTCTTTACCTTTCAAACTTTTATACTTACATCTATTTATAGTTGAAAACATTTTTAAATTTCAATTAATATTTTATTTTAATATTTTTTAAATATTTTTCATCAAATTAAACGTAATAAGTGTGAATATTATTCAGAACTGTGTGTGTGTTCGAGAATTTAATGTTATTTCAGACAAAATAGTTTGAAATAAATAAATAATAATATATAACATTTATAAAGGAATATTTATTTTGAGAACATAATGCGTTTTAATGAGTGTTGTTTAATTCCCAAAAGAATTATCTCTATACAGTATAGGATTTAAAGGATAGATTCAATAATTCAACTAGAAATATTTACATTACATGTTAACATGTTATTACAAATTCATGTGACATAAAAATTATTCTAAAATTCATATTAGTTATGAAGTATTTATAGAAAAATTACAATTATTATTTCTCTGAAGTAAGCATTTTAAACAATTGTTTATTGTTAATTAATATGAAGGAGGCAATGAAATATAGCAAGTACAAGTCCCCCATATTATAAATTTAATTTTCTGCAAACATATGTTAAAAAAAGTTTCGGGCAACACAGTTTTTCTAAAATATTTATGTCCTTTTATTAGTAAGAGATGTTTGATTAAAATATTAATAAAGTGGTATACTCAAATATTTCACAAATATCTAACATAATTATTTCCGGTCTTTTACCGAGTCCAAATCGAATTAAGGCGAGTGCGCTATCATGGGTAAGCGATAACTAAGTGGAGCACTTAATACTGTTTGATTATCTATCTGCTTATTTTAGAAAAGAAGAAAAAATTAAGTGGCCGGCGAGCTTCAAGTCTTATTTGATCCTATCTCTCGGTTTTATAGCAGTCATTTTTCCAACTCCCAATATTTAATCAAGCGCTTTAATAAATAAAAATGTACATCCGCTGCTTCTGGTTGAAAAATAAAAACCATAAAAAAAGAAATCCATAACGGAGGACAAACTTCATCACGTGAGAAAAACTGAGTGACGTCACTGACGCGAATTTTCGAAAGAAGAGGTCATAAGGGGACATTGTCTTTTGCAATAGCTCCAGCTGCATATAATCATTATCAGTAATCAGAAATCCTGACACACAAGGCGGTCTTTTCAAACTGTTCTGCTCTTAATCTGATGACAGAACAGGTGTTTTTTATTTTATTTTTATTCTTTCATTTCAGTGATGGATTTTGATTTTTTTCATTTCTTGTAGTTAGGACCTTTTGGATTAGGGAAAAATAAAATATTCTTTGGGAATTATTATCACGTAATTCTCGAAGAGGTCATTGTTCATGAGTGATTTTCCACGCTCGATCCATTCATGACTTTTTGAGTCTGAGTCAACAAGGAAGCAGGGATCAGCTGGCTTTTCGAGTCACTGGTGTTACTCGAATTTGTGTCCCTCCTGGAATAGGTCATGAGCAGTAATACAATTATTATATTGAGGAACTAACTTCGAATAAGAGGTGACAAATTCAAATCCCTCTTCCATTTGATGCTTTAGACGGATTAAAAATATTTTAATTCGTCTAAGGAGGGCAATTATTTTTAAAAGGATTTTATAAATTGCTCTAAAATTATGGTTCTAATACTAAGAATGCTTTGATAGTTAATCAGTAACTAAGATAATAAGAATGGAAAAAGCTATTTAAAATATTTTGCCTGTACTTACATAGTATCCCGAGGACCAAGTAAATTGGCTCAAATATCGTCAAACTAACACAAAATCACTTCATTTTGTACTTTAGTGCATATTTATTGAGATGTTTCAAAGTTTATTTGTGTGCAAAAATAACTAAACATAAGATATTTTAAATTTTCCTTACTTTAACAACAATTACAGAAAACATTTAAATGGAAACAAAAAAAATTAAATCATACATCATACTTAATTCAATAGTTAACTCGGCATCAACAATAAATAAATCTAAGTGTAGTCAAGCAGAAATATTAGAATCTTTCAGCCAAATTCCTTTTTGAATCATAATTTCTAACGTAGCAAAGCCATTTTTTTTTAACAAATGAAGCTTTCATTTCCTAATCCTACTAGTTGGAGCATATTTTAGATATCATATAGCTTTGAAAATACTCGATCACATTCCGTTCTACATCAAATTTCTCACAAATATTTATCGTTTTAAGTTGCAAACGTAAGAAATAACTATTAGAACTGAATTTTCATTTGAAGAAACAACCATGTCTTTGGTACAGTTTTCTACTGCTTGGGAAAATTGTATTATTTAGTTCTATTATATAAGTTATTAACGGATTTTACTCATTTCATATTACATATTTTAACTTTTACAAAAGGAATAAGATACCTCGATGCAAATTTATCAAATACATCTGAATATTTTGCCCTGCTGAAATCAGCATGCCATTCTAGTCGAATTAAATTCTTTGTTTCTTAGGTTTAATTTTCAAGACTTCCATGAAAAAGCAACGAAAACATTCTAAAAATTTCGAAGTATTTTCTGATTAATGAGTTATCACGATGAAAGTTAAACCACAACAAAATATTATCCTTAGTACAGTTGCTGTTTTCCTTTGATAATACTTTTTGTCCTTAAATACAAGGTAGAAAATATAATACTCATTTGAAAGTTGAGAGAGATGTTTTAGTTTAAAAGTTCTAAATGTTTACTTAAACAATGACGTACAAAAATTTCTCTAAAACACTTTTAATAAAATACATCTTATAAACCACGATAAAAGTATAATGTAGTTTGATTATTGTAATATATTTCAGCTGCCTATTTCTGCCATCCAAAGCCATTATATATTGTAGTTATATACAACATTTTTATGGAAAGAATAAATAAAGTGTTTACTGAAAAGAATGTATAATAATAACTTCTTAGATTTGTGCTGGTAAATACAGGGTATACTAAAAATTTATTATATTTAGCTATACTAAAAGTATGCAATTCCATTTTTACTCAGTAATTGCTGTATAAAACTTTAATAAAATATCGGGTTGTAACGAAAGATTTCCACCAAAGAAGTTCTTAATAAAGTTTGATAAAAAAAAACATGAAAGCAATTCCTTTAGTGGGAGTAATAATCACTACTCAAATCAATGATTTTTTTTAAAACGTTTCGGCAGTTTTTCAAAGCCTTCTGCCCAGAAACTTGATCCAAAAACAGAAACTTGGTCCAGACATAAATATCCAGAAATAAATCCAAAAACACATCAACCTCATTGTAGACGTCCTGTGCGGAATCGTAGATAGTTTCAGCAAGATATAACTTTAGATGTGAAAAAAGGTAGAAATCTGGAGTTGGGATGTCGGAACTATATTGTTGGTAAAGATCTCATTCGAGTCCGTATAAAAATAATTAAGTCCAGCTGGTGAATGCAGACACATGTGGATTTGCATTATTTTGATATAACAGTATTCTCTTAGCCAGGGACACAGTTTGACGTTTGGATTTGATCGCAGCATCAACATGTACACACACTCGATGTACACTTTACTGTCAATGGTTTTACTTTTTTCTTGTGGATAATACCACGACAGTCCTGTCAGATATAAATCGCGATCTTTATCTCTATCAAATTGTGAAGCAAATTGCGATATTTGCGATACTCCGCAGGTTCACCATGCGCAGACCATTCCCCTTTTTGGCTAGTGTAGTTGAAATAAATTCCACTTATAATCACAAGTGATGATCCGGTCCAGAGTTTTGATATTCGTGCAGATTTGTGCAGGCTCGAACATGTTTGTCCTTATCTGCTTCAATCAGATATGGTTAGACGTTGAATTTCTACCACAGTGACTAAACTTGTACGATAAGTTTATGCGATGCATATAGCGATTAATGGACATAGCGTTAACATCTAACTCGTTAACTAGTTCTCTAATAGTTGAATAATAATTTTCTTCTACAAGTTCTCGTAGGTAGGTCTCATCGATACCAGTAGGTTGACTAGAGCACTCTGCTTCTTGAATGTCATAGTCTTTGTTTTTGAACTTTTGGCAGCAAACCTTCACAGTGTCTTGATACAACAGTAGTGCATATGATATGGTAATAATCTGTAACTGATAGGGTGATAATTTTTTGAAATAGAAGTGGATGTAAATGATGGCTCTAATATTGAAATGTGATAATTTCATTTCTGACACCTTGTACGTGAGATGATAACGATATGTTATTTCACATATCTCAACACAATGCTTTAAAGCAGATCTCCTTTTTTAAAATGCCAAAAATTATCTGATAAAATATAAATGAACATGCTAACCTAAACTATTTGCACAGGTTGCATTAGCTGTGGCGGAAAACTTTTGTTACAACTCAAATCTACCGTTACTTGGTTCAAACTACAATTACATAGGAATCAAAATGTAATGGCAACTAAATTTATTATAAAATTGTGTGCAAATCTAATGGTTAAAGAGATGAGAACTGATTTCTACTAACTCGAATAGAAATCAAGTGCAGAGAAACTTCAGTAACAATTTCAATTACATACAAGTTGAATGACAAGATCTTAGTTTATAAAATTTACTCAATAATTTCATTTTATATCTTACTCTCATGTTCTAAATTGAAGCAAAATATATGTATAACTGCAAAAACATTTTTAAGGATTATAAAAATATACTTATAGTATTTGCATAATTTTTAGCAAGTGTCATTGATTTTAAAATAAATGATATATTGGTTCTTTAGGTTTTCAATCATTATGATTTATTATCAGAGCTTAGCTCAATCATTCTTAACAGAAAACATTTATTTTGATACTCGATAATCACTTATTTTAACCAATGCATCGTGACAAGCAAGAATTAAATTTGAAAATAGAAAACGAGCTAATTAGGAAAAAACACCTGATAATCATATAAATATTTAGTAAAATAAATTACCGTTTGTAAAAGTCTGATGAAATGAATCTTGAAACATTCTAAAAATATTAAATTAATTTTATATTATTTATACGAATTAAAAATGCAAAAGTTATTCAAATTTAAATTAAATAAGCAATTATTTCATAATTATTGTATTTTATTTAATAAAATGAAATTGATTAATAATATTTCAATTCTTATCCTTATCCAGATAAATCGAAAACCGCGCCATCTAGTGGAGATAATGAAAAATTGTATATTCATGAGTACTAATTCATTTTTCATACAGTGCGCATGCGCTGAAATTTGATCAGATATTCAACGTTTCAAAACACAATCAGCTTCGAGAATATTTCATAATTATGGCTTACAACATTTTCTATTAATTTAAATTTTCAATACAAATGAAGTTTAATTTCTATTCTTGTAAATTAGTTTCTTTCAATTAACACTATTGACACTCATGCCTTAAAATATATTTCATTTCATTAATTCTAAAATACGACTTTGCCATGAATTAGTGAAGAGTCTCTTGTTTATTAATCGAATATAAATCAAATCTCCGCGGCTTCCGGCTACAATTGTCTCCAATGGCAGGCGCCCGGGGAAAACTTTGTTGGAAGACTCTTAACCAAGAGTCCCTTGAATTAAAGCACTTTGACCCGTCAATTTGCGGGAATATCCTTTTAGGATACTAATTAAGCGATGGACGGCGCTTCCTGTTCTGTTGCTGAGCGAGAACGAATGGGTCTAAGACCGACTTCCACTTGATTTTCGACATTCAGCTTTTCATTCATGTATATTAGAGCTTATGTGCATATTCACAGAGAGACTGTTTAATTTTACTTAGAAATTAGAAAAATTATTAAAAAAATTTTTTTACTCTCATAATATCATTAACTATAAACTATATTCGAATTTTTTTATTTAAGAATTGTTAGGAAAATGAAGACAATTTTTGTGTTATTTTGAATAATTTTAACAGAGCAATTTAAATTGAAAACTGAATTAAAACAATTATCTGTGAGAATAGAACTCTCAAAGAGTTTTGCATATTTTTTATAGAACGGAGGATGTTTTAATTTCAAAAGTATATAAAAACCAAACTCAATTTTTCTCATTATAAAATTATTTCATCCAGAGTACTATCAGGAAAATAAAAATTGATAATTTTTCCTGTATGGTCTAATGCAAGGAAAATGGAAAAAATACAAAATTAGTTAGTTAAAGTTAAATTATGAATTTATTTTCAGTGTGGTAAGGTAACAATGTACCGTATTACATAAAAAAAAGTTTTAATTATAAATAATTCATAGTTATTAAAAATGTATAAAAAATGAATAAATGTATGCATGAAGTAATTTTATAAAAACTATGATATCCTTAATTCTGCGCATAAATGTAATAGACTTAAAGTGTGTTAACTTTAATTACCACTTTATATACAATTTACTATTACTTTTTAATATCATAATTTATAAATTGATTAAAACTTTTTAATTTTAATGTGTAATCTAATCTACAAATATGTGTGAAATATTTAAAGAATAAAATTTATTTTATACAATAATTATAAACTAAAAAATGATAATTAAAACATTGAAATTTATTACTGCATAAAGAAATATTGCTGAAGTAACCATATTTCAACAAAAACATGTTTATCACAAAAAAGTATAAATGTATAATATTTTTAAATTTTATATTAAATTCTAAAAACATCATAATATTATTATTCTAAACAAAATTATTTTAAGCAAATGCATTTAGCTTACAAAATATGAAAGAAATCATTATTTTCATGGCGAAGTAAGAATAGGTAAATACAAAAAATGTCGCACCTAAGGCAAAATAACAATCTGTGAAAAACAAGTTTTCATGGTGAAGGAAGTTTACCAAAAAAAAGTAAAAACAGCCTGTAGTTATTTACTAAATTCTACGAAACATGTTTGCTTAGTAAGTCTGGTATCACAAGAATTTCACGCGGACATATTTAATATAGTTAAAATATTTTTAAGAAAAAATGATAAAGGATATTTTCAGAAAATATTTTAAAATAAGTATTTGTGTAAAAGATGTTTACATATGATATTAAAACTTAAAAATATTTTCTTTTGCAAACAACACGTACTGATGTTTTATAAAATAAACGCGTCCTATAAATTTTAGTAAAGCATCTATATATCACATTTGTGCTGCTATTTATTAATTTTGGAATTGTTATACAATAATTATATAAATTTATTAATTTTGGAATCATTATACAAATTTCTATACAAAACATGCTTTTACAATTTACAAACAATAACATAAATTCTGAAATGAATAAAAATCTACCATTCAGAAATAAGTTTAATGTGTGTTATAAACTTTTACATTCCTTATGAAGTTTCAATGAGACAATCGGCCTTAACTCCGTCGACAAAGAACTGTAGAGAAATTAAAGGATTTTTATTTTTAGAAACTACACAGCGACAAAAGAAACTACACAGTTATGTTTTATAGACTTCATAATTATACTAATGTATTGCTGTAATTACAGTAGATTCATTATCAACAGTTTCTCTTACTGTTTATTGTTACAGGACTCAAGGTGAATATTGAGCAATCTATTTCGTCACTGAATTGTTAGCTCGAAGTTATTAGATTGAGTTCTTAATGAAATATTAAGATCTTGTTTTAATATTTTCCTTGATAAATTATATAATTGTCTTAGTTAATTAATAAAAAGAAATAAGCAAAATATTATTTTAAGCGGAATTACTTGGTATTTAAGAAGGATAAAAATTTAGTCGATGGTCTTTTGATTTTGTTTAAAATAAATATTTATTATTTTATTGATATGTTCGTATCTTTTGTAATAATTTATAACTTTCAATCTATTGTGTGTGTGTGTGTGTTAAACTTAGTGGTAAACTTTATATTATTACTTTGATTTTTTCTGCTGAACTAAATTGTGATTAAAACTTCAATTATATTAATATTTCAGTAAATTTATTTTGCATCTATTTCGCCTAAGAATTGCATATGAAGCTATAAGGCCTACTAATAAGCTAAGCCTAATGAAGCTAAGGCCTACTAATAGTAGAAGGCGCAATTTTAAAAATTTCCTTGAAAATATTTTAGGAAATAAATATAATACCACTCAATCTTTATATTTGAAGTTTTTTCAAATTTTTTCAAATTGTTCGTAGAATTTCTTTAATGGATATAAATTCATTTAAGGCTACATAAGAAAATTAAGCCTGTAGAAAATTTTTTTATTCTCTTATTAACATGAAAATTACCAATGAGTTTATAGTTTACCTTAATTTTAGGCATAAAAATTGTTAAAAGATATTTCATAAGTGGATTTTTTCTCAAGTCTTATTCTTTAATACTAAAACATATCTTTTGAATGACTTTATACCCATTAAAAATCGAAAGTTTGGTAATGCTGAACAACATCAGCTAGTTATGTTAAATTAACTATGTACGAGTACGTCGTATGATTAATTAAGATGAGTAATAAATTTTTCCTTTTTACGCCTTTCTCTGTATCTTAAGTACATTGAAGAAATATAATTAAAATATGATATAGTTACTAATTTCCAACTAATTTAATTAAGTTTAAGGTTTTGCTCTTATCAAATAAGGTAATTTTGTCTTCATAAGTTTAAGAAAAATTGAGCAAAAATTACGAATAGTCTGAATTTTTGGACATTTATCCTTTTTTGCAACCAAATCAATGACTCTTGTTACTAATACAATAAGCTTTGTATTTCAGCTTTGATTTTGTTGAATATTACATTTACAAATTTATGGTTTTACGAATTTAATAATGTATTAAATACAATGTAATCATAATAGTAGATAAATAACTCTGCAAGCATAGCAGACTTTCAAGAACTAAATGAAAAATATCTTCACATTGATCAAAAACAATCTTTTAAACTTTAATTAAAAGCGAAAACTAAGAACTTAATAATAGAGTAGATTTTTCAAACATTACTCTAGAGCTGAAACATCTAAAGGTGAAAAAGTAACTGCTAATGAGATCATAATAAAATACATAGAGTATTCATTAAGAGCAACACACATAAGGAATTTAAAATATCATTATCGATTTCATTTTTCAGAATAAGAAATATAGTCTGATTTCAATGATTTTTGTTACTTTTTTACATTAATTATTTTATGTAATCTCATTGTACTATGGTTATAATTATAGGATTAATATAAGAAAGTTTTTCTCTATTCATAATTAGTTTATTCTTTGTGCATATCCAATGCTTTCTTAATTTAATAAGCGTGATTCCATGTGCAGTACCTTTCACTCTAATTAACTTATATATTTTATTTATTTAGCTCTTTCAGTTTTTTGAGAAATATTATATTTTCTTACGCTAATGAACTCATTAATTCTAATTGCGTTGTTTATTACAAGTTCATTAAACAAAATCTAATTTTTTTACGATAGAGTGTGATTTATTCTAATTATTCTATTCATTAAATTTATTTAAACAATATCTAGCAGGTAGTCATCTATATTTATCTGAGTTACTTAGCGTTATCTAAAAAATTTCAAGTGCAAAATAGTTTAATGATAAGATAACTTATTTCTGTTCGAAAAGACATATAAAGGAAACTTGTCGTCACAGTTTCTTGTCATATTTAAAAATGACTTGTTTTTAACTCAGTGTAAAGTAAAATGTTATTTAAATAATTTACTATTCTCAAAGTCAGTTATAAATAAATGCTAAAAATAGTCTTTGTAAAAGTAATTTATAATGGCAGCAATAAAAAACAGCACAATCACTTATGAGAAAACTCATTATATCTTGGTAAATGTAGAAGTAACACTAGCTATAAAAGCAATCTTTTTTATCTATAAGAAAAAGACAGCTTTTATAGGATAAAGAAAATAAGCAACTTTTTATCGCCTTAATGGAGAATTATCTGAAATTTCATTTCAAATTCTGAAAACTGCAAGATAACAGTATTATGACAGCTACAAATTTTTTTAAAGACCTTTGTTTGAGAGAAATACCTTGTTCTTAAACATTAAATTAAATTGCTTAGAATTAATTTTTTTATGTTAATTCAATCTGTTTTGCAATTTGCGATGATATTAATTAGCAGTAGAAATTTTAATTAGAAAATTAAAATTGATTCCATAAGAATGTCTTTGTCCTATAATAACGCAAGAGCTACATAATCGATCGGTTATTAACAACAATATTGAAATCCTCAAAAAAACTTGGCAATCTTTTTTAAATATGGACGAAAGAAGTGCAATACCATTAGTGTTTATTTTAGAATTGTAACTTTTAACCATAAGATTTGAACATAAGACAATCACAATATAGGATGAGTTAGCGCGGCTCCAATAAAATTCAATCAATCAAATAAAATTTTAGTGCAACTTTCAAAGTTAATAACATAAACTCTGAATAACTATTATAGCGGTCAGTTTAATTAAATGTAACATATTCATATACGTTCTCCAAATGTATATCACCACACATGCCAAATTTAGTTACTTGGTTAATTTTTTAACAAGAAATTCTTCATTTAAGTTTTTAACAGAAACTACATGGCATCATATATAAACTTTTCAAATCCACCAGTTCTAAATCATTTAGAAAGTAGGCTTGATTAAAAAAGTCATATAAAGCATAATCTGAAGCACAAGCCGAAGACTTTTGGCTGTCTTACGCAAAAGTAAAAGAGAACTGATATTAGCGTAAAATTGTCTTCAATATTGTTTTTGGCTTAAAATAAGGGTGCATAATTCCTATTTATAAAGAAATTTTATTTTATAATTTTATACCTTGTTGTAAGGAATAAAAATTCATTTGTGGCACTAGCTCAGTATCCCCAAGATACAGAAGACTGCTCTTTCACGTTTTTTGAGTGGCCACATTAGGTCCCTTTCTTTCCAACCGGGTCAGAAAATCTTTCTGGAGTGTCACTGGTGCAAGGCTGATCATGCCTCCCCGAGACATACTCTTGACTGTCTGAATTTTACTGTGAACGAGGTTTTGAAGAATCCTATTTTATTTTAAGACTTTTTAATGATTTTTGGTTTTATGTAAATGATTTAGCTTAGCTACGCCATCTGGGATTAGAAACAACAACAGGAACAAAAAATTTAAAACATTAAATATTAGTTTGATATTTTGAATATTTCGGCTAACAATACAGTAAAATTGAGCTGCAAAGTCTGCAAAATTTATAAATAAAAAAAAACCTTTTTAAGGAGATTTGTATATATAATGTAAAAATATAAAGTTGGGAAAACAAACTGATAATTTAGACACAAATTATTGCTTTATAAAAAAAAACGAGAAAAGAAGTATTCAATTTGATTAATCCCACTTATTTATATTCCACTGAGAAAGACAATCATATTTTAAAAGTTAACTATGAATTAAGCTAAGTTTGCAAGAAATAGCTTCTACTTCGTGGCCAATAAAATTAACTTTACATGGGAAAGGACTTTCTTGCGCGACTTTTATCAACATACTTTCACGGAGTTCTCTTCCTTGAGAAATTGTCGCTCAACCCTGTAGTGGGCCCTTTAAAATCGATCAGGGTCGTCTTATCATGACTTTCTTCCTTCAAGAAGGCTTCTTGGGCGTTTGTGTGGAAACACTGATGAGAAAATCAATTTCCATTATGGCTCAAGGCTACGGAAATCAATGGAAATTATACAGGAAGATTTTTCTGGCAATTTCTCATGAGCATCCTGATTAGAATTTATATCAAGCTTTGTGTTGCCGAGCAATTTCATCCTTCTTTCTTAGTTGAGTGTTTTAAAGATTTCGTAGCAGTTGTGATCAAAAGACGGTTGGTACAATACTCATAAAGGGTTTCAAAGTTTATTTTTTATTTTCCGGATTCTATTCGATTTTAAAATAAGGAAATAGAATTAAAAAGGAGATTTAAAGAATGGAGTACAAATTTCATTTTCATATATATATAAATATATATGAAAATGAAATTTGTTTATATATATATATATATATATATATATATATATATATATATATATATATATATATATATATATATATATATATATAATGCAAGGTTAGATACAGAACTGAAAAGCACAAAAATATATAAAAACATTTATTCTTAGTAATACATTTAGCGCAAAAGCAACTAAAATAGTATTACTAAGATATAGTTAATACTATATTTTATAAAATACAATGAAAAATGCCAAATGGAGGATAGTACATTGAAAATATATTAAATGGAAAATACATTAAAAACACTAAATGGAAAACAATACATTTAAAATATAAAATGGAAAACAATACATTGAAAATTCTAAATGGAATACATTGAAAATACTTGGAAAAATTTCAAAGAAAAATATTTGGAAAAATTCTTTTTAAGAAAAATATCAAAGAAAGATAGATATGAAATGGAATGAAGTACCAACATGGCTAGCTTCGTCAGGGGGTGTTGACCACATTGGCACAAATTATGGCTTTTCTGCAATGGCCCAAGACATAGTCTTAAAGAAGCCAGTACACCCCAAAGCCATATCAAAAGCTCAAACCAAAATATCAAGCCAGAATAAAAGTAGAATTTAATCTAAAATATATAAGTCAAAATACAATGTTGCCAAAATACATTTAATTTATAATAATCAAATTAAAACCATATCCAAATACAAGTCCAAATCTGCAAGAACTTCACCAAATACTAAATGTAAGCCAAATAAATACACAAATTAGCGACTAAGTGTAAACACTATCGGCATTTCAAGCTTCTTATAAGACCTTCAAGGCTTGGGTGACCCTTCTGTAGTATAAAACTACGCCTTACTTCACTCTTAAAAGCAATGCTCTACTAGCCAAATAGTGTTTTATAAATTTAGTTGGAATGCCATTATGAGTTAAAATATTTTCAAGTCTATTTATTTGTTTATTGATGTTTTTTAAATTATTAATTATATTGTATATTCTATTTAGTGGGTTAAAAATAATATTTTTTATAAATTTTAATTGAAATGTTTAAATTCAAGAAAATTAGTTTATTAACTTTGAAATTAAAATTATTAGTTTTATCATATATGTCAGTTAAGGCGTGGTTATCTTTTATCGTAATTGAAAAATCTAAAAACTCAGTTTTCAAGTTATCAATATTAGTTTTAATTAATTTTGTATAATTCTTCAGAATATATATTATTGTAAATACTCGATGCTTATACTCGATAGTTTTATACTACAGAAGGGTCACCCAAGCCTTGAAGGTCTTATAAGAAGCTTGAAATGCTTCTTATAAAACTTTTATTCTGACTTGATATTTTGGTTTGAACTTTTGATATGGCTTTGGGGTGTACTGGTTTCTTTAAGACTATGTCTTGGGCCATTGCAGAAAAGCCATAATTTGTGCCAATGTGGTCAACACCTCCTGACGAAGCTGGCCATGTTGGTACTTCATTCCATTTTATATCTATCTTTCTTTGATATTTTTCTTAAAAAGAATTTTTCCAAATATTTTTCTTTGAAATTTTTCCAAGTATTTTCAATGTATTCCATTTAGAATTTTCAATGTATTGTTTTCCATTTTATATTTTCAATGTATTGTTTTCTATTTAGTATTTTCAATGTACTGTTTTCCATTTAGTATTTTTAATCTATTTCCCATTTAATATTTTCACTGTACTATTCTCCATTTGGCATTTTTCATTTTATTTTATAAAATATACTATTAACTATATATATATATATATATATATATATATATATATATATATATATATATATATATATATATATATATATACACACCTTAACAGGTTGTTTAAAATATTATTTTGATATTACAAAAGAAGCTTATAAAATTCTGCCAAAATAAAAAAGTGGTTTAGTAACCGCTTAACGAAATATGTATTATAAATAGGCCTCACTGTAGCTCTTGGTATTTGGATAATGATATTGTTGTTGTTGTGCTGTAGTTACTAGCGACACTTGGACAAGCCAAGCTCGCTATACCTTGGCAATGCGAATTTAAGCCAATAGGGTGGGTCTTTCGTTTAATCAGAGCACCAGGAAAGTGAAAGTACAATTTTGCTCCTCAAATACTCCGATAGATGGCATCACCAGAAGATCCACTCCCTCAATTTTGGCATTGATCTGAAGAGGGAGGAAATTTGATAATGATATTAAAACGTGCATGTTGTTGTTTTTCCAAAATATTTTCCTGCATCTAGTCCCTAAACCAGTACTAGAATTTGTCTCGATCACTTAAGTGGAAGCAATCGGATGAGAGTTTTAGCAATTTAGAACCAGGGGCTAGGAAGAAGATTTAGAGTCAGGGACTAAGAAGAAGATTTTGAGCCTGGGACTAAGAAGAAGATTTAGAACCAGGACTGATGTGTCCCTCCCCAGAGGTATCATTTCACTTGGAGGACATTGAAACCACGATGTATTTAACGAGCCTCAGCCGCTTTTAGTGAACGTGATGGATTTTCAGTTAAGTCAGGATTCGAGTTTACTACCTACCGATTAAGTAAAGATGCATAGATAACAATCTAAATAAAGTAATATCAAAAAGTACGCATTTACTGATCCGTCAATCTATTTCGTTTGATTCTATGCACAAAACTTAAAAATTGGTATGGATGAGAAAAAATTAAAGTGCTTATTATAAAAAAAGCAATATTCAGACTTATTATAATTCGATATTATTATTATATATGACAATGAAATGTAGAACTACTTAACATATTTAAATTTTTCACATTTTAAATAAATGCTTATCTACTCTCAATTCAGTGACGTAATTTACTTAAATATTATTTTTTTCCTCCATTCATTTTGATTTATAAATATTGAAAATTAATTAAAGATTTATTCTTTTAGAATAAAATGAAACTATAAAACAAGGAAGATCATTATAATTCGATTTAATTAAGAAGACTTTTAAACTATGAAAATAATAAAGTATATACTTACCTTAGTATTCGAAAATAACTACTTATCAATTAATAAGTGTTTATTTATATGATATTAGACTGAGTAACTTTAATAAAATAGGTACAAAAATATTGGGAATTCTAAGTACAGTAGTACATAACAGATACCAAGACTTTACGAAACAAATGCAATATTATCCTTTCTACAGTTCAATGAATACATTCAATTCTTTAGAAATACTCTCTATGTTACGCAACAAAAGACTGCTAGAAGGAAAAGTCTCAAGATGCTCCCTTAAAGGGAGAAAGATCTGAAAGATTCAAGAAATCCCTACGGTTGAATAAATGGTTGATAAATAAAATATGTAGGTCTGTAGTTTTTCCCTCTTAGGATAAATAAATTCGCTTTGACTTAATAATGTTTGGTTTTAATTAGTTGATTAGATAATCTAGGAAATCATTTGCTGTAATTTCGAATTCACATAGAAAAATTGTAAATATTTTACTAATATTTAAAAAATAAAGTAATTTTTTCTATAGAAATATTTCGATAAAGGAATACACTTTCATTACAAGTTCCTAAAAAATATTAATTTCACAAAAGTGTTAGTTTCGATTGGTGATAAGATAATCTGTCAAATATATTAGTCAATTTTCTTAAGCAAATAATCTAAATCCGATTCCAGAATAAGGCAAAATTAAAGTCATCTTATTTTTAAGATTTTTTGAATACACTTTTAAAAAAGCAATTTTTAATTCATTAAACTATGAATGAATAAATACAAAGATTTGTTGTCGTTGTCTTGTGCCCATAAAGCTAGGCTGGCATTATGGGGTGCGCTGCTCCACTTTTCTAATAGAACCATATTTTAGTGTGGAGTCCGACTTCCTCAGCACACACATGCCATAGGGACCCGTTTATAGTCCTATTCACAAACCATTCATACAAGGAAAAGACAAAGACAGGATAGATAGAGAAGGAAAGTACATCCATGCAAGAACCGAGATTCGAACCCAGGACCTCGCTATCCGTAATCAAGCTAGACAAGTTGGACAGCAATACAAAGATATAAAACTGTGTATTTAAAAGATGTACGATCTCTTCGATAGATCATCAAAAACAGTCATTTTTCATGACAATTTTAATGTATTAATGGAAAGAAAACTTTTAAGACTTTAAAAATCTTTAAGCACATTTGTTTCGTTTAGCATTTCAAATAAATTCTCTATTAGAATGCTGGGTTACTTGTATGTCAGATTTTGCATGTGAAAATCTGACCGTAATTTGATCTCTATTCATGATAAAAAGCCAATTCCTAAGCACTATAAGACCCAATCTGCTACTACCGAAGCACACTGGCTTAGTAACAAGATCTTTGCTCTTCGGAGTAAATCTCAGCAGGTATTCAACAAAAGAAAAAGGATGTCATCTGTGGAAGGGGATGCTTGGAAGTTTTCCCAGCTTTCTTTCTGGTAACGCGTGAATGCGGCTTGCCATTTTGTGAAAACATTGCCTAAAGAGATTTACGTGTTTATATTCATAAACCTTACAATGAATGGTGTTCGGTTGATAGACTCTCCGTTACGTGTTCTCAAAACATCCGCACCTAAGAGGGAAATTGAACCTGTGAACTATTGAAATGCAAGTCACTGTGCCAACTTTTCTACTTTGACACCGCGTAAGGGATAGCCAGATAATCGAAGATAGCTGTAAAGGTATTTGGGCATCTGACGAGTTATCCATACCGACAATATTTTTGGATATTATGAGATATCTTAATGTGCCGCTCGAAAAAAAATAAAAACACGTAAAATTCACCAGTATATACTACTCGCACATGCACATACATAAAATCTACCTTACGTTGTTCATTAATGGTTAAAATATATCCCCTATTTAAAGAATAGCACAGTATTATCCCGTCATAATGAACCCTAACCATTCAGCTAACAACATGGCCGCGGTAATATATATATATATATATATATATATATATATATATATATATATATATATATATATATATATATATATATATATATATATATATATATATATATATATATATATATATATATATATATATTGTGATAACCTCAAAATATATTTTTAATTAAATAAATACATTGTTAATAATCAATTTTAAAATTAAAATTCAAGTAATTAGAACACCCCAATAAAAAACAGAAATTGCATACATACATGCACATTAATGTGTGTGTGTATATATACAGGGTGATCATAATTAAACTGCAAATTTGAAAACGCTCTAAAAAAAGAACCACTGGTCAGAAAGACCTGAAATTTCACCAGAATGTACTTCAAACAGGGGGATTTTGTTTGGCGTGGGAAAAAAATTAGGAAAAAAAGTGGCCTATAGATGGCGCTACACAGGTGGTTATATGCAAATTAACGTCTTGTATAAAATGCTAAGTAGCTTGAATTCTCGTTAATTGTCGATGGTGATGCAACGCCATTTCGGAAATGACCGTATTATCAGCCGACATTTTCCAACTCCCTGGCCGCCACGATCACCGGGTGTTACTCCCTGTGACTTTTGGCTCTGGAGATTTCTGAAAAATGTTGTGTACAGTGCTCCACTTAGCGGATTTGAATTGCCGCATTACTCAGCACGTTAACAACATCAGCACTGATACACTCCAAGCTGCTGTGGAAAATACCGTTTTACGTTTACACCTCCTAACAGAATATGGTGGACACCATATTGAAAATTTCTTGAAGAAGACTAAGGACAAATCAAAACCGAATTATTGTTGGCTTTTTCTACGGTTTTGGCCGCAGGGCAATTAAAAACCAATTTTTTCCTATTCGATGTGACACCACCTTGTCGCTCTGAATAGGCTTTACACCAAGAGTGCCACAACATCTGCCTGACTTACAATAGCACAACTGGTTTAACGTTCAGCTTACAGCCACAATTGATTATCGTTCATGTCAGAATTCATGTAATTAACCCATAGCCGCCTAAGCAGCGCCATCTATTGGCCACTTTTTTCCTCATTTTTCAGCGTTTTTAAATTTGCAGTTTAATTATGATCACCCTGTATATATTATATTAGAAAATTAATAAATAACAACAATAAAAATATTAAAAGATGTTGAAAAAATTAAAAATTCTGTGAGTATTTAACAAATTAGGAAACTGTTTTGCGTTGAATTCTTAAATAGTTTTAAATGTTTGTGTCCTTAATGGTATAATATATATATATATATATATATATATATATATATATATATATATATATATATATATATATATATATATATATATATATATATATGAGTTTAAAAATAAATTTTTATGCACTCCCTTAAATTTCTTCACTTTGGTAAAACAGATCTTTTTACTTACATAAAAAAAATATGTATTGTAAATTAAAATTTCATTAAAATTATTTTTATCTAATTAAGGTTTTAAGATTTATCATGATATTATTATATTGTAAATGATATATGTGTGTGTGATAATGAACAAAGCGTTGCAAAGTTTTCGGATCAAATGAGAAAGGAATATAAAAATAGATTTATAAGATCATAAAAGAATTCCCAATTATATTTTCATAAAACAAGGATTTTATATAATTAACCAATAATTTTTTTCCAAAGCATTAAAAGTCAATGAATTGAAAAACAGAAGCTATAACAGAAGCAAGCAATTTAAGTGTATGGTTTAAGACGCTTTACAGAAACCATGAAAGTTTATTTTCTAGAATTGTTAAGAAATCACTATATTAGATAATATTTAATGTGTAAAATAATCCTTCTTCTGCAGAAAATATTTATAAAAACGCATAAATAAAGCCATAATAGTTTTTCGTAATGGATGAGATAAAACATAATTTATTTTCTAAATCATATAAGACCATATAATTTAGAAAAAGTTTAAAATAGAAATTAATTATTCATAAATAAAAATGTATATAGGTGTGGAATTGATTGAGCTAAATATTATTTCACTATCACTTTTTTGTCTTTACTTTCTCAAAGTGGAATAATATTCACTTAAATAATAATTCATTACTTTTTTCTTTGCTTTTAAGATATTTAAAATAATTTTTTATCTATTTTTTTATCCTTGATATGGCTCTTCATACTTGAAAACTTTTTGTAAAAGTTTAAGCCTTTTCAATATCAGTTAGAAACATTACTTTTTTTCTTAATTTTAAAAGAGATGAGATTGGCGCTATACTTTTTTACACAAACATCGCCAAGAATCTCACGCTCAATTTCTCCTTTTCCACATTCTCTCTGCATATTTTCAGCGAGGTGAACAATTTATTTGCACGCTTTTTCGAGCAAAACGAATCTTCAAGCCTTTGAGCACCTGCTTTCCTACTGAGTCATGTCAGATGGGGGAGATTTATCTTTTCCTCCAAAGGTTGCTTTTAATCATTTTAAATTGAAACAATATCACGAGCGTTGGGTACATGGCAACTAATTCCTACGTTTTCTTTCCCCCTTTTCACCAATCAGGCGCGTTAGATAAGAATAAAGCGCAATATGTTGAAATAATTGGATAAATATAAATATCACACGATCATTTTACTATCTAAATTGGAACAAAACAAATTTTCATTCGATGCTAGTAAACAACTGATGCATCTATAATATTATATGCAATATCGAACGAAAAATTATTTTATTGTGAGTTATTGCTTTTCCCCCAAATATTTGATCCAACGTTTAAAATACGTAAATTCCTTTATTGGTTGAAATAGATAATAGCAGAAAAATTAAATATTTTAAAATTGCTAAATTATGCAAACTGTTTTATTTGAGAAGGGGACTCATAATAGATTAAATTTTGAAATAAATCTACGAATTTATGATTCTACAAATTTGAAAAAGCGAAATGAAATTGCTTACATTTCAGAAAATATCTTTTCATACACGATTATAGAAGCATAAAATATGTTTATATGTATATTATAATTTAAAGTTTTTTTAAATAATTATTTAAATTTTTTAAGTTCAATTATTTTATGTGAGCAATTTGTTCATAAAACTAACAATTTCTTTCGATTTTTTTAATTGAAAAATGTCCTGGTCAAAACGACACAATTTTGTGATTCTTTTATAAAAATATAGTTATCAATTTAAAATATACTCTTTGCTACAAACCGTTATAAAACAATTTACAATAGCATATATGCCCTTAAGCAAATAGCATTTGCTATTTTTTGACTAAATAAGTTTAATACAAAGTCATAAAGCTTCGAATTTGAACAAACTACAAAATTACATTTCTAAACATGCATCGAAGAAAAGTATATTTAGAAACGTAATTAAACAGAATTAAATAAAAGAATTTTTCAATTACTATTTTTGACCTCAAAACTTTTAAATTTGCACAGAGGAAATATTCATTTTAAACGCAATAATTAACTAATATAATTATTTATAAAAATATATAAGATGTACTTAAAAAAATGGATTTTCTTTTTAAAAAAAATAATTATTTGCTATACATTAAATATCGGAGATTCAGTAAAATACTTATGTATTTACTAACTTGAATTATGTCTTATACAAATTAAGGCTTATAAGTAAGTTATAAATGTTATATTTAATAAATTTTAACAACTGATTATTTGAATACATTTTCAATATTCTGTATTTCCATGCTAAAAATAAAGAAAATTTGAAATACTATTTTGAGACAAAAATGAAAATAAAATGAAAGAAATTAGGTTATGTGAATTAGTTTATAAAATAGTGTGAATAAATTCCAAAAATATATACATGACCATTTAATTACAAATAATATATTGGGGTTTTATTTGAAACTTATTAATTGAAATAGCAATATAATAAGTTTCATATAATAAATAAATTGAAAATAATTAGGAATCATCGTTCTAAATTTAAAATATGAAATTATATAAATTAATCTGAATGTAATATATATAGAGCGAGCAACTAAAATTAGACGACACTTGGATTTCTTGATTAATAAACTATGTTTAACTTAATTTTATCATGACTAGTTTCATTGTATAATCAAATGCATCTTTTGTTTGAATAGTCAGCTCATAAATTTAACTGCAGCCCTATATATATATTAATTGTATGCTTGTACATGCTTTTGTCACATTCACTTCCTAGACACAATAAATAAAGTTATTCATAACGCAGTATCAGTTCTAATCGATTTACGAACATGTGTCAGTAACAATGCAAATATTTCATTCTCAAAGGTTACAACCAATATTCACAGAAAATTATGAGAGATTAAAATATAAATGCAAAAAATTACGATTAAAAGAATCGGAATAGGATATTATGCATGATGTGTCATAAACCAGTTGAAATTGACCACTATTTTAGGATTTTGAACAATTAACTTCGTAATATTGTTCTATAAATTTTAGATTACATTAGGAAAGTTAAATTTATCAATAAATTTAATGCCATTTTCATGTAAAGGGCGATTTATTATTATAGCAGAACAACTTTTCATATAATATATACAATACTTCACATTTAGATGAATTTCATATTAAAAACGTCCCAATTTTTTTAGGAATTTAATTAAATGCATTGCTTTTGAAGAAGCGGATTAAGAACATGATTCATCGGAATTAGTAGATGAAATAAATGAGAATGTTTGCACCTGCAATAATCAACCTAATAAGAACCAGCAATAAAAGACAAGCAAAGGCAGGTAATAAAGGCTAAATAATAACCTACAATAAAGTACTTAGACTTAATTCTGATAACTATTCATCAACTAGATATGGATCGATATTACTATGCGGTAAAGAGTATAATAGAACAAAATTATTTAAATAAATTTAGAAATATTCATAACATAAGTTCTATAAGAAGTTTTCATGGATAGTGGGCCATGGCCTCAGGAATATAGTGGATATTAACTGTGCAGAAAAGAGCCTGAGAGCTTAAAATTATTTTAAGACATTTGTGAACATATGGGATATAAGGAGAAGCTCTCCGCAATAAAGCGCCAACTTACATGCCACAAAAGTGGAATTCCAACATCTTCCCAACACCTAACCTAAAGACGTGTGAGTGCAGAAAACAATAATACCACGTCAAAAATCGCTGGACTGAACCTTACATCTTTTACCCCAAAAAGTTCAGTGTTACCCAAAACTTTGTAAAAACATGTAATTCCTTGTAGATGCCTGAAATTTTTCGATATATCCTCTTTTTTTAAGCCACATAATGGACAACTTAATAATTAAACTTGTTGTAAGACTTTTTAATTTCCTCCATTTCTTAATTTCTTCTAGGTAGATTTTTGTGGCTAACGAGCTTTATTCCCGTATCACAAATTATATTTCTGAAGAAATTCTCAGCATACCTTTCGATTGATTCGTAGACTGAAAACATAAGCCCAATATCCATCTCGCTTTTTTTCAACAGTAACAAAGATCGACGGGCTAATTCATGATTTTTTGCACCGAAATGTGTGTATCTACTAGCTACAGTTAATTCCGAGGTTTACTCTTTAGCTAAAAAAATAAATATAGCTGATTATATATGAAACATAATCCTATGAAGTTACAGCTAACTTAAACATCTTATAACAGTCTTGAGCAGTTATGATGTCTTGATTACGAGATGTTTAAAAAAGATGATGTACTATATACATACTAAATTGTACGTATATTGCTGGAGAAATATTTTAATATTTATTTAAACATATAAATATTTACTTGTTTTTATAATGGTATTTAGTTTTATTATAATGTTATTCAATACTTGTTTTAAAACTTAACTTCACTACTTTTTTCCTTTCACATTTTTCACTATTAATATTTTCTTTTAAAGCAGACGTGCCCAAACATGAGTTGTCAAAATAATGACTGAATCCTGATTTTACTTCGTAAAGCGAGACCTTTTAGTATAAAGAGAGACAACCAATTTAATATCCCGAAGAATAAATCCATTATTAAAACATTTAAAATCCAGTTTTAAAATACAATCGGGGAAAAAGGAGTTGTCTTTGAAGAATTTTATACAACCGGTATAATATCAACTAACCGCCTACTTTACTGTTTTGATCAGTAAGACTTTTCTAATCGCCCAACCCTTCAACTCACACCTCTTTTTAAGCAAGTATAAAATATTTAATATTATAGTATTTCTGTAAAAGTATTATTAAGCAACTCTGCTGTTTTTCAGTTAAAATTATCTATTTCTCATTTTAAGACATACATAAGTTACATGATAGTTTATATCAAGCAAAGTTTGTCACAACCAAAATGAAATTTTGTGTCAACCACAAAGAAGTTTGATTAACAATGACTTAAAAGATGATTTTTGATACATGCTTTTTTAAAATTTAACCATATACATCATTTTAATTCATATTACTTAAGAATTAAAAATCAACAATGATTTATTTTCCAAATAAAAATTATATAAGTAGCGTTCATACTATTTTAAATAGAAACAAAGTTACAAAACAATTATAATTTCATTTTTGATTCAGTCAAAAATCGGATATATGAAACCTAGAAGATTGCGCACTAAGTGCTTGCTTTTCCCTGAATTAAGATTGACAAAATGTTGGAAATTTACCACAAAATTCAACAATCCAAAATTTCCAGAGTTACAATACAATTACGTAACTATAGTGTAACATGCGCAAGTTTCGGAAGCATAAATAATTTACATAATTTGGTATGTTTAAATTTTTGACTTTTATATTTTTTTCATTTTTCTGAAGAGTTATTTTTATTACATTGCTTACTATTATTTCATTTTTCTATTGTAACCAAATACATTCCTAACATGGGAAGCATCAAAAATTTAAATGAATCTAAAAAAAAGTATACGCAAGTATCATGTTTAATCCATTAAGATTCAAACAATTTAAAATTAAAATATGCCATTGCTATTGTTTTAATAAATATTGATAATTTCCTGAATTAGTATTGAAGTTTGAAATAATAATCAAATGTAAGTAAGCATGTTAACAATATTATTGAAATATATAATTATATTATATTAAATGTAAACAGTTATTATAAAAATAAGTTTAAATACATACATTTAACAAAGTCTGATACAATTTTGTTTTTGGCTTCGATTATGAATAAAATTATTAATGTAACACACCATTGAGTATTAGCATCTATTCTATGAACTAGTTTCCTTTTGTCAATACAAAAATAGAAAAACGTTACATTATTTCATATTCAAATTTATATTTAATGTATAATATTCATTTATATCATATTTTCACAGTTAAAACAGTTTTTAAAAATACAAAAGTAGAAATGCCTTAAATAAAAATATTTGAAGGTGAATAAAGATTTCAATCTTACATAAATTTAAAAAAATCATTTTTATTTTAATGATAAAAAAACAACTATCAACAAATCTTTATAATCCTTTTTTACTATCACTTTAATTTTATTTAACTAAATTTTGCACAATTTTTTTGGATTCCATGATATTATTTTCAATGTCATTTTTTTTTCGAAATTTTTTTGACAATTTTTTTTAATTAAAATATTTCACGTAAATTTCAATCCACATTAATTTTTCCCCAAAAGGAAAAACTAACCAGTTGTGAATAATAATCTGATAAGCAATTTTAAAAATTCCATTAACTGATAATAAATTGGAAAATGATTCGTAAATGGTAGCATGAAATATAAGACGCGCGCGCGCGAATGAATATACCAAAATAAAGATAAAATATATATATATAAATCGGAAGATTGTTGAAATAAAATACATAAAATTTTATTGAAAGCATATTTAATTCTGAATTATCTTGTATATAGAAGAAAAGATTATTTTTCTTGTTCAAATATTTTCAAACAATTCATTCGAAAATAATAACCATGATATCACTTTTTAAAACGTATTTGTCTCTTTCAATAAACAAAATTTAAGACATATTGTATGGATATATTTGATGATTTATGTAAAACGAATTTTAGTTATGAGAGTTTAACTGAAATTGAAAAGTAATAAAAATTTCTGAAACAATATAATGCAAAGTCTTATGTCTTTTTTATTTTATTTTCACAAACCACTAAAACTTCTCATCATTTCTTTGTGTTAAGCAGTGTGGAAATTTATTTAAAGAATCAATGTTCAAATATTACATAAGGGATTAATAGTTAAGAAACACTGCTGAATTTATTCTAACAAAGCTCTATGTGGTATTATTATTCTTAACTTAATCTATTACATAAGCGAAAAGATAAATAAGTAGAACAGTTTTAAACAAACACGCAAACAAAATTATATAATAAGACATATGTGTGCCACTCCTAGAAATTTTTTTAAAAAGTTACTTACCTTAAAATATAGAATTAGAAGCAATCCAGACTCGTAAGCGAAATTCCATACACATTAAGTATCCCGTTCATTCACTTTCTTTTATCCAGGTAACCGGAAACAGATGTTTCGTTCTCATACACTTTGTTCGAAAAATTTACGCAAGAAAGACACAGAAATAAATTATCCAGTCCATCAGTTAACTGCAAGAAGTTGCGTAGTTTACGGTCAGAAGATGAAACAGAGTAAAGTAGAGAGAGACGGGAGCTGCGGGAACTGTCAAACTGGCAGAAGATAGTCAGGATACAGTAGATGCGCTTGTCAGAAGCTTTCTGCCGCAAAGAGCTCCATCATTGTAAACACTGGCGAGTTGGGTTAAATGCGGCGCCATGCTTGGCATATTATCGCCAAATAATTTATACTCTCTCTTTTTCTTCTTAAATTTGTCGCTTTACCGATTAATGTGGTTACTCTGTTTTCATTGAATAATTAAAATCACTTTTTTATATAAAAATCTTATAGATTTTAAATTTTTGAAATATAATGAAGGTAATATTCTGATAATATGAAAAATTCATGGAACAATTGTTTTAATTTTTTACAGATATAAAATGAAGTCGAATGCAAATAAATTGCAATTAACTTTAAATTCTTTCAGCTTGAAAAAAATTCTTTTTTATTTTTATTTTGTAAGATAAGAAAATAAAAAGTATAAATTATTATTGAAATTATACAGTTAACTTTAAAAAAAGAAATTGTTTTGTAATATATGAAAATAAAACAATATAAATTATTATCCAGGCTCAAATTATCATTTTACAAGAGTTACAACATAAAGAGATTTTTTTAATCAAATATTTTTATTTCGAATCTAATGATGATAATTTGGATCAACAGTTTGAATTGAAATCTTAAAATATTTTGAGCACAAAGTTACGAATTTGAACAGCAATAGCTCAAAATAATGGTATTATTTGGTCAATAATGAAATTTTTGTCTTACAAATTACTCAACTTGACTGTGGGTAAAATTAAGTAAGATGAAAGACAGTTGAATAAATTTATTTTGATTTCTAAATCATTGTTCATAGTAATATTTTTTAAATTCTTGTAACTATTTATTGGTTAGTATTTTACCATAGAAACATAAATATCATTTCATATTATTTCATTCTGACAAAGAAAATGTAATATTGTTCAATGTATAATAAAACAAAAAGTTTAAGTACATGTTTTATTATTTTAATAATATAAGTTTTATTATTTTAATAATACTGTTATATAATTTTAATAACAACATAGTCTCATTATTTGATAATTAAATTATTGTGTAAAATTATGTACTCAAACTATAATATGGGTAAAATGATTTGTGCATATTTTGCAGACAACTGCCAAATCACAAAAATGTACATTTACTTCATCATTTATAGCTCTTTAATGATTTCTAAATTTTATTATTATTTATGAATTTCAAATTTCGTGTGGGTTCTTAATTCAATTTTATTTCACATCTTTCTGTAGAGAAAATTTCACTTTACATCATGATGCCTTTTTGATGTTGAATTTCTAATGACCAACAATATTATTTCACACTTTGAGAATAATAAAACTAAATAGGAAAATAATGAACCTAAATATTGTTGTAACACAAATAATTGCTAGATGTCCACGAATAGTGATTTTTTTTAACATAAAGTGATGTCCTCAATTTAAAAGAGAGAGATTTATATGAAATTTTAATCAAAAAATTTATTAACCCAAAAATATTTCTTTATAAAAGGTAAAATAGGCATTTCAATTTTTTCATAATAATCTGTTTACATGCCCCAGAATGTACATTATACGGAATATTTAGACATTAGTGGTATTTATATTACAAACATGAAATAGTTTTGTGACTTTCATATTTATATGAGTTGTTTTGCATAGTGACATGATCCCTAAAGTTGTTGGCCTTATTTTTGTTATAACCATGACCTTTCAGATGCTGAACTTCCTAGGATGTTTCATAAGGAAACCTGTTGCTAGGAGTTGGAGGTCGCAGAAGGTAAGAAGAAAAGACCATCCTTTCAAGAGGCACATCCAGAGGAAATTGGCGATGACGCTGTTCCTCTTGGCGAACTCAGTACTTCCCTATTTCCTTTCCAAGAGGCGACAAATAAAAATTATTCAGTTAGCTCATTGTCTAAGACAAAAAAGAGCAATAAATTAGTCACATCTTTTTTTAGTTAAATCTGATGCCTATCCTTTTAATTGATTACATGTTAAGTTAATTGCTAGAAATATTTAAAAATACTTTGCAGAGGAAGCGAAAATGCAGTATGAATTATGTACCGAAAATTATTTTTATTAAATGAATATATTTTTGATTAATTTAATTATATATTTTATTATAATAGTATGTTTAATCATAATGAGAGTAATTAAGGACTAATTTTGTGCGAATTACAAATAACAAATGTTAAATTATAATATAATGTTTTGTTTTTTAAATATAATATTTATTAAAAAATATATTTTGTGTACGGTTATATTAATTAAAAAATACATTATTATATGATATTTATTATTATTATTATATAATATTTATATTATTTATAGTATATTATTTATAATATTTATTAATAAACATATTTTGTATACTGTTTCCCCTCTTTACTTTTAATCTTTAGAGCATTAATTCTTTCAAGTCTTTATTAAATGAAAATTAAACAAGAAAATATCAGATATGTTAATGTTTAATTATTTAATGTTAACACAGTTTTAATAAGCTGTAATACGTTTCTTATAATCATTTGTCTAGTTTTCTTAATTAATTCAATAAAAGATAAAAAAGAAAAATTAATGATAACCAATCAACATCGAACAGTATTCACACGAAAGTATTTTTCTTCATTTATTTATAAAGAAATTATTATTAATTTTTTAATGGATTTGTATTTTATAAAAGTAACATATATTATACATATTACAAAAGAAGTATATTTTTTATTTATTTTACGCTTTGTAATAAATGGTTAAAAAAGGTACAAAACTTTTATCACGTTCTTTTTGACAGTTGTAATGAATTTTATTCCAGAAAGAATTTTTATAAGTAATGAACTGCATTTACTTGTCATCGGAAAAGATTCTCAGAAAATACCCAAACTTTCATTTTAACAAACATTTTCTTATGAAGCATAATTGCAAGTCAATTTCAAGTCAACTGCAAGTTTAATCACTGTGTATAATATTATTCAAAACTGAACTTGTGATCTTTTGATTTGAAAGCCGTGATACTACAAACGTTTGTTGAATCTCATTAGCTTAAATATTTGTACTGTTTCTTTAAAAATGTGAAACCATTATTGAATTCAGGGTTTGGAAATATAAGTAATAATTTTAGTCTTATATTCTAAATGTTGATAAACGATAATTAAATGGATTAATTAATAAATCTAAAACGAATCCTGCAGTAATGAATAAACACGAAAAAATGTTCTGTTGAATAATGCTGAAATTTATTAAATGTAACTGTTTATGAACAGTAGCCCACCGTGTTTTTCTTGGTTAGGGCGCCGTTATCATTATCGGAAGGTAGTGTGTTTGAATACCAACCCAACCAAATATCCATTGTGTTCACTAATGGTTGCTGGGGCACGTATAATATTTACCGTTAGCAATGTCCTTCAAGTAGAATTATACCTCTGGGGGTGGTATAATAAGCCTAGGAGTCTTCTGATTGGTACTGGATTCTAAATTACGAAAACTCATCCAATTTTTTAAATAAATGCTTTGTATGATTGAAACAAAGTCAGACTTCAACCTTTGATATATATAATTCACAATCTTGGATCTTCTGCAGCTCAATTTCATATCTTCCTTCATGATTGTATAGGTTCATGGGATTAATCTAGATGTTTCGGTTGATCAAATGGAACAAGGAAAAACAATAGCATTTATGAAGATTTGCCCTTTATAGAATCTTTAGTATTGGTTATTTATTTATTATTTTATTATATAAGCTTTATCAAAAGGTGATATCATAATTTATTTGAAATAGGCAGTTTAAGATTTTCTGATTTAATTAGAAAACTAATGCCCATGATTTAACTCTGTATTTTAGGAGCTCTTTGCAGAGCACGGTTTTGTGAATGTTGCATTCCATATATACTTCTAAATATAATTTTTTTCCTACTTGAAAGATGTGTAATTTTTAGATTAAAAATATGCTAAGAGAAAATATAAAATATGGTTTATGTAAACTTCGTTTTTTATAGATTCATCATGAGCAAATAATATGATCCAATTATATGGATTAAGAGCTCTCAATTTCTATCCTAACCATTGTTGAACAAGAAGAGGTGTTTTACATTTCTGCGTCCATATGTACGAGAATGAATGCTTGTCGGTTTTCTGAATTTCTTATTTGTATTCTTGAATGCATTTTCTCTGTAGAGGAAGCCCCTACAAATGTCAAAAAGAGTCCCACAACAACTTTTGATCTGTAAAATATCCATTACGTGTGTTTTAAAAATCTGTAGCTTTATTTTTGAAGCTGCTACTGGTGTTTAACCTGGAATCCTGCACCTTCAGATGGGTGGGTGCTAAAATTGAATGTCACCATCCTTTCAAACAAGCGAATACTACCAAGTACACGTGTTTTGCTGAAGCAAAAGTAAATTAAGAAAAAGTAACCAGCTAATGTGTTTGAGATTTTATATTATATGAATCAATTTAATATTTATTTTATCGTAATCGATAAAATATTTTGCTGAATTTATGGTTTCATATAAAGAATATTTACTTTTATATTATTTAATATAATGAGTGAACATATCTGTATGATTATTAAAATAAGGATACTGAGAGGAGTATCCTCTTAGTATTCAAAATCCTATTAAATTTTCACACTGCATTGATAATTAGTTTAAATATGTCTTTCAAGAAGAATACATTATACCAAATTATCAAAATACATATTTCATTCAATTCCTAACATCAAAAGAATACGTAACAATCCAAACAGCTTCCTTTTAAAATATCATTTGTGCCTCAAACATAAAAGACATTCGTTTTATTGCTTATCAACTAAAGATAAGGGGCCAAACAATTGGTGGAAATAGTAGATAATGTCATTTTAGTTCCGCTTTAAGCGGAATAAACCAACATCAAAACTATATTGATAATATTTGATTTAATCTTAAGTGCAGTTTTTTGGGTGTATTTATATCCTCCTAAAGCTTTATGATATACCACTTGCAATACTTTTTTGCTACAGTCTGGTAAGATGTTTAGTTATTTCGAAACAGGATTATGTTCACTTTCAACGGCTTTTGTCTGATTCAGGAACTAATTCTTTACTTTCCATATGCAAATACTGCCGCTTTTACAAACAATGCTATTGGACACCAGCGTCGTAAAATGCCACTTGATAATATATGTTGACACAATTAAACGATTATTTTGGCTTACATCGAAGCCTGAGATCATTAACCTGTAATCAGAAGGAAATGCTATAAAATATACAATCAATTGCTACAATAAGTGCAAATTCATTTTAGAAAATCATATTTTTCTTCTACACAAAGAAATAAAATTTTATAATACTAGTATAAATTTCTTTTTTTTACTTGAATATTTTTGTGGGCTTAATTTAAATAACTTAATATTTTCGAAGTTAAAATAAATCGAAATAGATTTAAACCTTTTAAATTTTCGCATATTGTAGGTGAAATTTTTAAAACTTAATTCACGATGATATTAAGTAAAATCTTACGCAAATCTGAAATGAAATTTACTGACGAAAGAAGCCCTTTTTTATGATAATAATATACTAATATCAAATCGGATTAAAGTATTGTTAAGAATTTAATGAAGAGGTGAAATTTGTTTTGAAATTCAAGAAGCGAGGTTTCTCATGCATTAAAGTTTAATGTAGTTAACGTGATAGATTTATTCGATTTTTGTCTAGAAAAAAGGCAAAAAAGTTGGCATCACAATAGAATCCTTTTCAAAACAATATACCAGACAAATGCTTTATTACCTTTCTTATAAAATAATATGTATTTATGATAAGGTATTGTTTTTCCTTGTCTGGGTTAGTTAAATCATAATAATGTCCCAATTTCTTTAAGCAACATAGTATTATGATACGGTAACACTAAAAATATACTTCAATAAAAAACTTCTGAGAAAATATGTATCATTCAATTTCAAAAAATTTAACTTAAATGAAAACAGATTAATGTATTTATAGGTATTATAAAATTCATAGTTCTCATGAATATAAGTTGTTAAAAGTTAATTTTTTATGGAATATTATAAATAACAAATAATAGCTAAACTTAATAATTAAATGAGATTCGCCATCTACTAGATAGAAAAAGGTTTTTTTAATTATGAATTACATTTCCATTAATACTATTGTTAAATAAAAAACATATTTTTCATATAAACGTCTCATTTTAGATTGATATTTTTAATAAAATATTGAATAACAAATATGTTATAAATATATGCTTGCTATATATGTTTTTATATTTTAATAAGAGCAATTAAAAACACTACTTTTACATTGTGTGTGTATGAGAAAATCTTTTAACTTTCTAAAGTTTTATTCCAAAAATGATAAAAATTTATTATTTAAAAATAATTTCTGTTCCATAAAGAAGATAATTAAAAGTAATCAAATTATAAATAATATTTTTATGGGAAAATTTTATTAATTATCATTCTAAAATACTTATAATAAAATAATTTAAATGTTAAAACAAGATTTGAATGAATGCCATCGATTGCACAAAGAAATACACCTTTCAATTAATCTGGTTTATAAAAGTAATTTGCAAAATGTCCTTTTGTAATCATAATTAAAATTGAGGTCTATTTTAAATTTCTATATCATCAAAATTGTTACCGTAATTGTAAATAAATACATTTTAGAAATTATAATCACAGTCATAGATTTTTTTATCATTGCAGAAATAAGAGGGTCTAGCTCAGGTAGCAATCTCGTCATTTAAACGTGGTTTAAATTTACAAGGTATGTTTAGCAGATTCGATCAACAAGAATAAGCAGCTGATTGTAATAACTCTCGTGAACTGCTTTCATTGTAATAACTTAATATAATCGAATTTATATATAAGTCCCTTTATTTTATTTCCTCTGTAGTATTTTTCATTGTTGATGGATGAAAATTGTTGGAAAGTTATTGCCCAGTACACTGTCAGATTAACAGAGCTTGGAAAAATGGCCTTAGTCTGTAATAGTTTGTAGTGTGGTTGGTATAAAAAGTTATAAGAAGAATTTAATAACAAAGCCTTAGAAAGTACAATTATATTGAATACATAAATAATGTTGAAAAATTAGTGAAAATGGTAGTTAGAACAGTGCATTTACTAACGATGAAACAGTATACGTTGTAGTGTTTATTATTGCTTTAAATATTTTATTAAATTTTAAGAAATAATGTTAATATGAGTTTACTATCCAAAATTTTCGTAATATATGATTTTATTTAAAATAACTTACATTACATTTATCCATTTCACTACGATCACTTCCATTTCAATTTTGCAATAATGGATAAAGAAGATTTTTATAAAGGGGTACAAATATACTTTTAATGCTACCTATTAATATATTAATCACATAGAAATTATAGTCATTTTTCGCACATAGTCATTTTTCGATACATAATAAAAAACTATAATTTTTTTAAATTTAAACTAGACATTAAACTATAAAAAGCTTATCTTCTACTTAATAAAGAAACAGTTTATTTATATGTATAAGAAATTTTATTTATTCTATATACTTAAAACGTAACAGTGAAAAACACTATTGTTACACAGCTATAAAGATAATAATTTCTTATACTTAAACATCAATATTTAAATTTCTGTGCTGAATTAAAAGATAAATACTTGTTATACTTTCAAGAAAAACCGAAGAATATTTGACCTTTTTTAATAGTGTCTTCCTAGAGTGTCTAGTTTTGAGTTAATTTTCTCCACGTTCAAATGCATACATAACTTTCAATCAAATTTATGGAATTAAGAATGAAACCATTGTAACTGATTTTCAACTATTTCGCTGAGTTTCTGAACATTCTTTCTAGAAAGTGTTAGAGAAGTGAAATCGAATGTTCATAATATTGTTTTCTTGTTTTTCCACTAATTATGTTTCTGCAGAGTGACTTCCTTTTATCTAAAATTTCACTTTATTTACGGATGATTGATAAAAATTAAAAATGAGAAACTTTGTAAAATATTATAAAGCGAAAACTTTTTTCTTAATCAATTGTGACTTCTCTCTATTATGATAGATACTTAGATAAATTTCAATAACTAACATGAAATAATTTTAGTTCACGTAAGTAATTAAATGCTATGAAAATTCATCGATTTTTCTGATTATATTGTTCCCCGAAGAGCAAATCTAAGTCCAGTTCTCTGGTTTGTCTTTTCCAAATGAATATATTGAGTTTAAGGGATTTATCAATATTATTTCATTAATTCTCATTTGTATTACGTCAGTATAATATAATAAATTTACAACTGTCTCCATTATTTTTATTTAGTACATTTAGTATATTAAATTTTTATTTAAGATAGTTCTTAGCCTCGAAAAATCAATATTGTTAGAGAATAAATTCTAAATCAATTAATATTTTATTTATCAATTATTTAAATTGTAAAAATTTGTTTTAACTTTTGTATGTTATTGAATGGCAACATCTCTTACCTTCTATTTTTTTAATACTGCAATAAATCCTTTTCTTTCGTTTTTATTAGTATTGTTTTATTTTAAATAAGTTACGATTGAAAATCTGATGCTAAATGTAAACATTATTTTGAATTCAATCGCCTACTGAGTTTGAACTTCATTTGATTGAAAAAGGAATGCAATCGTAATTGTTTACTGTTTAATTTCTATATTTCTATTAGTTACAAATATATTTTCAGTTTATTATATAAATATTTTTAGCAGTGCAATAATAAATTAAATCTACAAATTGCAAGAACCATCTTTTTTCTTCCTTTTGCTTGATAGTAGTAATAACACAACAAAATATTCAATTAAATGTGTTGTATAAGAAAATAACATTTTGTTGGAGAACTTGCATATAGGATATAATTTCCTCAAATTTAATTTTAGTTATTTGAACTCATGGCTATTCCAATTTCATGAAATTTTAAACATTCTGAGATGATAAAATTGGGAACATGTGTCAAATTCCGTCGAGCACAGGAAAATTGGCGTAAATCTTAGTAAACAGACCTTAAATCTTTTTTATTGTTCTTCCTCGGCACGTATTTCAAAAGAGTTAAAAATAAAAAATTAGTTTCTTAACATAATGTTGAAATTAATATTTTAAAACAATTTATGATAGAGTTTATTTTCAAAAATAACTAAACATAAAGGTAGTTTAGAGTAATAATTCTTACAATAATAGAAAAAGCTACTTATATGAATAAAAATCTCAAAAGAATCTCTTGTTTTAAGAAAAGATACATGGTTTATCTAAATAACAACCATGTATTTGACAAATAATTTTCTATTAATGGCAAAAAGTCATGTTATTTGGCGTTATTTTTTTTCTTGGATCTACCATTATTAATACTATTTGATGTATCCTCGAAATCTCGATGGTGTATACCAAAATACTTCCGTGATACAGGTTGGAAAATGTAAAGTTATAGAAAAACACCATTTTTATTAAAAGTGTATTTAAAACACCTTTTTATTCAGAAATAACATATATTTGGCATGTGGTTTTCCATTAGTGAAGAAAAATCATGGGTGTTTGGCTCCATTTTTTTCCAGTCGACAGAAGCTTGCGTTTGTATCTGAAATTGTTGCCAAACATGACTTGAAGAATCTTTTTTCATAGCAGAGTATTATCTGCAAGATACTCTTATTTTGATTTTGCCATTTTTACTTCTACATTATACTTTGCGCATTTTGTCATTCTTCTTCTTAACTGGCGTTACAGCCCTATGCAGGCCTTAGCCTCCAATACAACCTCCTTCCACTTTTCCCGCTTCAGAGCCAAATTTTTCCAATTCTTTATCTTCATGGTCTCCAGGTCCTTTTCCACATTGTCAATCCATGTTTCTCTGGGTCTCCCCTTCTCCTTGCTATTGAATAATTTACCCTTTGTAATCCTTTTTATGGTATTTTTTTCATCTCTGCGGTGTACGTGGCCAAGCCACCGTATTCGTTGTGCTTTAATGAATCTCACTATGTCTTTGTTTCTTACTAGGTGCATTAATTCTTTATTATTTCTTCTGATCCATACACCATTTTCAAGCCTTGGTCCATAGATTTTCCTTAAAATTTTACGTTCAAAAATTTTAATTTATTCCGAGTCCCTTATATTCAATGTTCATGTTTCACCAGCATATGTAACGATTGGTCTAGGGAGGGTTTTATAGATTTGCAGTTTTGTTTTTCTCGTTATCAATCTATTGCATTTTGTCATTATCAGTATAATTTTGATGTATCCCTGAAATGTAGATGATGTACTCCAAAAGATGTGTTACATGGGCTGAGAAATAGTAAGTTATTAAAAAAACCTCACTTTCCTTTGAATCACCATCATTTCATTTGAATCAAGCATTTCTGTATCACCATTTTAATTTAGAATTCTAAATTCATGATACCGAAATTGAATTCTAAATTCTACGATTGAAAACATGCAATTTTCAATCGTACATTTCATAATAATGATAATTAAAATTGCAATCATACAGCATCAGTTATTGATCAAAACATTCAAAATACTAATTTGAATCTAAACATTTCAGAATTTACATGAAGTTAAATGGGAAATTTAAATGAAAAACTGAGAATGAATGTTCATTTAAATCAGTTATTTGTGTGACAATGTTTCTCTCTTCACTAAAAAAAAAGCAAGATCAAACAAATAAATTTATAGATTATCTCAGAGTATAATCAAAATAATTTGGACGAACTGCTATCCCGTCCCTATCTGCTTTCAGCTCTTTGTTTATGCCACTCACCATCCCTACTTCTTCTCAAACGGAGTGAATAAAAAAAACACTATCCCTATCCTGAAAGTAGCTATCCAATTTCCTAACATAGCCTTTCTTATCTCTTTTGTTACCTAAGCGACCAAGCCATCTCGATTTATTTATATTTTTTTTCTTCCCTACTCACCAACTTCATCGGCATAGCTTAACTTTCAAACTCAGCCGTAAGGAACTTTTCAACAAGTTTATACTAAGAGCAGAGAAGAAAGAATGAAAAAAAAATGACGAAATCTTTTATCGGGTCATAACATCATCGCTAAATTTTATTTTCAGGAACATCTTTCGGCATAATTGAAGGTGGAAATTGGCTGTCAATAAAGATTGGTGACGATGAAAAATGGGTGAGACGATAAAAAAGAAGTTGATACTGCTTTGAGAAAAGGGTTATCATAATCACTTCTTTTCAAAGGGAAAATTCAGCTGTATAGCTTAACAAAGCGTGAATGTTAATTCACTTTTATCATATTTTCATATCGGGTAATTTTCGCGAAATGTTTGCGATATGGTGTAACTTTTTCTGAAACAGATTTACAAAGATTTTCTTAGATGTATCCATTTATTTTAATTGATCCTATTTTTTTTAAATTGAAATGCGATTGCTTATTTTTATAAGAATTGACTATCTGATTTTTTGGGTTGCAGTTAGAATATTTGCTTTTTTAATGGTACAGTTTACAAAAAAATTGTAAGAACATTTTAAGAGTTTTATTTCTATTAATATAAGAGCAAATAAAAATTACAATAAACATAGGAAATTTAGAACATAGTTTCCACAGCATAAAACATATAATCAAAAACAGTAAACATTGTTTGCTTTTATATAATCTTGGCTTCCAGGATATCCAGTTCTCGGGAAAACTTGAGATTTAGAAATATAATGGTATTTATTATTTTAATGATAATTGCTATGTGTGTGTATTTAACTTTGTCCAAAATAATCTTGTAAGCTACAAAATAAGATCTCAAGTACAAATCAGTTAAAAATAAATTGAATGTACTGTGAAGCACTGCCGAGCTGGCAGCCGAAAGGTTAGCGCTCTTGCCTTCGGTTCAGCAGTTCGTGGGTTCGAATCCCACCTTGGGCATGGATGTTTGTAGTGGTTCGGAATCCACTTTAAGCCTTAGGTCCCGGTCTAATTAGCCCTCGTGTTCAAAAAATTACCGTTAAGCGACAAACAAACCAAACCTGTGAATCACTTATCTTGTGTTAAATTGCATATTTGAACTCGGGTCTGCTTTCATCTGCGTTCAAATGAATTTCTAATCTTTAACAACAATTCATCAAATTACAATTTTTTTCAATTTCAAAAATTGAAAAATATTATTAAATATGATTAATACAAAAAATTACTCTTCTTCTTAATAAAGGCCGTGGTGCCCTGATTTATTAGGGTGCCGTTTGCATTTCATATTTACATTATCAGAAGATAATGAGTTCGAATACTAGCTTAACCGAAGATCCGTCTGTTTTATAAAGGTGGCTGGAGCACATTAAATAGGTCGTGATCGCAATATCCTCCAAGTGAAATGATACTCTGCGATGGAGATCGATCAAGTATTCGAGAGTTTACTTCTTGGTGCCTGCTTCTAAATTATGAACACTCCCATCCGGCTGCTTCCTAGTATAGCCAGCCTATCTCTGGACTAGAGGAAGGGAAACATTCTCATGCAACAACAACAAACTCATCATGGCATAGCAACTTTATATTAAATATTCAAAATCCACACTCTTTGTTTAGAAGATTTAACTGTGGTTCGCGTGCAGCTTTGATAGAAAGTGATCAGCATAGTTTTTGACGAATTGTACAACATAACAGGGACAATTTTGGGATTCAAATGACAAAAATCATGTACCAAATATCTTTATACAGTTGTCAGTTCGAACCATGAGTAGAGAATAGCTTAAAATAGGAATGCATAGTCAGAAGCCAGTGAGAAAAATTCCTAATTTCTGCCCGATATACAAAACTTGGGATTGAAGTGAAAGAGAACACTAGAGATTTGTAAATTGGAAATGGTATTGTGATTGAGTAAATAACATTACGCCCATCATTTTGCATTAATGAAAAACGTCAAATTTGGCGAAAACTCTACTAAGCCAATAATCAATCTTGACTTAATCGCAAAACATAAATTTATTCCAAAAGAATGAAGATTCAATATCCAAACAAAAATGATTCAATGACATTTCAAAAGTTAGTTGTTCTATTTTAACCTTTTTTATAATTTTTATTCAAGTATTATATTTAAAGATAAATAAGAATTGTAATTTAAAAAAGTTGGTTGAAAAATGAAAACTATGGAATATGGTGGTAACATTACGCCTTTTTTAGCAGATTGCATTCATACGAACAACGTCAGTACTTTTTTGATAAAAGACAATAGAAATTCACAAAACATAATGAATCCGATTTTACCCAACAACTACTTGAGTTTAATCTATAGACAATCTGTAAAGCTTTGAAAGTGTCGTTTTTGCTTTTCTTTTATTTATGATAATTTTTTATCCACGGTACTTTTCTTCCTTTTTCAAAGAGCTTTTGCATTATAAAACATAGTTTGGAATATTGGAAAAAAACTGTAAGTTCTTACAAAATGTTTACCTCAATAAATTTCCTAAACATTAATCTACAACTGGTTTCTATAATGCAAAGGCATTTTATCGGTGATAAGAGAGAGAAATATATTTATCGTATTGTGTGTGTGTGTGTAAATATGCATGAAACAGATATATTTTACTGATATTTTTGGGTATTATGCGTTTAAAAAACAAACGATATTCGTGTAAAATAATTGACAACAGGATTTTGCGGAATAATTGTTGGGAAAAAGAGGAATGATTTTTCATTTTATATCCTTTAAAATAAACTATCAGAATAATCATAATTTTAAGCCTATTAATAATTTAATCAGAGAAAACCATCACAGTATTATGTTCTTCTGGATACTAACAAAATTCTCTATGGAAAACTACCAATGATGTATACATTGAATACTGTTGTTTGAATTTTTCGAGTTCATCCTTTTACCATTTTGTGATTATGAATTCATCTTCCCATATTTAATCAACCAAATTGTTATCCAAAGATTCAAATCTAATTTCTCAAGAGTTATCAGCCTTGTGGAAATCATTAAGTATCTGTTGTAACCAAATAGAATCAAAAATCTACTTTTATAAATCTGAAGTCCATGAGTGCAGTTAGCAATGATAAGAATCAATCATAGTTGAGAATATAAGTTTGTGCATTATGTCCAGTATCATGAGACTGAATACCATTAGTCCCTCAGCCCAGATGGCCAAGATTAAAAAAGTGTTACCAAAAAGCATTCGGAAAACTATTTGATTGACCAAACGTTATATTAATAAATGATCTGAGATAAGATTTTCCCGATAACTCGATGAAAATTGTATGAGAGTCTGGAGTGCACTAAACACACTTATTTATATATATCGTATGCCTCAAAACATAACCGTATACCAAATATTCAGAGGTGAAAACAACATGATCTAAAAAGAAATTCATTGATATTATACTTCTCTGCCTTCTTCTCGATGGGCTTCTGTGATAGTTTTTTACTATCGTGATAAGTCTTATACCTCATTGTAATACTGTAAATTTCAGCAGATGATAATGTTTTTGTTTTAATGGTGGTATTCAGTGTTTCCATGAAAATGTCATTGTTCATGATTACCTGCAAAAGTAAGAAGATTGCTCTTTTAGTATGTTCCGTGAATTACAATGAATGGAATTATTGAATTACATTACATTGTAAGTCTTTAAATTATTCGTACTATTTGTATATGTTTCAAACTCTGAGGCATTCTCATGTTGATCTGCCAGCTGAATGCTTAGCAATTCATAGGTCCGATTCCCACCTCAGACATGCATGTTTTGGGGAGCTCTGTTTAAAGTGTAGACCCGATCTAATTGGCCTAAGTGTGCAAAAATGACATTAGAGCAACAAGAAACCAAAACATTCTCACAAGCTTGGAAACTACTCAACAAGAAAAATGGTGATTACTTAATGAGGGGTTGCTTACTTAATATAAAACCATAAAGAGACGTGAATTTCGTATGCAAGCGAGGAAGCTTAAGCATTTTACTTACGATTATTGTTTTATTTTGATTTGATGTTAAGCTTTTCTTTATTTTAAATATTCTAATACAATATCAACTTATAACTTATGAAAATTCAATATTCTTTTTATCTTCGCATTATTTTTTGAACAACTTAATATTATAAGATGAATACTCTTTTCATTTCTTCTTGAATACATATATATTCTATTTCCCTGTCTTATTTCGTATCAATTAAATCTATGCTTGTTTTTTCGTATTTTTTTTCTACTTTTACTTTTTTATGCTCAACTTCTTTTGATAGGGAAAGGGATAGTACATTCAAAAGTAATTACACAATTTTAAATTTTCATCGAATTCCGATCAAATAACTTTTTTTACAAATAGGAAAAATATCCACTTTTTTATTAATATCAATTATCATTACTTTTTATTATAAAGTTCTTAACGGATACCATTTTAGCAGATATTAATTTCTATAAAATAAAAACAATAAAATGTTTTACTTAAATAATTATTTCCATTAAAATTCATTATGTTTAAACTTAAACTACGAAATAACAAAAAAATTATCTTATCTTTTTGAATTTTTTAAAATATTAATTATATCTATTATGTATTTACAAATTTTGCTTTCAAAATATAGACAGAAATGTGTGTCATTCATAATAAAAACAGAACGATTATGGAACCGTAAAATAGATTAATGATACAGAAGGAATATCTGATGCGTCGATCAGTCTCATAACAAGGTGGGGAAAAAATCTTAAAAAGTGCTCACATTGAAAGCTTACGAAATCACTGAATTTGATTCATTTCAACAGATTGATACCTTCATATTGTTTTTTCCCGTTCAGGTCTCGTTCCCTTCGAAGCGGTGAAGATCACAAAGTTCTAAGCGATCTCACGCTCTGCCTTATTTATTTATTTTCACTCAATATCTTCTTTTTTTAAAAAAATAACTTAGGAGTAATCTCTATATGCTTGAATGACATTTTACGGATGGCGCATAAAAATATCAAGCAGAAAAGGGGAGAAAATTTTGTCTCGCATGGGCGATGAAAACCCATTACTGGAAGTTGAAGAATTACTTCCGCATACTATGAAGTAAGGAAAAACTCAGGGTTAAAGACGCAACTTTTATTTATTCTCACACATGATAAATTCGTAGATACGAGCTTCTTCTCATCAAGAGGTTATTTTGATAATAAAGGCTTTCGGAGTAATATCTGAAGTCGTATATCACATTATGAAGATTGATTATTTCCATTTAGCGAAAATTGGCGCTTGATTAGCAGCATAATGGAATCCAGCCGAAATAATACAATGTTTATAGCTACGGAATTAATATATTTCTCCTACCGTTATATTGTTGAATTATTATTATCTGTAAAAAAAAATAAAGATTTTGTAATAAGGTTGCTGCTCAAAATCAATATACATTATAAATTAACTAAGTAACTGTAGTATAGCGGGTGCTAATACAAGTTCAACAACCACAAGTACTCCCTAGCAAACATTTTTTATTATTTCCCTTTTGACTTAATTATATTTTATTAAATATAGTCTTTCCCAGGAATTCTCAATCCAGTTTCAAGAATATTTCTTTCAAATAGTACTGAATCAACCAGTATATATTAATTATTCATAAACCAGTTATTCTCTTAACAATAATAAAACCAATATTACTCATGTTGAAAGAAATCTAGAAAAAATGAATATCGTATCAAAGTAAATGTGTGGTATTCAAAAATTCTCATTTTTCAACACCTTTGCCAATAACAGATGGCATCATTTCTATCTTTCCTTTTACGAGGATTATTTCTCGTAAACGAATTATTTCGATGTCATTGCTATTCTTAAAACGCCATTGCTATCTTTAAAATTAAAAGAAAATGAATAATTTTTAAAAAATGGAAAATTAAGCCAAATTTCAGAAAAAGAAAATGGCTAAACTCAGCTATCGCCTCTTTGGTTTAAAAAATGACGATGCTGTTTGATGTCATGCTGGTTAAACTGTCGTGAAATTACAAACAAGTTGAACAAATTCCTTGGGATTAAACGAAATTTAGAACTAATATGGTGAAACTGTGTTACTTGGATTTTGCAATAAGAGATTTAAAATATCTTTTTATCTAGAATTAATTTAGAAGAAACTTATTATACTTAATTGTAGGATCATACTTTTCAAAACAGTATGCCCGGGTCGAATATAATCTTTTTAAACATTGCTATTAGAGTTGTATTTTGGTTCTTTGAATATACATCTAAAGGGATAAGTTCTAGGGATATTTCTAATTACATACCTTATGACAAATAAAAGCAACTCAGAACCTATAAAATATCCGTCTCAATTGTTCACAAGAGTCTACAAGTTTCTCACAAAAGCAAAGTACGCAATTACTTAAAAATATATTTCAGAAGTTTTTAATCATCAATCTATCAATCTATTACTAGTAACAAAAACTTTGCATTACAATTTTGAATGTTTTTGTGATCTAAATAATCATCAAGGAATAGTTTCTATTTCATCCTATCAAAACTGCTGAGATAATTGCAAGAAGAATTAGAAAAAATGCAGAAAAAGCTTGTTTTTTGAGCAATAAAGGAAAATCCAAAAATGCATACAGTAATCCAAAATTTTGTTATTTGCAAGTGAAAAATTATAAATAAAGTGAAATAGACATGAATAATAAATGTAGAATTACAATGAACTAAAACATACAGCAAGTTAAATAGAACGAATAATTTTAATATATCATTGCAGAATGTACATAAGAGAAATTAAGAAGTAAGCTTAGAACGAATCATTTTCTTATTGTTGAAAAAATGACATAAATATGAAGCAATCAATTAATTAACTTTCAAGTCGTTAGACATTTAAAAAAGCCACTAAATGCATAAAAATTGCATAAAAAAGTGCTTGATGATAAAAGAAATAAGATTGTTTTCTTTTACTGATGTAAAACCATTTTTTGTTGGATGATTTTTTTAAATGATTTATCATTTCATTGCTTTATTTCACAACGATTTGCTAATAAGTATTTTCTTCATTCTGATTTAAATTTCATGATTTAGAGAGTGATGTCTTATAAGTTATGAATAAATTAAAACTATAGACAAATGTCAGGGGTGTTGCCAAAAATTATTTAATATGTCAATTGATTTTTTAAATTTCAATAACTAATCTTGAAACAGGCAATTTTAAGTTATCTGTAATTAAATTTTTTTGATTAGTTTAATTCTGTGATTATAAATTTTAAATTATCTGTGATTAAATTCCGTTTATGGCTACAAAAAGTTAGAGTAAAAATAATTCTTTAAAAGATAGTTTAAATTTGTCATATAACTTTATGTTAAAAATAGTATTTCTTAATAAGCACACATCTAACACTGAAAATGCTGAATAATAATCATATCGCTCCTTTTCACAAGAAAAAACAGAATACGAATTTCTGATGATTACATAAAAAACTTAATTAAGTTGAATTTTTTAAATGATGATTAAAGATATATTTGTTATTAAAAAGTTTAAAGTTAAAATGAAACTATATTTTTGTATGACGTATTAAATATTTTATTAATAAGAATTATAAATACAATACTTATATATCGTCTCACTAGGATAAAGTTCACATCTATGCTAATATAGGACAGTTTTAATTACTTGTGAAATAAAATGTATTTTGAAAACTGTCTTTTTTTGCTTCGTATTATCCTCCACTCAACTTCGAAATGTTTCTCCAGGAATGTTATTAATTACAGAAATTAAATTAAACAAAATAAAGATAAGAAAGATAATGTATAGAGACACATATTTGTGTGTATGTTATTAAATTTACGCTAAGATTAAAGAATAAAAAATAATTGGCATTGGCTTAAAATTTTGTGTATTAAAAATTAAGCCGAGTTACGATATCAGTAAAAGAAATTTTATAGTTTATGATAATTGATGATGTTTAAAATGAATTTTTAAATTGATCTTTTTGAAATATAAGAGTGGGTTTAAGATAAATGAAATAAATACTAAAGCTATGTAAGCAGCTTAAATCTTTTGAAGAGAATAAATAAATGATGGTAAGAATTTACCAGAAAATGGATGAACGCCAAACTGAATCATCTAAATTGGTATTTTGTGAATAGATGAGGCAAGCTTCGCCGAATAGTGAAACTTTTTTTAAATATTCTTTGTATTTTTTGAAATGTAAAATTACGTGTTATATGAATCTAAAGTTGTAAATAAATGAAACTTCATCATATAATAAATGAATGGTTTCGAAAGAATATACAACTATTTATACAGAAATATATGGGACAGATGTTTAATTCCACAGCTTAACAGTCTAGATAAAAAGTTTTGGTTTTTGATTTCAGCTCGAGAATACTTTGTAGAAGACTATATTTTTAACGAAATATTCTTTAGTAAACGTGTTTTAATGCATACTTTCTAGGAAGAACTATAGTTGTTGCTTTCAGCTTTCAATCGTGTTGATTTAAATTGGAATTGTGCTCACAATTGTATTTGACTTCCTTCTGAAATAGGACAAAATTAGCTTCAAAATATATTATCATATTTTAGTGACATACGCTACTTTGTGTCGAGCAAATCGTACTATAGTTGAAATTCAATGAAAAATTAATTTTTCCCCTGCACAATATCGCACATTTACACAATTTTTTTTTTTTACAAATAAGTTTCATTGATATGAAACAAGTTCGAAGGTTTAATTCTCTAAATTATCAAGTTTTTACCTTATCTATGAATAGAGATCAATAGAGCGTTGTTGCCAAGAAATTTAATATCAATGAAAATCATAAATATTGCACCACAATTATACACAATTATATTGCACTAAAATATTAATGTAAATTATATATTGTAATATCACAATTACATTAAATTACATTACTCTATCTATAGAAAATTTAGAGAAAACATTTTAATAAAATATATGTTATTTCTCATAAATTTTCTTTAAGAATAAAAGAATCATTTCATGAAAAAATAATTTTCTAATTTTTAGTTAATTTTCCAGTAAATTGATGAATTTCTGATAGTATCTGAAAAAAAGACAACACATGATAAAGAATTATTACAGAAATTAAAACTACCTATATAGTCAATTAATTCATTTTAACTCTAAAAATCGAGAGTAAAATTGTACTTCTCAGAAATTACCTTTGTAAATGAATTTTTGATTGTAGTCAAAAAACAAAACTGAGACTGTTATGGGCTCAACTTATTAGTCATTAGTATTATTTTTTTGATTTATTTTAAAATAAAAAAGCAAATGTAAAAGAAATACAAAATTTATAACTCCATAATATCTATAAGAAACTAAAAAATGTATAATTAATACGTTTATATCAGCTGCTTGTTAATTAATTTACATAAACAAATCACTAAGTATTTTCTTCTAAATATTGATTTATAAGTGATTTTTTTATTTAATGTTTTGAATAATGTTATCTATTAACATGTTTTTTTGTTTTCACGACATCCATTTCTTAATTGTTTCTTACAATTAGTTTTTAATTACTCTTTACTAGTTTGTTATAGTTTCCTGAAAGTATTGGTGGCAGTCAGTAATGTAACCATTACGGCCTTCTTTGTTAAGCATAAAATTAGTAGTTGCTTTGGCACAAGTGCCATATAATCCAAAATGCCAAATTCTGAGATTGGCGATTTTTTAGCGGATTTTCTTACGTATCTAGCAACCTGGTTTTTATTACGTCATAGAGAGGGAGACCTATAAAAATAATGTAGTAAATTCTATTTTGGCAACACACTAGTATTTACTTCGTCACGCACGTCACAATACATCATCTTGGCAACATTTCTTCATCGCCAAAAAAATTCAAAATTTGCAACCCTGTGTTATACGGCACCTGTGCCTTGACTTTTTAACTAGATTTCACTTTAAAAGGAATTAATCAGCATGGTTATTATGTGATTGAGAATCACTTCATTATTTTTAGAAGAAAAAACAAAAATTTATAAATCAATAAGAATAACATTTATTACTTTTACGATAATTTAGTTTTGACTTTTTTTTATTAATTTAACTTTTGATTCTTTAGTAAGGGATACTTTTCAGCACATATTTTTACTTTTTTATTACTCTTTTTACACATGCTTTAAATATTTTTAAGTATTCTAAATTTTTTTCAAAGTTAATCCATTTAATGTTAACAATTTCTAGAGAACAATGTTTAATTCATTTCAAATTGGAAATAAAATTTCTTATTAATTTATAATTATCTTCATTGATGAAATCAACAATAAGGTAAAATATATTATTATTGCCAACAGTATCAATAAAGATATCAATTATAAAATGCAGCAATTAGTGTATAATCTTCATTCCTGACAACAAAATAAAAACAAATTTAAGCAATAATTTGAACTTTATTTACATGAGTCATTATTTTTTTCACTTTGTTATTTTTGCAAATAAAGCAGAAACTTTAAAATAAGAGAGAAAAACGAATGAAATCTCATTTGTTCAATTGTGTAATTCTTTATAAAGATTTATAACAAAACTATCCTAATTGTATTTTATTTCTAAAAATTAATTGTTCGGAAAAGTTTTAATTAAATTTTTATAATCATATATTTTTCTAAGCTTATTTTTGAAACCTAAATCTTTTTTCCTAAATTTTAAATAATTGTTATAATTTCTATAATTTGTTTAATTTCTAATGAAAAAATTAAAACAATCATATTTTGCTATATTTTCAAGTTCATTTTTTATTTAATTTAAATTTATGTTATCACACTTGTTTATATTGTTGTGTTAATATTAATATGAATATTTAATGCTTCATAAAATTACCTATTTGCTCATAATATTTAATAAAATTATAAATAAATTTAAATAAATTATTTCTTATGGATATTCTAACTTTAATCAAAATAAGATGCTTCAACTTTATGTATCTAAATTTGTTTTGTATTAAAAATAGAATAAAAATTTTTGACCAGTCAAGTGCTTCTTAGAGCTTTTTGAGGTAAAGCAAATAATATTATCACTAATAAATTTAAATACATCTTTGTGAATATATTATGACATCTAGGCTTTTATTTGTTACTTGATTGAATGAATATTATTTAAAAAAATTCTATTATTATAAGTCAAATTAAATTGAAAGATTGTTTTAAAAGTTTTTCATTATAAAAATTATAGATTTAATGAGCAGTTTTTTTTCTGATAAAACTATTTTTACAAAGCCGTTGAATTCAATTCTTAACAATTCTTTCATTAAGGTATCAAAAACATCTAATCAAATAATTTCTAAGATCTAATGTTGAATTTATTGAAGAAAACATTTATTGTAAAATCTTATGTAGTTTATAAATTGTGCTTTATGACGACATACATTTTACGACACAGATTAAGTGCTATGATTTTATGTGATTACTCGTATCTATCATATGATTTACGTGATCTAAACCTGTAAGTAATAGTATTATTTCAGCTTAAATATCATGTTTTATTCTTTCTGTTTCTAACTACGGATTCTTTAAAGCGCTATAAAAGCGATATAAAAACTCGAAAGCACATCATTCTCTTTCCTACGGAAGTGAAATATCAATTTTGCAATCCGATCACAGCAACCAGCTTGGAAACCGCAAGCGATATAAATATCGGATTCTGTAAACTCTTAAAATTCAGCTGCAATTTATTTTCCATTACCAATGGAACTGAATCGAAAACAAAACGATCCAGCTGATTCAGAATTTGGAATCATGGAGAAAATTCGAAAAAGACGGATGGCAGCTGTGAATACAATGAAATAATCCAATTTCCAGAATTTTAAACATACGACATGTAAATTTAACCACAAAGTTTTGCTTAGGTAATTTGAAGCCAATTTTTTTCATATCCTCGCCTACTTTTGATAAGTTTTCTTCGCAGAATTTTGAGTTATATGATACATTTTATATTTAAATTATAAATCTTTTAATTCTGGAGGTATATCAAGAATAAAAAATATTAATGCCCAATAATCTTTATTAATTTGTTTTCGGATCTATATCAAATTTTAAATTTAGTTCTATTTGGAAGATATTTATTAACAATATCCTGTTTGAAAATTATTTATTATAGATGATTGCTTCCAATAAAAAAAACAATATTTTTCTGGAAATATTAATACATTATCTTTTATATGTGGTATATATACTCGATGTAATGTTTTTCTCTTATTTCTTAGTTTAAAAATATATTTATATATAATTCTTAACTCATCACAATTTTTTAATTATTTCCTATATATTTTTAAATTGTTACATCACAGTTTGAAAGTTAATCCCAGTCTGATAGGACCAATACATCAAATACACCAAAATATGCATAAAATTTATTGAGAGAGCATTTTAAACTATAAATAATAATATAATATGTTCTTATAATAAAATACTTGTATATGAAAACATACTTCATTATTATTTCTTATATCCATCATTAAATTTATGTATTTAAAAAGGGGGAAAATCTAGTATCTTAAAATAATAGGACCATTATAGAAAACATATTAATTTGTCATTCATTCTGTATTCAATAGACAAAAAAGCTTTTTTCTTCCTAATAATATTAAATATTCGTTTTTTAGTAAAATTTAAAATATTTTTAACTAGATTTTATAGTACATTTAGCCAGTTTCAAATTCATTGACATAGCTCTATGTTTAGATTCAGTTTCTCCCGCACATTCTGTTTGACTTAAATGCATACATTAAAGATAATGGTTGATGTGTATTATGAAAATTTCATCATACAGAAAATTTAAAATTAATATTTATGGTAAGAAAATTTGATTATTTGGTTAGAGAACTCAATATAAAAATCCGTTTGCGTTTCAGAGAATAAAAAAATGTGTGAGCACTATTTTTTTCTTCTTTTTGATGCATTTGGCATCATTTATTTTATTTTAAAAAAGCTATCTGTGTCTTATTACTTGAATTAAAATCTGCCGAATCAGCTATAAAATATTCATAGTGTTTTAACCTCTGGAATAGAATTAAACTCTTTTTAATAGAAAGACATACCATTTGCATTTCCATTTATGTGGGTTATTTACAGAGTGTCTATAAAATGTCCGACATAATATTTAAATAATTATAAAATAATAAAAATTTTAAATGGAACATTAATAAGTAGATATATTCACAGCATAAATATTACCAAGTTTGTGTAGCGATATTTCCTTACGATGGGATTATTATTTTTCTCTTTAAATAAAAGGTACATTTCGGCATTTTAATACATGTACTTAGCTTTAACATTTTGCTTTTGATATTTTTATTAATAATGATTACTATGAACGAATTTTACAGCAACATTTCCTCGCACTCATTTAAAATTTTTATTTTTATTTTATTTTTCAACACATAGCCTTCCTTAGAGTTTGTTTTCCCGTTATTTTCATTTACGAAAAATTTGTGCATCTTACTGACGAATTTCAAAAGTAGTTTAAAAATTGAAATGACATCTTTATTCATCATAGAGCAACGTTTTTTTTCCAGCCATGATCATGTTAGATTGGAATTAGTGGAATCATCAAAAGCAATTATAGCTTCTTCATACGTAGTAGTTATAATTTCATTATTTGAGGTTCTATTGTTCTGAAATGATTTATTGATCTTCAAAGAAATGATGCATAAATATTTTAAATGAAATTTATCTTTAATTACTATAACTTTCACTGAACATAAAAAAGTGATTTAAAATATACTTAGATTAGATCACTTCTTCCATTATAATTCTCGTCAGAAAATTACAAAAGATTCAGCACAAAGTTCATGTTCTTGATTCTCCATTTCTTTAGTTATCAATTTTTGGAAAAGAAAAGCAAAATTTGCCCCTATTTAATGAAATTGCGATTGCCAAAACATTCTATAGATAATCGTTTCATCTAATTTTTCTGTAGAATATCCAACTTCTCTTCTTGCATTTTTTATATAATATCATTATACAATTCACTTTAAATTTTAACATCAGGGATTCTAGCTATGATAATGTTGCAAAGTTGGGAATGATAATAAAAGAATGATGAGAATTTCTAATTCTTAATTATTTTCCTCCAATTATTATCTTTTTTCTTCTTTTAATTCCTTTCTGTATCCTGTTTACTAGTATAAAATAATAATTGTGGATTATGGTGGGAAGTTTTGTCTACTTTCTCATTGTTATTATATCTTCTCTTCTTTAATTCATTTCGATATTCTATAAACTAGTTTAAAACAAGAAAGAAATTGTGGATTATGATAGGAGAAGGATGTGAACTTCAAAATTTTAGATTACTTTCTCACTATTATTATCTTTTTCCTTCTTTCATTTTTTCTTTATCTATTTCTCCATTTAATTTAAAACAAAGCTTAGAATCATTACACTGTTATATGCATTGTACAGCTATGGAAAGCATATCATCAGATTTTCAAATTTCTTTAGCATATCTATGACTCCTTTCATTTTTATTTCTAATGAAAATTTTCATTAAATTTGATCTCTATCATATAATTTTACATTGCTCTGAAAACAACTTTACCAGTCGTAATATCATATACATCATTCGAGTTTAAATTTCTTTCAACACTTCTGAAATCTCAATTTATTCATTACAGTATGTTTCAATCCTTGTGGCGTCACGTACAATATGTAACACTAAGGTACCTTAAGTTTTTTACGAATATTAAGAATTAATATACTTTTTAAGATGAAAATGACTAATACTTAAAAATTTATTTTAATGAAAATTAAATATAATTCCTTATTATATATTCTATTATTATCAATAATACCTATTATTATTATTATTTATATTAATGATTAAAGCTAATTATTTATAAAAATAAAACAAACATTACAAATGCAATGAAATATTAATATAAGCATTACATAAAAATCTATCACCAATATTAAAGGAAGGCAAATATGATAATTTTTAATTTATCATTCTACATATATATATATAATGACAGGAATACATGTGGTATATATACATGTGAATTTTAATTTTAAATAATGTGGTAAGAAATTTTAAACAGTTCAAATTGTGTGGCGCACTAAGGAAAGAAGAGAAAGTATTCTGTTAATGCCGAAGGTAGATGCAAAATCTATCAGAGTGTGACATAACTTCCTGAAGTTTAAACATCTTTTCTCACAAATCTCTTTGTTAGTTGATTATATGAAACACTTTCCATTCTGATAGTGGGTTTTATTGTGCATGTATCGCGAAGCAGAAAATGTGAGTCACATCATCTGATCGTTTGTAGTTATAACAATAATAGAACAAAACGAGATTGATAATGTTTTCTTGTGCTGAATATTTTAGCCACTGTGGAGACGACGTCACCTTATTTGAGATCAGACTTTACGATAAAGAAAATATTCAAAACAACTTTTTTTATAAAAATTTTTAACTGTTATAATTATTTCAATACAATAAGATTATTTTATGTATTCCTAATTGCTTCATATTTTTCTTTGATGCCTAAGAGAAGAGAGATTAAAAGCTCGTATCGAACATTTTTACGAAGAAATCCAGCCGTTTCACACAGAATCATCTTTTATAATAACATTCTTCAAATGTTTCAATAGTATTAACTCCATCGATTTATGTGAAGTAAATTTATTTAAATATGTATCATTTAAATGATTTATTTAAGTAAAATATGCAATCGTCTAAATAATTTTTTTGAAAATTTGCAAAGTTCTTTTCGTGATAAATAGGATGATAGCATAAAATATCATCAATGAAATCTTGTTACATCCATAATATTTTCAATCAAATTTTGGTTTGCTTCAAGTTTATTTGATGAAACTGGTTTCACTTTTTGGATTTTCTGGATAATGTATATCACTTTTGATTATGCACTTTGAGGTAAAAGTTTGGGAGTTTTACGAATTTGTTTTGATGAATACAAATGAATATGTTTCACCATTCTTTAAAGATACACAAGGAAATAAGTATTCTGTGAATGGCTAAGAAATCCTACAACAATCTTCAGTTGTAGGATAATTCACTGCGCTGTGTATAGTTCTTTGCTTTTTAACCATTTAAATCAGTGGCAATGCTTCTCCAATCATCTTATTTTTGATATAGCTGAGAATTTTCCTTAATATTATCATATAAACAAAGTTTCAGGTGATTTTGTTTGAATTTTCTTCAAAATAAGGCCTCTTTGACACAAGACGACTTTTATCGTACGTAAAAGGTCGTGCGATATTTTATCATGAGAAGTTATTAAAAAAAACATATAATAGACTGTTCTCTTTCACATTGAGGAATGATATTTTATGGGGGACCTATTGTGCGGTTTTTAAATAACTTCACACAATAAATATCGAACGACTTTTTATCGTAATATTGAAGTGGACTAGTGTGAAAGAGGCCTAAGGGCCTCATTTTTACTTGAAATTATTTTATAATTTATCATTAAGTTCTTTTCTGAAATAAAGATTACCTATGCAGGGAACCTTAATTTCAGATTAATTAAAAAATTTCCTCTTATAAAAAATGTTTAATTATTTTAAAGTATTTCCTACTTGTTTTTCAATTTACAATTATTAACAACTGTCTTCATTAATCCCTTCTCAACACCTGTTTTTACCTCTTTTTAGAAATTTTATAGTTAAAAAGAAATTTCTTCCTTTACGGCACTCAAATTTCCTTTATTAGAATCTTTCGACATTAAAAAAATTAAGCCAAAAGAAAATTTTAAGCCACATATTTTTGAATTTGAATATTGAGAATTTAGTTCAAAAAACATATCAGATTTCTAAGCCAAAAATTGATTGAACTTTCTTACGTGGATTTTCTTCTCCTTTGTAAGAATATTGGTTGAAAATTGACAAATAAGTGCTTGATTTTTATGTTTCTATATGCAATGAAGAAGCAAAAATTACTTTCAGCTGTTTTCTATACAAATATCCTGATTTATGACGCAATTATGAAGAATTTGCTTGACATTTTTTATTATCAAATAGTCATTTAAACTCAATTTGGTTCCATATTTTTTCAAAAATTTTTGATTTTTCAAATATGAATTCTAAGATTATTAGTTTTTCCAGAGTAGAAAATTTAAGAGTTTACGATCTACTTTTTAGATATTACTGAGGAATGGGTTGCATTTTTTTAAAATTGACTTTAGCATAATTTTCTCTGTCAAAAATTTAATAAATTATAATTATACAAAAATTTATTAATTATAATAATACAAAAATTTAATAAATAATTTTTGTAAGATCATGGATTTTCCGGTATCTATTGATCGATTTTGTTTCACAATAGTTTGAAAAAATTTTGCTGTTTTAAAAAATCTTTGAATTGGTATGCTGCTTTGTTCTTTGCATCATCATTTAATTGGTTTGGCAATTTTTGGTATTATCTCTTACTAACAATTTCTAACTCCTTCTGAATTCTTTTAATTTTTAATATACTTTAATAATTCTTAATAAGTCATATTTTTTTCAAGAATTTCTATCAAATTATAGCTTATTTCCATATCATTTCAATACTCCTGTTTTTGGAATATTAAAGTCTATCATTTGCATGAAAAGTTTCTGCGAAAATCAAAAATACCTTGAAATTACGTTCGGCTTCTCCATTCTTCTTCTTTACTCCAGAAAAGAGAGGATAGTGTTGAAAAATAGTTGAAATCTGGGGAAAATTGCTATATGTATGCACAGAGGTTATCTCTATAATATCAATAGTCTGTTCCGGCTTTTCTTAAGCCATATTTTAAATAATTATTAGTTTATTGGAGATGTGTGTGTCAGTATCATCATGAATAATTATTAATATTTAGACTACTTAAGCCATTTTCTAAAAAAATTATTTTACTATTGGAAACTTCAATCTTAATAATAATTAAATGATTGGAATTCTTAAGCCAGCTTTTGTATATAAAATGCAAGTGTCTCTCAAATATTTTTCTGCTATTTATTGGGTAATTAATAGCTCTTTGAATGAAGCATTAAATCATGCGAAAATTACATCATGCGTTTGCGGCAACGAGAAACACAGTAGTCAATAGTGATTGGTGATTATCCTTCAGAGAAACAGGTGGTCGTGTTCGAGGAAATCAAGCAACTGTGATGATGATTTGTAATCCTTTTCCAAATGCAGGGGGAACGATGAACTGACGGAAGCAATCACTCCCAATTCGTTTACATGTGATAACAGGCATATTGTGTGCAGGACTATGATGGATCTTTTAGCGACATCATGAACCACAGCACAACAGATTCAGTCTGTGAATCGTCATCCGGTGTCCACTCGTACCACATGACGCCATTTGCAGCTGAGTGGTATGTTCACAAGGAGTTATTTATTTTTAGTTAAAAAAACAGCTGTTTGCATTGCGAATGGGATGATGAACGATAGATATGGGCACCGAATCAGAATGACATTGTGTTTTCTGACGAATACCATTTATATTTGCAACATTTTAATAATTGGATTCGCGACTAGAAAAATCGTGGTTAGAGACTGCTGAATTACACTGGCCCTACACCCGGTATTATGATTTTGGAGGGGGGTATTCGATTGCATTCCATTCTTCTAGTGACGATTACCGGTATATTGAATAGCCAGCGCTACAACTCTGAGGTATTGGAGTCTGTGGTCCTCTCGTATATTCAGCACTTGCCATCAGCCATATTCCAACAGTATAACCTGCGATCACAAGTGGCACGCAGTGCTCAAGAGATCTTCTTTACCCATCAGATTGAGCTGCATTCTTGATCCTATTGTTCTCCCTTTGCCAATCGAAAAAGATTGGTCTATTCTTGCACAAGAACTGTTCCGAGATACATCATCTGCTATCACTCCACATCAACTTTGGAAGATTATGGGAACCACACAGATTGCTAAGGATACATTCAAAGCATCTTTCATTTTATGCCGAGGCGTCTAGCACTGGTTTCAATTGTTACCGTAATTACTGCTTTTATTATCAATCGTACTTCACAAGAAATTCTAATTTTATTTCGCATAACTATATATTTGACAAATAAATTTTACTGTAATGTATTTCGTTTTCTTTTGTGTTTCATTTTGGGTAGCCGGCAGTATATATATCGGTTTCTAAGGCTATACTACACTCGTGTCCATAAATTAAGGATAATCCAAGTTCAAGCAAAGAAAGAGACAAAAGCAAAACAAATGTGACTTATTTGTAAAGTCAATTTATTAAACAAAAGGTAAAGAGCAAAAAAGATACTATATGTTTGACATCATTAATAAAAATTGCAATTTTTACTTCCTGGAGCAAGTTTCAAAGAAGAACCCATTTACAAAAACCGATATAACATCGTTGGTATAATGGTTAATACATAGTATGCCTCCCAGACAATGCAATGCAGGTCGTACAACGCCTTGGCACGCTGAGTATCAAATTATCGATCTGATATTGGAGAATATTACACCACTCATTAAACAATGCTTTCCGAAGTTCCGGTAGACATGTGGGAGGGGTTTGACGGGCTGCAATCCGTAGGCCAAGTATGTCTCACACATGCTCTATTTGCACGGTGAGGACGGGCATCCATAAGCAGAAATTTTGCTCCCATGGCGACCCGAAACAAACGTACATGTTGTTCTAGAATGGCATAAATGTGGCTTGACATGGTTACATTCTAAACATGCAGGCTAACCGCAGGCGACAGTGAGTTGCGGTAAGTGGAACACATCTGACAGACCTACGAGCATATAGACAATGTGCCCTAAGCGTCTGTACACAGTCTGTCTTCAAACTGTCGTACCGGTAGCGGAAAAGAGCTGACGGACGAGACAGGTCTGATGCTGTGCCCCGTCTGTTTCTTTTGGCAGTAACTGCAAAATACCGGTCCTCATTCGACGTTGTAACTCGGGGCGACCTGTGCTGCACAGCGTCTACTCACATTACCATCATCTTGGAACCGTTGCCAAAGTTTGGAGATGACTCTCTGGGTGATTCCAAGTTTCTCGGATACTTCCATCTGGGTATGTCCATATTCCAGACGGCTGATAATACTCTCATCTAAAACATCACTCAAATGCTTCCGTTGTGCAATAATTATGCGGTTATTGCACTGAAAGGCTTTTAAAGCGCTTGTGAACAATTTTACTGCTTTGCAATCATTCCTTATATACCTTTCTCTTATACCCCCGTCATTGTGATGAACTATCGGTGCCATCTGGTGGTTTCTTGTTATTTGCATATAATTCTGCAAGATGTGTGTGATAATTCTACATGTGAAATTTTTATTTTAGAGTTCAATTTCTGTGTGATTTTGAATTATCCTTAATTTATGGACTTGAGTATAAATTCTGAATCTATTTCTTTTTTTGAAGTACTTTGAAAAATAAATTAAAAGCATCTTAAAAACTGTTTATTAATTATTCCTCCAAAAACCTACGCAAATCATTTTACCAAACGGATTGCTGTTTTGGATTATCATTTTGAATTATGTTCAAATTGAGAAATGATACTTTTTTTTGCAAAAGTATTCATACTTTTAAAAGTTTACGTTTTATAAGAAAAACAAATTCTTTTATTAATAGATTCTTATATTAAAAAACTATAGATTCAAATAACATTATTCTCTAAAATCTAACTTCTGAAAAATTTTAACTTAATTTACAATATGTTTTCTTGAATGCTTGGCTTAATAACTTTCACATTTCAAAAAGTAAATTATTGATGGGAGGTAGTATGTTATTTGGATAATTGCAATAATTGGTAATTATTATTAATTCCTTTCTTATTTATTTCAAAATATTTAAAATAAATTGTTTAGAAAATTTATTTTAGTTAATCAATGGTCTAGTTTTCTTTTCCTTTATGCTTCGAATTTTGTTTTTAAATTTCTATTCACTTTAAATTTTTTATAACGGTAATTTGATAAAAAAAAGAATGTTATAAAAAACTGAAAATGAATAGAATTATTTATCAAATTCTTCTTAGAAGTGCTATAGACTACACGTGTTCAAGAAAATATGGTTTTCTATATTCCAGTATTTTTATTGATTCAAAAACCTTCAAAATATATCGACACCCACGCATCATAGCTCGCTCCAAACACTAAACAATATAAAATCCAAGATGATAGACTTCACACGAGTGAATAGTGAGAAAAAAATAACCGTATAGTTCTTCTCGGCTATAATTTTCCGAACGGGAAAAGGAACTGTTAATGGAGCCAAGCCCTAAACTTTCAGCATGGAGGTCAAAGTTAACTGCTACTTCAATCACGATTCCCCAATCACCGTTATAAGGGTAACATTGCTAAAGGAGAAAAAATATGGGTCATTTTCTCACACTATGATATCATGCTTATAAATGATGATATGCTTCCAGGAAGGGAACTTACCGTCTCTCTGAAACAGGCTTATTTAAATCAAACTCTAATTAAACATGATGAAACCTATTTTAAAAATCCTTTGTGGAGTAATAACAATAATAAATATTTTTCTCGTGACATATACCGAAAGAGCATAATAATCTTTGTAAAGTTAAATGTTTTTCAATAGACAAGAAATTTCAGACAGATAGAATACATAAATTATAAATTTGTTAATATAAAATAGGATGTAGATTATTTGGTTTATATAATTTTGAAACATAAATTTTTAATTCTTAAGTTTCAAATATTTTTGAATAAATAGTTTTGAATTTTTTTAATTTTGAAAGTCAACGATAGGATAGAATAATTAGAATTCCTCTTTCTTTCCATACATATGATTTGAATTTGGACTACAGATGCAAACATTAAGGTTGAGCGATTTTGCACTCCTTTTTTATGACGACAAAAAATTGACAGGGGATTTCCTTTTATTTGTCACCACTTAATGGATATTTTAATAATTGAAAGTTAGTGTAAAGCTTATTTTATCATCGTAGAGTTTTGCTTTCGAGAAGACTGTTAACTACTTGACCCTATGTATGTGCCCCAAGGAAGAAAATCTGGTAAATTCCCAAGAACTTATCTTGTAAGAAATGCTCAAATTAGAAAATAAAAACAAAAATCTGATTTCGACAGTGGCTAGAATCAAATCTAGGATCTTCCATTCCGAAGAGGGCTGTCCAATCAAATTGGCCTTATAATAGTTTCGGGGTGATTTCTTATACCCTTATTACATATATTAGGGTTAAGTGAAGAATTCTTCGGATAATATATATATATATATATATATATATATATATATATATATATATATATATATATATATATATATAAATGAATGGATTTATTTTCAAATAATTTTTAGTTGCTAGAACATTTTATCTTAATCATATTCGAATAGTAATAATTTCTGTCCATTAATAATTTCTTTTACTTCCAAATAAGAAAAACATAATAAATTCAGCAAGAAAAATTTCTATGAATGATAATTTCAGCCAGATTTTATTAAATACACTGAGGAATATTTTTTCGCATTTTCATTTCTCTTGATTAGAGAAGTAGCCTCAAAAAATTATTTAGATAATAGAAACTGAAAGTGACTTCATCAATTCGTTAGAAAATCTACTTACCAGGACAGTGTTTCATGTTCCAAAAAAATTAATTATGAGTGATTTTAAATTAAAATACTATGAATCCTAATTTAAAAGCTACACATTAAATCTAAGAATAATGAAACATAATGCAATGTAAGTGAAAGAAAAATATATGCGACATTTTCAGGTTAAAATGGAATAAAATAATAAATTGTTCTGAAGAGTCGGTACAATTCCACATGTAATTTGGAATGAATTAATTCTTCGAATAATAAATATTTTAAAGAGAATAACTTACTTTAAGTGATTACAATAAATTATTACATTTAGAACAATTAATATTATCAATTTGCACAATTTATTCTTAATGTTCGAAAAATGTAAAGTTTATATTATTTGTAAAATGAAGGTGAAGGGTGAGATAAAAGTGCATTTCATTTCATAAAAATCATTGTTATTAAATGAATACGTATTCCAAATTTTGCTTACATTATCTTCTAGTTCTTCTGATGTGACATTATAAATGATATTTAAAACTAAAAGAATATTTTATTCGCTTGAAATTATATTTAAAATGAGCGTTTTAAAATTAATGAAATTTATTTTCTAATTTTTCTTCAGCAAAAGTTGCAACTTCATTTTTAAACACCATACTTAAAAAATGGTTATGTTTTATATTTAGAAAATAAAACTGCAATATTTCTTAATTATTGGAAAGATTTCTGCGATAATATAATCTTAATTTTATTTGAATTCCTTATTAATAGGAATAATTTCTAAATAGTCGAATATATTTATAAAATATAGTTGATGCACACACAAAAGTAAATGTATAAAAATATTTCGTTATTTAAAGGGATTTATGAATATCTAAAGGGATTATTTTAATTTGTATGGCAAATAACGAAAATATATGAAATGAAACGAAATCAAAAAACAAAATAAGGTTTTACTCTATAAAAGTCTTATAAACCCGATTTTAACGCATGCTTGTCGAACCTGGTTCTTGACTCGTACACATGAAGATATATAGGGCATTTCTGAAAGAAAGGAAGAGATGTACTAAACTAAACTTCATGGCACGACAGCCCATGTAGACCAAGGCGTACAGTGCCCATAACTGTTTACATGACCGAGGGCCCTGGGGTGCGAAGCATATGTCCCGATTAGGTGTCAGCCTAACGTGAAACCCCCAGTGTTTAGTTCTCAAGCATGCTTGGTACTCAGTTAATTGATCCACTGAAAGGCTGAGTCAACCTTGCCCAGCCCGAGGATCGAACCTCGGACCTGTGTCATGGGAGCGTGAAACGCTGCCACTAAGCCACCGGGCTTGGAAAGGAAGAGATGTATTTTGAAGAAATTAAGAGAAACGATGTGTGAGAAGATCAAGTTTAGAACTTGATCGCTCATTTAATGAACCTGGCATCATTAATTTCATTACGCTGAAAAGAATAAAATGTACTGGCCATATTGTAAGGACGGATATGGAGCATTCCTCAAAAATGTCTTTAATGTCAGACCAACTGGCACAAGAAGTGCCAAACCAAATCTAAGATGAATAGATGCCATTGAAAAAGTCTTCCTGGTATTAAAAACTGGAAAAATAAAGCAACTAGAAGATTTTCCCGGAAAAATGTTCTTGAGAGGTCCAAGGCCCACGCTAGACTGTTGTTCCTTTGAGTAAGAAAGAGGGTGACAAATGTATTCATAAGGATATGTTTACCCTGGAAAACCAGAAATAATTTGCATATATCATATAATTACAAAAAATCAAATATTTATAAGTATGGAAAAGCTATTAATTAATATTTATAAGTAATTAATTGAAAGCCATCAACTGAAATTCATTAATGAAAAAAATTAAAAATAAACTTAACTATAAACTAAATAAATAGGTAAATTATGAAAAATATAAATTCGAAAGAGAGAGTTGTTAATGAAATCTTTATGCCATACTTAATCTTCAAATAATTAGTTAATTAAGATCATCAGTCAGTGTATATTCTGTAAAAGAACTCTTACTGATAAATTTCATTAGGTTAGGTTAGGTTATGACAAAAAACTGTTTTGGAGCTTTATGTTCATAGGCTTATAGCTCGCGTTGAGTAAGATTGAGTTTTTATTTCAAACCTAAACAAAATTTGATGGATTGATGATTTTGAGAAAAAAAAGGACAATAAAAACGAAAAGATAAGCACGGTGTTTGATTGACAAATGAAGGGGAAATAAGGCCGCTTGGAAATACAAACACGAGAAAAAATTAGAATCTATTAATTTGTTTCAAAAAAGAAATTGTTGCGTCAATTTTCTCTTTAGGACTCGTTGACAAATCTAAAATCCAAGAGAAAGAAAGAGCTCCAATTCCAAGTTTTTCTCTTAAGGAATTTCTTGCTTGATCATATCGAGGACACGATAGCATTATGTGATCAATGGTTTCTCTTTCTCCACAAGAGCATTTATCCGTTGAAGAAAGTCTAAATTTGTGTAATTTAGCATTTGTCGGAAAAGATCTAGTTCTAACTCTGGCTAGCCACACTTCTTCGAGGCGAGAATTAATATAATTGCGGTGAATTTTCGTGATAGAAGACATGTGCGAAAAGTTAGAGGCATATTTGCTATTTTTCCATTCGTTGTTATTATAATTGATAAAAATGTTTCTTATATTATGGATAAGGTCTTCAGGTGAAATTGAGTGCAGAATATAACTTTTATTAATGGCCGATTTTGCAAGAGCATCTACTTTTTCGTTCCCTGCAATTCCGGAATGACCAGGAATCCAAACTAATTGAATAGATTCGCAAATCTTAGTTGCATTTCCTAATGCTGATCCGATGTGTTGAATGATGGTTGGGGAAGAGGTTGAGAGAGTTTCCAAACTGCTTAGACAGGATAAGGAGTCTGATAATATGATATAGTTGGAGGGAGAAATACAGAATTTAGTCACCGCCAGATATAAAGCCAAAGCCTCTGCTGTAAATATGGAATTAGAGTTATTGATTTGCCCGGAAACAAAGGAGTTATTACTGCTGTCATAAACAGCGATTCCAAGTTTATTTTCTATTTTAGATGCATCAGTAAATAATAATATGTGATTGGACCATTCAGAAGTACTATGCATTTCAAAGAGGTCATTGATAGTATTTGTTGGAAGATTTTTAGTCTGAAAAGTATATTTTCTAAGAAATATTTTAAAATTATTATTAACAGATGTAGGTTTTGCAGGAACTCTTAAAATATGTGATTCTTGAATTCCATTTTCTTCAAGCCATTTTTTCACTCGCAAAGATAGAGGAAGAGCACCCGAGATATGGCTGTATGGCATTGATTCCCACAAACTACCACATGGAGATCTAGTAGAAAGTGCAAGATTTCTAATGTACATCCTTGTAGAGAGAAAGTTCTGTCTTACAGTAAGAGGTAAGACCCCTGATTCTTTCAGAAGAAGTGGAATTGGTGTCCAGCGAGGAAGACCTGTAGCAATTCTAAGAACTGAGTGATATATCGGATCCAAGATTTTTCGGTCTGATAAGCTCGCAGATGTAAATACATGACATCCATAATCGAGGCTACTTGTAATGAAGGACTGAACAATTTGAAGTAAGTGATTAGTTTTTGCTCCCCATCTGTTACCTGCAATTGCTTTTAAAACATTAATTTTCTTCTGGATAGATTTTTTTTCATTTGAAAATTATACTTGAAGGTTAAGTTATTAGTAAAATAGAGGCCCAGAATTTTTATGTGCTTAGACCAAGAAATAGGTAATTGGTTGATAGTTAGTTCAAAATTTACAGGATATTTTTTAGAAGAGAAATCAATGACAGAACATTTTGAGGAATCAATTTTTAGTTTCCATTCATCACACCATTGTTCAAGTTTTATGATTGCAGTCTGCATTTTTTGCTGTAGACTTTCTTGTGATGTATGAGCAGCCAAAAGGATTATGTCATCAGCATAAATAAAACACTTAATGTCAGGAGAGAGAACTTCGTAAATATCTGACATATAAATCATAAAAAGAAAGGGAGAAAGAACACTGCCTTGAGGAACGCCTCTATTAGAGAAAGTGGGTTGAGATAAAGTTCCACGCCATTTCACTTTAAAACTTCTATCCGATAAAGAATCCAATATCCAATGAGCAGCATTTCCTCTGATATCAAATTGGAGGAGCTTATAAATAAGACCGTCTGGCCACACTGAATCATAAGCTTGAGATATGTCTACAGTTGCGCATATGATATATTTTCTCTGTGAGCGTAAAGCAATAATATGATGATGAAGCATAGAAAGAACACTATCGCAACCTCTATGAGGCATAAATCCATGATGATTTTGATGAAAATATTTGGAAAGGGAGATATGATTTATTAGACGATTTAATATCATGCGTTCCATGACCTTACATAGAACGCTTGTAAGAGATATTGGGCGATAAGAATTCACTGAAGTAGTATCTTTCCCAGGTTTTATTATAGGAATTATGATGGATTTTTTCCAAGACGGGGGAACAATACCGCTTAACCAAGAGTTATTTATGAGTGACAAAAGGGATCGTAAAGCTATATTTGATAGACCCTTCAAAATTTTAGCAGATATTAAATCAGGACCAGCTGAAGTATTTTTGCATTTAGAAATCGCCGATTGGAGTTCTGAGAGCGAGAATGCAGAGTTATATTCAAAATCAAAGTTTGAACTTAAATCAAGAGGTAATACTTCAGTTTCAGATTGACGAGAATAAAATTTGGCAAATAAGTTAGCCTGAACAACAGGGTCCGAAATCATTGAAGTTTCGCTAGAAATTAGTAGATGATGAGTTGGTGAGTCAGTAGATCTATTTTTAAGCTTTTTAAGAATAGAATAAATGTCCTTAGATATTCCAGCGTTTGTTATAGTTTTATCCCAGAAATTTCTGGAAAGGGTTAGAAGAAGCTGATGAAGTTTTGCAGAAATTCGTTTGTACTGTATCCACAGAGTCTGATTAAGAGAACTTTTCGCTTTCCTCCAAAGTTTTCTTTTTTGACCCAAAAGATAACAACATTCCGATGTCCACCACGGAGGATATGACTTTAACGGAAAGATTTGTTTTTTCCTGAATTTATCAAGATGGTTTTTGCATAAAATTTGGAATTGATCTACAGAAACTAGTCCGTTATTAGCAATTTGAGTGTTCATTGAATTGAAGAAGCCAGTCCATAAAATTCTATTGCGGGAAGTACCTTTCGAATAATCGTTATTGTAGATTTTAACACTTGTTTGAACAGGGACATGGTCACTACCATAACTATCTGAACTGACTGAGAAAGTACAAAAAGGAAAAATATCAGGAGATACAAAGTTATAATCGATAAGGGATGGTCTATGGTGGAGTCCGAAGTGAGTAGGCTGAGAGGTATTTAAAAGACAGATGTTGCTATCCAGTATCCAATCGAGGAATTCTGAAGATTCGGGAGAGTTTGAATAACTACCAAGCGCCGAACTTCGTATATTAAAGTCTCCAATTATTATGAAGGGAGGATGAATATTAGATAATATGCTATGGAACAAAGAACTTGAAAATTTACCGTGTGGAACGTATACATTTACTAAAGTAAGAGATGATTTGGATATAGTAATTTTTATAGCTAATATTTCTGTATCGTTATCTTCTGAGCAGGATATATTTAAAACTTGCACAGGTAGAGATTTATCAACAGCAAAAAGAAGTCCTCCACCACGGCCATCTTGCCTATCTAATCTAATTATTGTTTTATTACAAATTTGAAATAAGTCGGAATTTTTAAGAAACGTTTCTTGAATTGCTAGGACATCGGAAGATTGAAAGTACGGAAGTTTTACATACGGGCGCTTAGATAGAACGCTTCTTGCATTCCAAGAAATTAAATTGAACATTAAATATAAACGAAAAACCTGAACAGTTATTGAAAATCAAAAAAGGTGCGCTCGTAGTAAAAGAATATTTAAAAAAAAAATTATTAATGTTTTTTACGACTTCTTCCTGGTTCAATTCTTTCTTTAATGTTAGGTTCTACATATTTAATATTTGGTTGAGGAGATTTCATAATAGGTTGTTCGGGAGATATTATTTGCTGATTCACAGAATTTTTTGGACTTATCTTTCTTGACTGGATAGATCTTGCACGACTCTTTCTTGGAGGAGATCTAGAAACTGATCTAGCTGGATTCGAACATGTTCGCATACATTCTTTCATAAATGAAAACATTTGTTGAATCATTTGATCTTGTCTAGCCTGTATCGCAAGTAATTTTGCTTCAAAAATAGAAGCCATTTCAGTCACTGCTTTTTTAACAATATCAGTTATTTCATTTTGATTCGGCACGAAAGGAAGATGACTTTTGGTTACACTGGAGTAACTGGTTCTTAAAGATTTATTATAACGCCTTCTCGCTTCAATAAATGGAAGGTGGTTCATGCTTTTAAATTGTAAGAATTTTTTTTCTTCAAGCCTCGTAGGGCAGGAAATGTCATTAGCTGCATGATTTCCCTGACAGTTTATACATTTAGGTGTTTCATTAGTACAGGGAGAGTCTTTATGAAATGTTCCACAGTTTTTACATAGGAAGACTTCTTGTGTACATTTTTTCGTAGGGTGAGTGAATTTATAGCATTTTCCACATTGACGAACGTTGTCAATAAAAGGAGAAATTGGAATGATGGAATAGAATAAATTAATAGTTTGAGGTAAATGATGTCCAATGACGCTCACTAAAATATTTTCGCTCAATTCTTCAGAATTCTTTTTTGTAAATCTTTGTAAGCTTAATATCGTTAAGCCATTTTGCGCAATTTCTTCAGCAACAAGATATAAAGGTAAATCTACATTTATTTCTTTTATAAGAAATCTTGAAGAAATGTATTCAGGTTGAAAACTGGAGTTAACAGGTACTCCAAGAATATTGTTTATTTTGCTTATTTCAACAGCAGCATCTGGGCAATTAGTTTCGAATAGAAGCTTACCTTGACGGGTGTGTTGAATTTGTATTATTTTCTTGTGATTCTTTACAAGTTGAATTATTTCTTGCTTTAAATTATAAGGTTTCTTTGGAATAGATGCAGTACCATCAGTGGGAGACAGGAAAATGAAGAACTTAGTTATACCATTTTCCGCAGCTAACTGGATTAGTTGTGGAATAGAATCTTCGAAAGTCAATAATTTTGAAGTATTTATTTTTGGAATGCGCAAATCGCAATCCGTGTAAATCATTTCAGTCTCAGCTTCAATCATTTTGAATCCATAATAATGAGAAAAATTTAAAAAAAAATTAATAAATTAAAAATTTAAATAGTAAAAATAAAAGAACAAAAATACTCAATCTTAGTCAATCAAACAATAAGCCAAAGTCAGACGATAATTTCAACACGAAAAAGGAGAAAAAGATACACAGAAAACATTAAATAATGACAAAATAAACAGAGTTCAAAAATTTACGTATTTCGCAATTTAGAACAATCCGCCATTTTCATAAATTTCATTTTTTCTCCATGAGTATAATCATTTAATTATGTTTACTTTTAATTTCCTTGCTTGGCCAACAAAAATAAAGTTCGAGAAATTTCTTGTATCAATTATAGTACAGTAATATAGAATGAGTGTTTACTATATTGTTACGTAAATTGTGGCAATGTAGCAATAAACATGTACATACACGAAAAATATCATGACGTAATTTAGAAAATGTATCTGATTACTTTTCCCAGCACAGGTGCTGTATAACATCCATGATTCCAAATCCTGAATTTTTTGGCGATGAAGAAATGTTGCCAAGATGACGTTACGTAACGTGCGCGATGATGTAAATACTATGGTTACCAAAGTAGAATTTTCTGCATAATTCTTATAGGTCTCCATATGTATGACGTAACAAAAACAAGGTTGCCAGATACATAAGAAAATCCGCCAAAAAATCGGCAATCTTAGAATTTTGCGCATGGATTATACAGCACCTGTTCCTTTTTCCCTTCTTTTTTCCTTCTGCCTGCAGTATATCCAATAAACTTTGGAATGCATATCACATCTCAAACTGGCGATGAATACTTAACCTAATGAAATTTCGATCAAGAGACACTAAAAAAGTGAGTTTAAGTTTCAATCGACCATGAAATGAGTTCAGTTCAGTGACGTTAAATAAACAAATTTTAAAAATGACTGATTGCAAGATTAATCATCTATTATTTATTCTAAAGAGTCAATTGAAGTAAATTTAGTAATTGCTACAAGGACAATTATAATTGAAGATTATTAATTACCCTTAGAATTTGAATTTCGAAAATTTACCAAGGCAAATCAGGCCATCGTTTATTATTCAATTTTTTTTAAAATATCAAGTTGAAACAATTTTATATAATTGCTATATATTTATGTCCCGTGAAATAAACTCATTGTCATGTGACTCAATGATAAACCTGAAAAATAAATTTGATATAAATACTACAATTAAACCAAAAGCTACTGTAAAGAAAATCAAATTATGATGAAATAGTATTTAGATTTTATGCTTTTTCTCCCTATATATTTCCAAATGCCGTTAATTTAAGAAAATTTATAAAATTGCATACATTTAATATACTCTTAGAGAAAAGATTCACGATTTTTTTTCTTAGAGAAATTTGTCTTATTCCAAATTTTAGTTTTCATATAATTATGTATCCTAGAATTTCGGTTCTATATTTATTTATTGTAGACCGAGCAAAAATAATTTTATGTTAATTTCTCATTTCAGTTTATATTTTTATTAAGTCATAATTGGGAGGGGAAAACTAATTGATCTTTTTTTTAAATTAGAAATTCAACACGAATTTTCTTAAGCTTTCGATTCTTGGATTTAGAGCTTTTTAGTTTGTAAACATTTTAATTTCAATTCTATACGCTTTTTGTACGGAATAAATTAGATCGAAATATCATGCGCTGAAGAAAAGAAACTATTCATCAAAACTGAATGAAAGCACATATGAAATATCTAATTAATGTCTAAATCTAAAATAGTTGGTATTTTGGGAAATTGATTATTTTACTGTGCGTGAAATAAAATTTTAAATATTCAACATTATTAAAAAATATTGCAAAAGATTTTCAATGAAGGAAGAGTCAACAAAAGGCAACTAAATTAATCATGTTTTATATTTATACCTTCAAAGTTAAAATCATTCTTTTTGTTGAAATACTATGGTTTATTTTTATTTAATACACCAAAACATTTTATTACTATCATCTAAGTAACATAATTTTTTATAATAATTATTAACGTATTATTTCGTACTGCTACATTCATAAAAATGTAAATTCTATAATATTTTTTAATTATTCATTTTTGTATTTATGGTTTTCCAAAATAATTATGCAAAGAGAGCATAAATAAATGGTTATGTATAAGATAGATAATTTATTAAAACATAAAAAATTATAAATATTTAAACCATTATTAATACCAAATTCAGTAATTAAATATTCTGTGTGATAGAAGCAGGTTTAATTTCTTTAAAGAGTGATTGTACACCTGCTAAAACACTGCGTATAAAATTTTTATTCCTTATAATCCTAAAAGAGATTTTAAAATAACTGATATAAATCTTCTTTAAATTTTTCATTTACCCACAATGCATTCCAACTCACGAATTTTCTTTTGCTCCTTTTTATATGTGAATTTTTTGTGAAACTTTTCTCCTTGAATTCAGTTTGACATTCCAGGATAATTCAGGGTTCTTTTTCAGGATATTCTCTGATAGAATCATAGAGCAGGATTTTTCAATAGCGGGACTTCTTTAATTATTTTTATTGGAGAATTTGTTTTATACAAATTTATTTATATAAATAGAATTTGTATAAAACAAATTTACTTTGATACATTTTTCTTTTAGATTACTTTGATACATTTTTCTTCATAAAAAATTTCTTTGGTAAAAAATATTTAACTCTACAAAATATTGAACTCTTTGGTCTCATTTGAAATGATTTAGTAAAAAATTCTCTTTTATTATATTTTTTATCAGCTAAACTTTCGATTTTAAAATGTTACAATGAATACATCTGTTTTTTTTTTTTTCAGAATGTTTCTGTCATAATACTTTGGCATGTTAATTACATCTTTCTGTTAATTAATTTAAAATAAGTCACAGTTTTTTCACCCCAACCAATTAAAATACCATGAATTACGAAAGCAGAATTCTATTACTAATCATGGTAAATACTTCAGAAGTCTGGTGTAGGATCATAGACAGCAGTTAAAGTAGTTATCTCACTTCTCAGCTTGTATTTGCTTTCCAATTTTGCTATTTATTCAAGTAAATAAACCTCATAGCATTGGAGATAATTTAAGCAACAATTTTCCGTAATATAACAAATGAACACTGAAAAAGGTATGTGGTTAAATTAACTAAATTTTTGCCAGTATGCTGAACTTTAAATTTTAAATCTCTCTTATTGAATTTATCTAATATTTGTTTTTTTAAAGTGTATAAAATCAATTTCATTCACTAATTTGATAAATCCGCCTATGCATTTAAATTTTTTAGAACTTTTTGAATTCTTCTTGGTTAAAATGCTCAATTTTAAAATAGCTCTAATTAAATCATTTAATTACAGAATACTTACATTCTTATAAAATTAATTTCTTATTGAATTATATCGTCTGTCTGATTCCGATTAGAATTTTTTTCCATTAGGAATACGTTTAAAAAGATATCAGTTTTTCTTCAATAAACAAAAGGCAATTTCGCAAATGATAAATATCCTTTTATATATTTTCCCATATTAATTTATCCTATCTGACATTTATTTAATCAATTTTTATGATTTTTTTAAAGTTTTATTAGCATTAAGTCTTTTTGCCTTTTTTTAATTCTTCCATTGTATAAATTTTACTGCTAACTATTTTCATTTCAAAACTTTACAAATTTGAGAATAAATATCTTCCCAAGAGAGCTTATTCGTCGAAAAATCATTTTATGTTTTCATGTGATATCACAGTACTGCTACTCGTCTGTTATTTTATCTCTTCATTTTTTACTTAAAATAAATACTTGAGTGATCAAACGTCATAAAATTTAATCACATTATTGTGTTGTTAGTCTATTTTATCAGGTAAAGAATTTAATCTGTACGCCTATGCAAAGTATATCCTATTTGGTCCGCCCTTTTGAAGATATGCAGTTAAAAATTTCCACAAAACTTATTTTAAATTACATATTCACTTTTTAAATTTTTAAGGAAATATTTTGTTTATTTTTGAAATTTGTATATTTTACCCTTGTAAAATAAAATTTGAATATAATTGCTTAAGAGTTTCAAAGTACAACATAAATATTTTCAATCCCGTGAATAAAACTCCTTATATTATAAGTCATATTTTTGACCGCACTCAATATTATAGGCAGTGACAATGACTGGTTACAAATCTTTTTTTTCTCCCTGCAGATAGATATTGTATATTTTCAATAAGTATTCATGCTTTTAAGGCCTAATTTAATTAAATATATATAATTAAATGATAACAAGAGAGATAATCTATTTATATACTTTTTCTATTTTAAGTATAAACATGAAATGATATTGAATGAAATAAAATAAAAGCATTTTTTAATTATACAGTGTTTATTGTTGGTAAAGGATAATATATTTTATTGTTTCTAAGCAATTTAACTAAGTTAATGACAACAAAACCCTTTTTAAATTGTATATGTTGTAAAACAGGAGAAATCTCTTTTGAATAATACTTATATTGTACTTATGGTAATTGAAATTTAATATGAATGCATGTTGTTGTTGCTACTTATGACACTTGGACAAACCAAGCTTACTTTGCAGATGGTTATGCGTATTTAAATCAGTAGGGTGCATCTTTTGTTTAATCAGAGTACCACGAAGGGGAACACTCCTCCGATAGCTGGCATCACCAGAGGATTCACTCCTCAATTTTGAAACTAATCTGGAAGAGGAGAAAATTTTCTCCAGACCATTACACCCATGGTAACAATCAACCATAAGAATTTCGAATCCACAAATTTAACGAGGATGTAATCGGTGGGTCTTTTGCGACATTGGGAATCAAACCCTGCCCTACCGGACGGAAAGCCAATGCAACAACCACAAAGCTACCAAAGTATCATTACATGCATATAAGTAGATTTTTAATATTTTCAACATAACATATTTTTAATTTCCTATATATAGTGTGATATTTTATTCAATTATTTTATTTTATTCAACGTGCCCATTCAATTTTCTAATAAATTTAAGCTTATAATAATATTTTAATTTTTGTATAATGCTTAAAGTTAAGCAGCAGAAAATTCAATTTCATTATTTCAACAGCAGATTTTATTTCAATATCGAGAAGTTTTAGATATTTTTAATGAAATCAATGTGTAAGCAATTGGAACATATCATTATATTTTTATCGGAAAGATCTTTCACATATTCTGATATTATATATAAATGTAATGTATTAGAATAAAACTTACTTAATATATTATATTGCCCTTTATATGATATTAGATAAAGTTCCATAAAATTTTATGTAAGTAAATGCTAGTCGGAAATAAATATACCTTCATTTTCATGAAAATAAAATGGTAAATCATTCAATCTAATAATGAAGAAGGATTCTGACTGACAGTTGTGCTTCTATACAGCACCTATCAAACTGGACGCAGGTGGGAGATAAAACAAGCTTGGGAATTCTGGAGATCATCCATCGCCTTACTAGAGAGCATGACGTTCATTTCCAGTGGGTCCCATCCCACGTCGGAATACATGGTAATGAAATAGCTGATGCCTTGGTGAGGAAGGCTTCTGATGATGGCGAGTGTGAAGAAAGTACTCTCACTTATACAGAGATCTCCTCAATTATTAGAGTACAGATAAACATGAGAATGGCGTGTTCCTCCGAACCACTCCTGGTACTTCGCTAGAAGCCCTGGTGGGGCACTTCAAACCAAGGGTACCAGGAAGCAACAAACAGTTCTTTCTAGCTTCATTAGTGGGCATATTAAAGCTCTCGTTTTTCATCAGGGACAGAAGAACTACCCGGATATCCACGGGTGCGGAGCCGTGCAGGCCTCCCCTACTCATATTCTAAACTGCTTAGATTTTGCCAAAAGTGACACTCTCAAAGATCCTACACTGTTTTTGGACTTGTTGGAAATAATGGGTTTTATGGAGATGGTCTAGCATTGCTTGATATTCTTATCGGTAAAAAATATTCTTATCGGTAACAAAAGGGATTAAAATGGAATTAGAATGATGTGATATAAAAATGCTTAAAATTTTTGCGATTATAATTTCCATTTGCATATTCATTAATAAAAACAATTTTTAAGTGTTTAATATATAGAATAAAACTAGTTGTTAAAAATATACGCCATTTAGAAATTTTATGAAATTTCTAATTTAAAACAATTTTTAACTTTCCTAGGAAAATAAGATTTGCAAAATATATTCTTATCGGGAAAAGACATTAAATAAACGAAATTAGAATGATGTGATATAAAAATATTTAAAATTCTTCCAATTCCAATATCAATTTTCACATTCTTTAATAAAAACATTTTTTTTAGTGTTTGATATACAATGGATTCTCAACATAGGAATAAATACAGAGTATTTTCTTTTATCTCCCTAAATCTAGTACCACGAATTTCAAAGTTCTTTAACATTTATTATGTAATATTTAAACATTTATTACATATATTTTAGAATTAATTATAAATCTTTTTATATTTAAGATAGCTTTGGAAATTATTTCTTCTATTTGAATTACATTTGCTTATTCGTTGTTATTTTGAATATAACCCTTTTAAAATTTTCTATAATCTTTTAAAAAAGATTGGTAATCTAATGGTAATTTTCCCAAATGAACCTCCAATAATCAACCCCCGAAAAAACCCTAAAGCATTATTTTAATAAAATAACTTAAACTATAATGCATTCTAATTTTAAAGCATAAATATTCATTTCCATCCAGTTTTCCAAAGAAAATAAACGGAAGGAAAGGTACCAAAATTATATATTCTTTGTACAGATCATTACTCAGCCGGTTTATTGACTCTAATATGCCTTTTACACTGCAGTTCATATACCATCAATATCGGGAAAAAGCAACCACAGCAGCTAATACACCTGTGAGTCATAAATCTAACAAATCCGTTTACTGCAATAAACGCCACTTCTTTTTCTATAGTAGACATTCGTATAAACAATTCCCCGGAGGTTTTTGACCGTTACCATGACAACAACCGTTTGTTGTGTTAACTTTTTGGACATTTGTTTCATTTTACATTCAAAACGGGTATGTTTTCAAATGGACATGCATCTTTTTTTAAATAAATTTACCAAAAATATTGCTACAATTTTAAAACAAAACTGTGATTCTGAGCCAATAAAATTTCCAAAGTTATTTTATTTTTGGAAAATAATACTGATATTTATAGTCATGCTAGTTAAATAATATTTTTTTAATTTATTTTATTTTTCAAATGAATTTTGTTAATTAATTATTATTATTAAAAAAGTTGTTAATTTACATTATGCATGTATTATCGTTTAATAAAATATATTTAGAATGATGGATATTTATTACAGATTGATCAGTTAGTTGTTTTTTAAATATTAATTTATTCAACAATAGACAAAAATCACTTTTTTGAGCCTCGAACAGTTAATTTATATTAGCTTTTAAAATACCTCATATTAATTTACATTAATTTTTGAGTATCAAAATTTAATCCTCATTAATTTATAGTAAATTATTAATTTATAGTAAGCCCTTATTAATTTATAGTAATCTTTATTAATTTATAGTAAATCCTTATTAATTTATAGTATAAATCCTTATTAATTTATATTAACTCTTATTAATTTATAGTAAATCCTTATTAATTTATAGTAATCCGTATTAATTTATAGTAAATCCTTATTAATTTATAGTAAATCTTTATTAATTTATAGTAATCCTCATTTATTTTTAGTAAAAATTATAGTAAATCCTTATTTATTTATAGTAAATCCTTATTTATTTATAGTAAATCCTTATTTATTTATAGTAAATCTTTATTAATTTATAGTAAATCCTTATTAATTTGTAGTAATCCTTATTAATTTATAATAAATCCTTATTAATTTATAGAAGTTTGATAAACAAAAATTTGATAATTCAAATTCATTGAATCATGAAATTAGTTTCAGAGAACTCTTTTTTTATATTTGTTATAAGAATTTAGAGGAATATTCAATAAAAATATATTTAATTTTAATACCATATGATAACAAAATTTAATTTTTACTTACTTTAAATTCGCTACTTTAAAAATTCTTTATTTTAAATTTAATTGAATTGAGAAATTAATTCTCAAAAATTTTTTTCTATACTGGTAATAAAAATTAACAAAGTATTAAACATAAAAATAAATTTAATTTTAACATCTAGAAAATCTCAGTAGATGCATACGTCAACATTATTTTAATAAGGAAACCTATCGAAACTAATATCAATTTTCAAGATTATATAAATATTCTATGATAAACTAAAAATATTTTTAAATGAAATTTGAAATTGTGTGATAGAAAAATTATGATAAAATGTTTTGCATAATGAATTATTTCTTTCGAAACATTTCAAGCAAAAAAGGAATTAAAGTGGTTTTCATCAAAATGAAAAATTCATGTTATTGCTGTATAGTACTTTCGTATCAGAAATTTAGAAACATCTAATAACGTATGTGAAAATACTTTTAAATGTGCAGATGACAAACAAGGCAGTATATAACTCAGTTTTCTATTTCGAAATTAAATTCTTTCAACCATACTAACGCAACACTTATACACCTGTGAAAATGAACCATTCATATTACAATCACGAAATCATATGCGTATCGAGTTATTCAAATAGATTTATGTAAATCCGCAAAGAAATTTTCTAATCATTTTTGAGCTCTTTTTATGATTCACGAACTTCGACATGCTTAATGATAATGTTAAAGAATTGATAAGTTTTCACAGTGAAAGGATTTAAAATTTATTTAAAATTAAATACTTTGCATTTATATTTCAGTTCTTTCAATGATAAGATGGTAAAGTGTAGATGCTTTTCTCTTTATAACTTTCACATCCAATTTTTTTATGATATTTGAATTTTCGGTAGATAGTATTGTATGTCTAACATACTTCAACTGTTAACAACAATTTACTTGTATAAGAAGAAAGAATATTCAACCTTTTCTTAAAATATATTTACTTTTAAATTTTTATATTTAAAAATTAAACATTTGAGGTATATAGTGAATAATTTTCAAACTGAAGTCCTAAATTAATATTTAAAAATTATGTTGTCACACAATATTTTTTTCACTTTTAAACAATTTACCTGTATAAGAAGAAAGAATATTCAACCTTTCCTGAAAATCTATTCACTTTTAAATTTTTAAGCAATTTATCTGTATAAGAAGAAACTATATTCAACCTTTCCTGAAAATCTATTCACATTTAAAATTTTATATTTAAAAATTAAGCATTTGCGGTACATATAGTGAATAATTTTCCAACTGGAGTCTTAAATTAATTTTTAAAAATTATACTGTCACACAATATTTTATCAGCATTTCATTTTTCATAATTAAATTTAATAATAACATAACTATAATATTAATAAATATTAAAGAGCTCTTTTATTATATTCTCTCTTTTATTATATTTTTCTCTTTTTATTATATTTTTTATCAGCTAAACTTTCGATTTTAAAATGTTACAATGAATACATCTGTTTTTTTTTTTTTCAGAATGTTTCTGTCATAATACTTTGGCATGTTAATTACATCTTTCTGTTAATTAATTTAAAATAAGTCACAGTTTTTTCACCCCAACCAATTAAAATACCATGAATTACGAAAGCAGAATTCTATTACTAATCATGGTAAATACTTCAGAAGTCTGGTGTAGGATCATAGACAGCAGTTAAAGTAGTTATCTCACTTCTCAGCTTGTATTTGCTTTCCAATTTTGCTATTTATTCAAGTAAATAAACCTCATAGCATTGGAGATAATTTAAGCAACAATTTTCCGTAATATAACAAATGAACACTGAAAAAGGTATGTGGTTAAATTAACTAAATTTTTGCCAGTATGCTGAACTTTAAATTTTAAATCTCTCTTATTGAATTTATCTAATATTTGTTTTTTTAAAGTGTATAAAATCAATTTCATTCACTAATTTGATAAATCCGCCTATGCATTTAAATTTTTTAGAACTTTTTGAATTCTTCTTGGTTAAAATGCTCAATTTTAAAATAGCTCTAATTAAATCATTTAATTACAGAATACTTACATTCTTATAAAATTAATTTCTTATTGAATTATATCGTCTGTCTGATTCCGATTAGAATTTTTTTCCATTAGGAATACGTTTAAAAAGATATCAGTTTTTCTTCAATAAACAAAAGGCAATTTCGCAAATGATAAATATCCTTTTATATATTTTCCCATATTAATTTATCCTATCTGACATTTATTTAATCAATTTTTATGATTTTTTTAAAGTTTTATTAGCATTAAGTCTTTTTGCCTTTTTTTAATTCTTCCATTGTATAAATTTTACTGCTAACTATTTTCATTTCAAAACTTTACAAATTTGAGAATAAATATCTTCCCAAGAGAGCTTATTCGTCGAAAAATCATTTTATGTTTTCATGTGATATCACAGTACTGCTACTCGTCTGTTATTTTATCTCTTCATTTTTTACTTAAAATAAATACTTGAGTGATCAAACGTCATAAAATTTAATCACATTATTGTGTTGTTAGTCTATTTTATCAGGTAAAGAATTTAATCTGTACGCCTATGCAAAGTATATCCTATTTGGTCCGCCCTTTTGAAGATATGCAGTTAAAAATTTCCACAAAACTTATTTTAAATTACATATTCACTTTTTAAATTTTTAAGGAAATATTTTGTTTATTTTTGAAATTTGTATATTTTACCCTTGTAAAATAAAATTTGAATATAATTGCTTAAGAGTTTCAAAGTACAACATAAATATTTTCAATCCCGTGAATAAAACTCCTTATATTATAAGTCATATTTTTGACCGCACTCAATATTATAGGCAGTGACAATGACTGGTTACAAATCTTTTTTTTCTCCCTGCAGATAGATATTGTATATTTTCAATAAGTATTCATGCTTTTAAGGCCTAATTTAATTAAATATATATAATTAAATGATAACAAGAGAGATAATCTATTTATATACTTTTTCTATTTTAAGTATAAACATGAAATGATATTGAATGAAATAAAATAAAAGCATTTTTTAATTATACAGTGTTTATTGTTGGTAAAGGATAATATATTTTATTGTTTCTAAGCAATTTAACTAAGTTAATGACAACAAAACCCTTTTTAAATTGTATATGTTGTAAAACAGGAGAAATCTCTTTTGAATAATACTTATATTGTACTTATGGTAATTGAAATTTAATATGAATGCATGTTGTTGTTGCTACTTATGACACTTGGACAAACCAAGCTTACTTTGCAGATGGTTATGCGTATTTAAATCAGTAGGGTGCATCTTTTGTTTAATCAGAGTACCACGAAGGGGAACACTCCTCCGATAGCTGGCATCACCAGAGGATTCACTCCTCAATTTTGAAACTAATCTGGAAGAGGAGAAAATTTTCTCCAGACCATTACACCCATGGTAACAATCAACCATAAGAATTTCGAATCCACAAATTTAACGAGGATGTAATCGGTGGGTCTTTTGCGACATTGGGAATCAAACCCTGCCCTACCGGACGGAAAGCCAATGCAACAACCACAAAGCTACCAAAGTATCATTACATGCATATAAGTAGATTTTTAATATTTTCAACATAACATATTTTTAATTTCCTATATATAGTGTGATATTTTATTCAATTATTTTATTTTATTCAACGTGCCCATTCAATTTTCTAATAAATTTAAGCTTATAATAATATTTTAATTTTTGTATAATGCTTAAAGTTAAGCAGCAGAAAATTCAATTTCATTATTTCAACAGCAGATTTTATTTCAATATCGAGAAGTTTTAGATATTTTTAATGAAATCAATGTGTAAGCAATTGGAACATATCATTATATTTTTATCGGAAAGATCTTTCACATATTCTGATATTATATATAAATGTAATGTATTAGAATAAAACTTACTTAATATATTATATTGCCCTTTATATGATATTAGATAAAGTTCCATAAAATTTTATGTAAGTAAATGCTAGTCGGAAATAAATATACCTTCATTTTCATGAAAATAAAATGGTAAATCATTCAATCTAATAATGAAGAAGGATTCTGACTGACAGTTGTGCTTCTATACAGCACCTATCAAACTGGACGCAGGTGGGAGATAAAACAAGCTTGGGAATTCTGGAGATCATCCATCGCCTTACTAGAGAGCATGACGTTCATTTCCAGTGGGTCCCATCCCACGTCGGAATACATGGTAATGAAATAGCTGATGCCTTGGTGAGGAAGGCTTCTGATGATGGCGAGTGTGAAGAAAGTACTCTCACTTATACAGAGATCTCCTCAATTATTAGAGTACAGATAAACATGAGAATGGCGTGTTCCTCCGAACCACTCCTGGTACTTCGCTAGAAGCCCTGGTGGGGCACTTCAAACCAAGGGTACCAGGAAGCAACAAACAGTTCTTTCTAGCTTCATTAGTGGGCATATTAAAGCTCTCGTTTTTCATCAGGGACAGAAGAACTACCCGGATATCCACGGGTGCGGAGCCGTGCAGGCCTCCCCTACTCATATTCTAAACTGCTTAGATTTTGCCAAAAGTGACACTCTCAAAGATCCTACACTGTTTTTGGACTTGTTGGAAATAATGGGTTTTATGGAGATGGTCTAGCATTGCTTGATATTCTTATCGGTAAAAAATATTCTTATCGGTAACAAAAGGGATTAAAATGGAATTAGAATGATGTGATATAAAAATGCTTAAAATTTTTGCGATTATAATTTCCATTTGCATATTCATTAATAAAAACAATTTTTAAGTGTTTAATATATAGAATAAAACTAGTTGTTAAAAATATACGCCATTTAGAAATTTTATGAAATTTCTAATTTAAAACAATTTTTAACTTTCCTAGGAAAATAAGATTTGCAAAATATATTCTTATCGGGAAAAGACATTAAATAAACGAAATTAGAATGATGTGATATAAAAATATTTAAAATTCTTCCAATTCCAATATCAATTTTCACATTCTTTAATAAAAACATTTTTTTTAGTGTTTGATATACAATGGATTCTCAACATAGGAATAAATACAGAGTATTTTCTTTTATCTCCCTAAATCTAGTACCACGAATTTCAAAGTTCTTTAACATTTATTATGTAATATTTAAACATTTATTACATATATTTTAGAATTAATTATAAATCTTTTTATATTTAAGATAGCTTTGGAAATTATTTCTTCTATTTGAATTACATTTGCTTATTCGTTGTTATTTTGAATATAACCCTTTTAAAAATTTTCTATAATCTTTTAAAAAAGATTGGTAATCTAATGGTAATTTTCCCAAATGAACCTCCAATAATCAACCCCCGAAAAAACCCTAAAGCATTATTTTAATAAAATAACTTAAACTATAATGCATTCTAATTTTAAAGCATAAATATTCATTTCCATCCAGTTTTCCAAAGAAAATAAACGGAAGGAAAGGTACCAAAATTATATATTCTTTGTACAGATCATTACTCAGCCGGTTTATTGACTCTAATATGCCTTTTACACTGCAGTTCATATACCATCAATATCGGGAAAAAGCAACCACAGCAGCTAATACACCTGTGAGTCATAAATCTAACAAATCCGTTTACTGCAATAAACGCCACTTCTTTTTCTATAGTAGACATTCGTATAAACAATTCCCCGGAGGTTTTTGACCGTTACCATGACAACAACCGTTTGTTGTGTTAACTTTTTGGACATTTGTTTCATTTTACATTCAAAACGGGTATGTTTTCAAATGGACATGCATCTTTTTTTAAATAAATTTACCAAAAATATTGCTACAATTTTAAAACAAAACTGTGATTCTGAGCCAATAAAATTTCCAAAGTTATTTTATTTTTGGAAAATAATACTGATATTTATAGTCATGCTAGTTAAATAATATTTTTTTAATTTATTTTATTTTTCAAATGAATTTTGTTAATTAATTATTATTATTAAAAAAGTTGTTAATTTACATTATGCATGTATTATCGTTTAATAAAATATATTTAGAATGATGGATATTTATTACAGATTGATCAGTTAGTTGTTTTTTAAATATTAATTTATTCAACAATAGACAAAAATCACTTTTTTGAGCCTCGAACAGTTAATTTATATTAGCTTTTAAAATACCTCATATTAATTTACATTAATTTTTGAGTATCAAAATTTAATCCTCATTAATTTATAGTAAATTATTAATTTATAGTAAGCCCTTATTAATTTATAGTAATCTTTATTAATTTATAGTAAATCCTTATTAATTTATAGTATAAATCCTTATTAATTTATATTAACTCTTATTAATTTATAGTAAATCCTTATTAATTTATAGTAATCCGTATTAATTTATAGTAAATCCTTATTAATTTATAGTAAATCTTTATTAATTTATAGTAATCCTCATTTATTTTTAGTAAAAATTATAGTAAATCCTTATTTATTTATAGTAAATCCTTATTTATTTATAGTAAATCCTTATTTATTTATAGTAAATCTTTATTAATTTATAGTAAATCCTTATTAATTTGTAGTAATCCTTATTAATTTATAATAAATCCTTATTAATTTATAGAAGTTTGATAAACAAAAATTTGATAATTCAAATTCATTGAATCATGAAATTAGTTTCAGAGAACTCTTTTTTTATATTTGTTATAAGAATTTAGAGGAATATTCAATAAAAATATATTTAATTTTAATACCATATGATAACAAAATTTAATTTTTACTTACTTTAAATTCGCTACTTTAAAAATTCTTTATTTTAAATTTAATTGAATTGAGAAATTAATTCTCAAAAATTTTTTTCTATACTGGTAATAAAAATTAACAAAGTATTAAACATAAAAATAAATTTAATTTTAACATCTAGAAAATCTCAGTAGATGCATACGTCAACATTATTTTAATAAGGAAACCTATCGAAACTAATATCAATTTTCAAGATTATATAAATATTCTATGATAAACTAAAAATATTTTTAAATGAAATTTGAAATTGTGTGATAGAAAAATTATGATAAAATGTTTTGCATAATGAATTATTTCTTTCGAAACATTTCAAGCAAAAAAGGAATTAAAGTGGTTTTCATCAAAATGAAAAATTCATGTTATTGCTGTATAGTACTTTCGTATCAGAAATTTAGAAACATCTAATAACGTATGTGAAAATACTTTTAAATGTGCAGATGACAAACAAGGCAGTATATAACTCAGTTTTCTATTTCGAAATTAAATTCTTTCAACCATACTAACGCAACACTTATACACCTGTGAAAATGAACCATTCATATTACAATCACGAAATCATATGCGTATCGAGTTATTCAAATAGATTTATGTAAATCCGCAAAGAAATTTTCTAATCATTTTTGAGCTCTTTTTATGATTCACGAACTTCGACATGCTTAATGATAATGTTAAAGAATTGATAAGTTTTCACAGTGAAAGGATTTAAAATTTATTTAAAATTAAATACTTTGCATTTATATTTCAGTTCTTTCAATGATAAGATGGTAAAGTGTAGATGCTTTTCTCTTTATAACTTTCACATCCAATTTTTTTATGATATTTGAATTTTCGGTAGATAGTATTGTATGTCTAACATACTTCAACTGTTAACAACAATTTACTTGTATAAGAAGAAAGAATATTCAACCTTTTCTTAAAATATATTTACTTTTAAATTTTTATATTTAAAAATTAAACATTTGAGGTATATAGTGAATAATTTTCAAACTGAAGTCCTAAATTAATATTTAAAAATTATGTTGTCACACAATATTTTTTTCACTTTTAAACAATTTACCTGTATAAGAAGAAAGAATATTCAACCTTTCCTGAAAATCTATTCACTTTTAAATTTTTAAGCAATTTATCTGTATAAGAAGAAACTATATTCAACCTTTCCTGAAAATCTATTCACATTTAAAATTTTATATTTAAAAATTAAGCATTTGCGGTACATATAGTGAATAATTTTCCAACTGGAGTCTTAAATTAATTTTTAAAAATTATACTGTCACACAATATTTTATCAGCATTTCATTTTTCATAATTAAATTTAATAATAACATAACTATAATATTAATAAATATTAAAGAGCTTTATAGTAATTAAATATTTACTCATACGGCATTTTTAAAATAATACTGAACCATTGTTTGATTTCATTAAAATGAAATATTTACTAAAATTAAATTAAATTAAATGTTTTTCAGGTTTGTAGTTTTACCCGGATATAGAAAAAGAGAAATTAATGTTGACTATTGTACATGAAATACACGAAAACAAAAGCAGATGCAATAACGTAGTTTTTTACTCTTTCAGAAAAATCTTATTTTCTCAGCAATATTCAAGGAAATTGTTTCGTTTATTCTAAAAGATTCTAACTTTTTAAAAATTAATAAAAAATACAGTGCTAATACGATGGGAAAACATTTGGGCATACCTCTTTGAAGAATTTAATTAAATATAAAGAAGGTATCTCTCTCAAAAAGGATTTGTAAATAAATGACGCAGTACAGTTACCGAGTAAAAATTAATAAGCTTTTCGCTTACATTACTTATAATTTGATGAAAGCTTTTTTTTCTGAGAGATAGATTGTATTTTTACAAGTAGTAGAGCACAATATAGTTTCTTCTTTTTTTAAAAAATAAAAATTAAATATTCGTAAGGGACTGGCAGAATAGAGAAAATCTTAAATGTAATGTACTTAAGTAAAAAACTACATAAATTTGAGTTATCTGATTTGAAATAAAATTTCTTTGCGAAACCAAATGAATGTATTGGGTGATGGATTAACAAACAGTTCGGACTGCGAACAAATCGGATAACGAATACTTTCACGAAAGATTTTTATGTTCGGATAACGAACACATATTCGGATGACGAACACATGTTCGGATGACGAACACATATTCGGATGACGAACTAAATGAATCTGACAAACACTTCTCCGCTCTCGGACCATAATGTGCTGGGGTGCCAAACCCAACCAACGGACCAAAAAATGTTTTCAATATCTCTTGAATTATGTTGCTTGCCTATTAAACTTCTAAGTTCTTTACTGGAAAAATATTTTTCCAACACAATATTTATTGGCATATATATTAATGGTAATTATAGCCAAAGTAAACTCCAAAACTTATTTTATTTTCATCGCACCTCTCTTTCATTCGTTAAAGAAGTTGGAAAATGTCAGAGCTATGGTCTTAGAGTGACACCCAAACCAATATTGATATCAGTAAAATTAGAATCTTTACAACAAAAATGCTATTAATCACTTCCGGAAAGTCTTCAAAATGAGAGAAAAGCAATTGACATTGGACATGTTCTTTAACACCCCATAAGCAAAAAATCAAAAGGATTTATTAATATGCAAGACTATGCGTATATATTTTTTAATAAACTTATTAAGAAACTATTCGCACTTTTATTATTTAATATTTAAGTCCTCCAGAAAGAATTAGTCAATTTTACAAAAAAATCTATGCTAAATCGATGATCGACTGATGAACAATTCGGAAAGCGAACATAGTCTTGTAACGGATTATGTTCCTTAACTTATCAACCACTGTGCTGTAAAATGATATAAGAAAGAGTGAGGAATTTCATCTGATGAAAGAAAACACTATCCAAAGTTAATTAAAAAGCATACTAGATATTAAAATTAACTAGTATACATGTGAGAGTAAGTGTACTCAAGTTAAAGTGAGGGAAGCACTCGTAACTTATGGAGAGATGAATTTACGAATCCTTTGATGAAATTTTACTAAATAATATTTTGAGATCATGTAGACAATCATGTTGAGTTTCGTGATTTTTGTCATTGCTTAAATTATCATGAAGATTTTAATCTTCCCTACATCTTGTTGAAAGTGCTTAAGGGTATACATAGATTGTTTTTTTTTTCAAGGAGATCAAAGCTATCAAAATAGTTTTAAATTTAAACTAACCAAATTACTAAACTATAGAAATGGAACTATCTTGTTAACGTGGGAATTATAATAGCAAATTAATAAAATTGAAAAAAAGAGGAAAAAAAGACAAATCTACTTGATGAAAAAATTTTTGATATCTTTAAGGCAAAAGTTTCAATAATTAATAGACATTAATTTGAAGAGTTAGTTTCTTGTTCCGCAATAAAAATCTTCCAGGCAATAATGTCTCTTTTTAAATCAACATTTGGTGAAAAATCCTTAATAACAAATATTAGTAAATATTTTCATAAAAATTCTCGTCATTTGAGATAAAACTGTTCCAACACAAAACCATTCCCAGGATCGGGAATCTAAGAAATGAAAATTCATTAAATATGAGGACTTATTAATTTTAAATTACAAACCAATAATTATTTTCCTGATATACGGGCGATCATGCTAATGATTGATAAATATTTATTAATTAACTTTATTCTTCATTCTCCAGTGTGATTATTAATGAGATCATTATTAATGAAACTATTTATCGATATTTTTTGTGTGATAATTTCCTCAATTCCGCTGAATCTCTTAAATTTATTAATATCTATCGTAAACAAACATTTAAAACTTTAAAAATTAAAGTATATATATATATATATATATATATATATATATATATATATATATATATATATATATATATATATATATATATATATATATATATATATATAGTTGCAATTCCATATACCGCTACATCCAATTTTAATGAATTGCGGTTTCTTACATAATTTGTCATTAAAATGTAAGTTTAAATTCAAACTATTACAAAGTAAATCCTGCTTTGAGATACGAACATTTCTTACTTGATATTAAGTAAAATAGAATATTTTATATAATAAAGTTGTTACTAGATTAATAATGTAATGTATAGAAGTAACAAATGAAGAAAGTGCGACTTGAAAGTAAATTGGTTTATAGATGATAAATGTTAAGCTATAACGAGAATTTTCTATGTTTATAGGTACTAAACTGTAGGAGTATTTTTAAATTTCATTGAGTGAAAATGTATTAAAATTGTGATTTTGGTAATTGGATTAATAACTATAATTGAACAGCAACTGTAAATTATTAATTGAAAATCATTATAAGAAAAGCAAATATTACTATTGATATAAAAAATTGGTCTTTTTTTATAATTTTTGTTAGAATGTTATTATTTCTATAGTGATATTGTTAATATTGTCTTATAGCAAACTTCTAAAATAGGCGCGACAACTAGAGGATTTGTGAATAGCAGATAAGAACGGTCTTAGGCGATCTACTTCATTTTCCAATCAAGAGGTTTTATCTTAGTTACAACATAGAAAGTCCCTTTCCCCAAAACAGTAATCTAAAAGAACGATGATGAATAAAACAGTAAGTTGTATTTACTACTAGTTAGAGACATGTTTAGTGAAAGTGAATTCGCTCAGCGAAAGTAAAAAACTGTTCCATTCAGACTGTAAATGTTATTTATTTAATTTTTTATAGACGCTTAGTGAGTAGTTCAGAATGATCAGTTTAGTTTGTATTCCAAATAAAGATTCGTGTTCACAGATTTGTAAAATATCTGCTTAAATTTAAAGTAAATTCACAATGTAAAATTGTTTTATTGTTATAACAGCTGATGTTATTATAATTGCTGAGTGTGATAGGGCTGGACTATACAGTAAATAGTTCACCACGTTCCCATCAGAACACCAAAGCTGTGAATTATTGTCAGTAAACAATATTTCAGAAAGTTGTCGATTTTTCCATAAATAGGCAAATATTAGTTCTAGGGTTAGAAAATCTTATTGACAAAGGAGTCAATCTTGTTTGTTCTCCTTTGACAAAATCAGAAACCATCATATAGAAAAGGTCTATACTTATTAAATAATAATAGAAAGTAACATATTTTTATTCACATGAAACTGATTTCGGTTGCGACTTAATCACATAGAATAAACTATGAAATACTTGGATGCGTTGGTGGAACTTAATTTGTTAGCCAGTTTATGCTGTTTGGTGTCTCAAATCTCTTACTTGAAACTTACTCAACAATGTTCTACTTCAGAAAATAGGAAAATGCTACAGAGGTATGGATGTTAAAATATTAAGTATGGATGTTAAGTTTCTGCTTGTATATGCTCTCACATCTGTCAAAATAGGTACTTGGGAGTTTAGCTAGCTCCCAATGCTGTGATATATAAATATGGTCTGCTATATGCAAAAAAGTTTGTAGTCTGTAATGCGTAAGAGATACTAAAAAGTTTTAAACCATTATTTCATCCATATGGTTATAAACTATGGTGCCAAACGGGAGACGTATTTCCACACTCATACTTCCACTTAATTAATAAATCATACATGAATACTCATACTTTCTCAGTATTACCATATGTGAATAAACATAACTATTGTTTGAAATGAATGCACAGAACAACACAATTATTATTTTCTGTGTAATTGATGAATTTTTTGTACATTTAATGTATATCTTAATTTTAATCGGTAAAAAGTATTGAAACGTATATATGATTTATATATTTCAATAAAATATCATCAAATGATTAGGTCTTTTTAATTTTTATTTGTTTTATTGAAATGTGATTGACTTCTTGATAAATCTTCGTAAAAATAAAACCGTACATGTAAATTATAACAGTTTATTAAACCTTCTAAATTTAAATCTAGTGAAAAATAATACATTATGATATGCAATATAAGTAAACAATTAATATTTCTCTCTTTTCTTAAGAAATTAAATAACAATTATGTCGAGTGAAACCAAAACTTTTTAAAGGAAATTGACCTTAATAAAACGTACTTCCTGTTTGCTTAAAGTTATTATTCATGTACACTTAATTCCATTAATTATCGAAGTCGTTTACAAAATTGATCACCCAGTAAAGATATCATTGTTGTGAATTGAAAATTATCGAATAAATTAATTAACCAACTAATTTAGCGGAAATCAAAGGAGCTTTGCCACTTTTTCGATTAATATTCCATATACCGGTGGATAAATTAATGAATTTTTAATTAGCATCACAAAAGTTACAAAACATTACAGCTTTATTAAAGAGCTCTCATAACGTCAAGTTATCGGAAAAAGATAATTTCACTTTAATTATCCGCTTTAAATGGTAATTATTCTTCCACGGACGGCTCATTTTCAATCGTTTTCCCAGAGGATTAAAATAATGAATAAAAAGCGTAGCGAGTTTAAGCGCCAATTATTCTAAATGGGATGAAGTCGGGTTTTTCTCGAAGTTGGAAATTTTTTTAGACTTTATTTCTTTTCTGTCTCCTTAGTTTGCAATTTAAATCGTTTTATACTTTTATCTCTGGCTCTAACAACGCGAAGGAAGCTCATTAATAAGAAAGAAAAGTGGAAGGTTTCGTGTGTTTTGAGCGATTTGGAAATGTAAAGTGTTAGATATGGCGAAGATAATGGTCTCTGGCTCAGCAATTTTCATTATCTAAGCCGAGTGGATTCTGTAAAAAAAATAAAAGTTTTAAATAAAGGATAGATTAATCTTACGAAAGTTCAAAAAGAGTAATTTATGTTTAAGGCAAAATTTTATAATTGGAAATGAATATGAATTACAGTAAACAAATTTTGCTCATTTTAAAATTATATTCATAATTATAAATATATCATTACCTTTTTCATCGTTAATAAATATTTATCTTAAATTAAATAACTTTTGTGTCCAGTGGTTGTGGGTTCAATGAAAACAGCCTTCAGTGTAACAATAGTTTAATTATTCAAAGTTAAGATACACACAATAACAAACAGAAATACTAAATTAAATGGATGATTAAAACACATCTATAGAGTTCCAAATCAAAAGCATAAATAACTGTATTTCCTTCTCCCCGCCAGAGGCGCTCTCGGAAAGGAAGTGAGAGAGAGAGAGAAAGTGTAGTGTCATTAATAATAAGCATAGAAATGTTTGGATATTTTTCACCTGCTTTTCATAATTATTATTGTTACATAGAATTGTGGTTTGGAATTTATATTGGAAAATATGAATTTTATTTCATACATTTGCCCTCATGAAATGATAAAAGTAATGATAGTTCCACATTGATCAACTGCAGTTAAAGATAAGACACTGCAGTTAAAGATATTCTTAAGTCATTTCGGCAGTTATCCACTTAAGTGATCGACTCTATATTGGATGATTTTATGTTTTACATTTCAATTCTTGGTCAAAAAAGTCATATTATGTCAATAAGCCTCAACCAGTCAATATACCTATATGATAAACAGTACCTTGTCGAAAATTGCTTCGTTTTATTTGCATTTCTAGTATTACTCTTTCCACACAAGGGCTAATTAGATGAAGATTTACAGAGAATTTTGAAATATGGACCATCAAACGAATCTACAACCAAGGATGAGAAAGAAAATTGGTCGGAAAAATAAGTTCGACTCATTCGTCACACAATTGAATATTATTCATCATAAATATATTTCTCTTTCCTTAAGCTTCTGTTTTTTAATAAGTAATAGATAGAGTCACTGACCGATAAAATATTTATTATTAATATCTCGTATAAAATATGTTAAAATTCTGTTGTTGTTGTTGTTATTTATCTTCTGGATTCAGAAAAGGTAAACCAGGTCTATGAATTTATTCTCACTCTCAAAAAGTCCAAAACCATGATTGTGTTTCTAAATAGATCTAGTCTGGAAAGCCTCAAACAATCCAAGATAAGATCAGGAGTCACCTGTTCTCTGAGACACGTCACGCAGATAGTAAGGGTCTTTTTCCCGTTACTGTAACACTGATATCTTAAATGTCCACTTTTAAATCTTTTAATGGATATCTGATCGCTTCTGCTACACTGGAGGGATAAAACCCTTTCTTACCTGGAGGGGCTTCTTCTGGATTCATTCCCTGATACCAGTGGTGCACTAGAGGGATGTTCCAGGAGTCACTGTAAGATCATATAGCCCTCAAAGAAAGTTGGAATAGGTTAAAGAATCAGAAGGGTTGTAATGTTCCCAAGATCCCACTTAACCCAAGAAATCAGCAGTTTTGTTGCCATGGATGTCTGTATGAGATGGTATCCATTGAAAGCGAACATCTCGGAAGGACGATAGATCCTTGAGCTTGTTAATAATTTCGATGCCAATACTATCTCGCACTCTTTGCCAGTTGGAGAGGTATTGAACTGAACTCAAGCTGTCAGACAGGTGTCGAACCAGCGTAAAAAAATATTGGATCCAAGACCTTCATTTATGTCAATCAGCTCACTTCTAAGAACTGAGCAATGGTCTGGATTCCTCAACCTAATATTTTCTTCACTTCCGTGGAATAAAATATAAATTCCACTTCCTGAGCGTCCACTTTCATCCTTGCTTCCGTCTGTATAGATCACAATACAATCCTTAGGAATTTCGTTTAGTATTTCGAGAGCCAATTGTCTCAAATGAGTTGGAAAATCTGTCTTCTTGAACACCTGGGAGGAAATGTTTTTGTGGAAGAAAACTTTGTTTAAACTCAGTGAGGGGTCAAGGCACTGTATCAAACTATGTTTCATGACATTTTTGTTGATCATATTTTTCGAGCTTGCTATGCTAAAAAGGCTGTTTCTGTGGAATCTTTGATTATTTCTTCAATGCATCGGGCAATCAGAAATTCGATTTTGGAACCTAAAACTAGCTAGTTTGTTAAAATTCTTAAAAATAATTAAATACTGTCCATGCTTATGATATTTTTATACAAATATTGTAAATCGTAATATCAATGCATTGTTAAATTGTTTTACAATAATACAAATATTGATCATAGTTGTTAAAATACTTCTTTCATGTTATTATAAAAAATTTAATATGAAAATGTATTTTATTACAACAAAAGCATTTAACCTATAATCATGAGATAAAAATTGAGTCCATGAGATAAAAATTTGTAAAATATGTATATATGTTTAGGTAATTCCGAATATTAATGTATTTTCAATGAAATGAATGTTCAAATTCAATTAAAGCTATGATAAATAAAATCTCAGAAGATGTGAGCTTAGTATACATTACATTAAAAATTTTATTCATAAAATTTTTAAAACAAAAAAGACTTTTTTTATCAAATAAGTTTTCAGTAAATTAACAAAATAAAAAAATTGAAAATTTCTTATTTTATGTTTAGCATTCACAATGGGTCTGTAAATTTATAAATTTTAGCAGCCATGTAAAAAATCAGAACTAGATGTTGAAAATGCCGTTGTTTTTTATAATGCATTCTCAAAATAACCACCATAGAAAGTATTTATTTGTATACTAAGAATTTAGGCTTGCGTAAAAAATAGTTTTTTCTAATTTTATCTGAAAGACCAGATATAAAAAATTGTGGTAGTAAATAATTTTAAAATACAACATTTGACACTGATTGAAAATGGTAGAACAATGCAACTACATACGGTATTTTTTAATGTGACATAAGTGTGTCACTTCGTCCTTTTAATTCCGTAATGTGACATCATTGATACAACTATCAGGTAAAGAACTCGTTCATAGGGCAGGTAACATATGCCCTCGATGAAATTGGAGAACGTTGACCTTTTTCTAGCCCTTTTTCAGACATTGTAATGTGATTTAAAGAACATAGATAAATGACAATTTTTCGAAAATAAAAATAAACTGTGCTATTTGTCAAATGAAGCTTTATATATGCATTTTTTTTGTTCATCTTAGATTCCATTCATTTCGGTATTTGTAAAAATTCTGGCTTAAGGCAATTATATTTGAATAGTATATTGAAGTAATTTTACACACATATACTTATGTAATAATAAAATAAAATAACTTTTCATAAATTTTAATTTTAAAAGCATGATAATCATATATTTTTGCAAAACTTTAATAATAAAAATTGTTTCCTTGTTTAATAATGGAATATATGATCTTTAATATTTATAAACTCTGTTTTTTTCTTTATGAAATTGATTTTAATTTTACAGAAAATATGGCCTTTTGCTATTTATATAGTAGATATTTATTATAAGCGAATAAATACAGCGTCAACTTTTTTTAGCTTTCGAACAAAAATAACTAAATGATTTTATTATTATTAGTTGGGAAGTCAAAAATCTGTTTAAAATTTGTTCTACTTGAATTTCATTTGGTTTAAAAATAATTATTTTATCTGTTATTAAGATCCCTTATAAATTATTTTTAAAATGAATCTTTCATTATGTTTTTATTCCAGTAAACATTTTAAGAATTGATAATATTGCTAAATTAGGAAGCGATAGAAATGAAAGAAATTCTGACAATCTTATGTAACAACACGTTTGTTAATCTCATCTCCTTTTGTAGGCAAGCGTTAAAACATTTGTGACTACAAATTATTAAAAAATGCGAGACAAATCATCATATTAACAAGAGCTAGAACAACAAAGATCCTTACTTCATGCTCAATACCTCTGATATTTTTCATATTATCACATTTTTTAAATTACAGCAAATGCATTTTCCTCTCAGAATACAACAATTTTGTTGCGTAAAAAAGCATTAAATAAACCAGAACGCTTTCAAGGAACATAGCTTGACAAGTATTACTTCATTCATCAATCTATCCAGCTGAAATGCCGATTAAACTAATGCTTTCTACGTGAAGTAAACTAAATAATTCTACCGTAACCTATTATTCTTGCCAATCAAACGATAAAAGGACTTCCGTTACGAGACCGTGACTTCACTTCAGTTGCGACGCCCGATGTTTTGTCCTGAACTTGCTTTTTACAATCGCCTACACCTTCAATGTCTTCTCCGCATTCTTTCACCCTCCTCTTTTTTAATGTCACCTTCCACTCTCACTTCACGGCCTATTTCCTCGCCATTATTGAAAAGAATTTTGTTTTCTCGTTCGGCAACCGAAAGCAAAAAGGGCAGACGATTCTCGCGGTCATTGAATTCGAAGGTGAGAGTCAGCCATTTTGTTTACAAATGAAATCGAAATTTTTTAAATTTCTTTCATTTTATAAAATTAAAATAACTCAACACTTCACCAAGATTCTTGTATGTAAATGAATTGTGAACTTAATTTAGAAATTTCTATAGAAAATTTTAATTTGATTCATCCCAAAATGGAATTATATTTATTTATAGTGCTAATTATTATAATAAAATCAACTATTTTTGTGTTGTAATCTTATATTGAGGATATTGATAATTTATGATAAAAATTAGTTTTTTGGAAATATATATAAAACGTCGGTATAAATATTTTATTTTTATTTTTGAATGATAAGAAATATTTGCCAGAAATATTGAAATTATATGATTAAGATTATAAATATCCATGCATTACATCATTCGAATGCTTTGTACTACGTCGAATTCTGACATAAAATTAATATATATATCATAAATAATTTTACATTAATTGATATACAATCCAAAGGCATAAATAAAATCCTATACTGAGAGATAGATTTTATCATTATAGATTAGTACGTAAATCAGCTACAATAAATCTGTTTTGTGCAGTGAAAATCTTTAATTTCAAAGGAAAACACAAACTATCGAATCTATTAAAGGTCACTTATTGCTAATTTTTAATTCACAATAAAATTAATTAACTTTTTCAGTTTATAAGCGTTTAATAATATACCTTTTTACTTTTATATGTATCATGTGAAGTATTTCACATTATTCTTCGATTTTTTTTAAAATTTTGTATTGATATTTACATGAGTATAATCGAAAAACACAATGCAAATAATGAGAAATAAAAGTAGGTTTGAATCATTAAGTCGCTGCCTAAATTAGTTTTATCCAATTAGCCAATAGACTTAATGACGTGTAAGTCAAGTTCAAGTACAAGTCGGTGTGGAGAAGCCCTAAACTGAACTATTTAGTACAGTTTAGAGTTGTAGACCATTCCGAATGCCTTATTACAGTGACTTTCATACGATCTAACATTTTTCGCACTATCACTAAAATTACTATTTCAAAACAATTGATTATTCTAAACATAGAAACTACATTTTTTCTTTTCTTTATTATTTTATAAAGTCCTTATTATAATAAAATCAAATGTATAGTTTTTTATTAAAAATATTTTGAAAGTTTAAAAAATATCTAAGCGAATTTTACAAATATTTCCTGAAATAAATGAATTTTAAAAAATTATTTAAAAATACAATCAAATATGATACAGAATTGAATTGCTTAACGCTGTAAATAAATTAAGACAAGTTTCAAAATAATGATAAGAAATATTATGTTGATGAGTAATTTTTAAAAATACCCTTATTTTACATGCAAAATTAATGTTGGAAACATTTTATTTAAACTGAGAATTTTTAACAGCTTATACTAAAAATTTATTTTACTGTAATCCACTGCAGTTCGTAGCCAGTGTGATAGTATCCTATGTCTTGATCAATTTTTTACTGGGGTAATAGTTCGAATTAAAATTAAACGAAATAAAATTAATATTTCGATCGACGGTTTTAGTTCAGCGTAACAATGCAGCTTTGAAATTCCCTTTAATTATAGGCTCTAAATTTATCTGTTTGCTCTTGGTAGTGAGAGTGGTGATTGGCAGGCATATGAGCGATTTTGATTTTCTTTCAAATTAAAATAATTTTTAATTATACTTAACTGATCTTGTAATGCGTTTTTAAACTTAGCATTAAGAGTATAAACACATATATTAAACTTACATTCTGGATTATTCTTTCGAAAAGCAATTTTGGTGATATTGAGAAGTGAACAATTACAACCGCATATAGCATTTTTTGTAATAACTGACTACTATATATATATATATATATATATATATATGTATGTATGTATGTATGTGTGTATGTGTGTGTGTATGTGTGTATGTGTGTGTGTGTGTGTGTGTGTGTGTGTGTGTGTGTGTGTGTGTGTGTGTGTGTGTGTGTGTGTGTGTGTGTGTGTGTGTGTGTGTGTGTAGAGAGAGAGAGAGAGAGAGAGATATGGAGTACCTGATGACGCACTTCAACATCATGACATCATCAAGTGCTTGCTGCTTCAACAGCGATCCTGGTGTCAATGGTTAGAAAAGGAACGATAGTTGATAACAGACGACGGTCCAACTAAGACGTGTTTTGAACCTTAACGGTTCCGAAATATAAAATGTTACATTCATAATCCTTTATTTGTAATTATAATTGTAAATAACTGTAAATAATGTTTAATATACTATTGTTAAAATGCAAATTCGTTGTATTATTAGTGTATTAAACTAATCCACATGGGGGCCCTGGCCAATTATTTTTTTTATTTCAAATATATTCTGAAGATATTTGTTTATCATTCCCGCTGAAATTCTTCTACCGCCGCCGTGTCGCCGACAAGTTGAAGAGGGCCTGATTCTGGTTTCGATTTATGATTTTCCTACATTCGCTGCTTTGGATTTCTACTTTGAAGAAGGGTGAGTCACTCTTATTTTCAAGATGCTTTTAAGTGATATAACTGAAATCGCACTTGCACTGAAGACTGAAAAAAGAGAAAAAATCAAACTTCTTCACAAGCTGTTATTTGGCGAAGAAGGTGATAGATTAAATCGTTCTCGAATAAGAAACTTTCATGGTTTTGATTTCAAAAAAGATGATGCAAATTTTAAGTCTAAATTAGTTGATACTATAGCAACTTTTTCTTTAATCGAACTAATTTCGATTGCTAATATTTTGAAAATCGATATTAATGGAACACTACCTGAATTGGCAGAAAGAATTTTATCATTCCTCACTGATTTGGAGTCTCTTCAAGAAAATGTAAAAAATTGTGAAATAACTGATGATGAAACTGAAGTGATTCCAAATTCTACTCAGTCGAATGTGCAAAGCGATAATGTGTCTCTTAATAATAATGGGCATAAAGTGCATGATAGTCATATTTCTGATGCTAATTCTTTTCATACAAGATTGCCCTTTAATTTCAATGATATTGATTATTTAGTTCCTAAGTATACTGGGGATAAAAATGAAAATGTCAAATTGTGGCTTCAGAAATTTGAAGCGTTTGCTATATCATTTAGTTTATCAGATATTCAAAAATTTATTTTTGCACAAAGAGCATTAAGTGGAATTGCGTTGTTATTTATTAAAAGCGAAAGCAATATTCATTGCTATTCTGAATTGAAAATCGCTTTAATTTCGGAATTTGGTGAACAAATTAATTCAGCAGAAATTCATGACACATTAAATCGTCGAAAAATTAAAGATAAAGAATCAATATTTGAATATTTTTTAATTATGAAAGAAATTGCTAGTCGAGCTCAACTCGATGATATGGCTCTAATTCATTATGTTATTCAAGGCATTAATGATTCTCCCCAGAATAAAGCAATCTTGTATGGTGCCACTAATTTAGTAGAATTTAAAACAAAATTAAAAATTTATGAAGAAATTCAAAAAAGTTGTCAAAAAGTGAAAACTAAAATTCCTGTGGTAGAACAAACAATTAAGAATCAAACTCAAACCAAAATTCAGACTACTCCTATTCGTTGTTTTAACTGTGGAAAAAATGGACATAAATCAATTAATTGTAGAGACAAAAGTAAGGGTTTAAAGTGCTTTCGTTGTAATTCTTTTGGGCATAAAGCCAGTGATAATAAATGTTCCACACCAATAGATAATCACAATTCAACAGTTCGTACTCTTAACAATCACATCACTTTTCGACAAGACATGCATAAAATAGTTAAAATTTCAGGTATTTTGATAGATGCTCTTATTGATACCGGAAGCCATGCAACTTTATTACGCGAAGATCTGTATCGTCAAACTGAATTTTCTGAACTGACCGATTCTCAATTAACACTAAATGGATTTGGTAGTTCTAAAGTACAGCCTCTTGGTTCATTTCAGGCAAATATAGAAATCGATAATGATATTTTCTCTACAACAGTTTACGTTATTTCTCAACATCAGATGAGTTTACCCTTAATTATAGGTACAGATATAATTACTCAAGGAACACTAACAGTTAATAAAAATGGTATTTCTTTATGTAAAGCAGAAAATAATAATAATTTTTCGTGCATTTAGTTAATGTTGTTGACAACACATCAGACATTGATTTAAATCACATACTTGACAAAAAATGTAAACAAGAAGTAAACAATTTAATTAACAACTACAAACCCAATAAGACGCGAAAAACAGAGATGAAAATGTCTATTATTTTAAAAGATGATATCCCAGTTTGCCAACGAGCACGTCGAATGTCCATACCAGAAAAAGAATTTGTATCCAAACAAATCAATGATTGGTTAAAAGAAGGAATAATTAAACCTTCTTGTAGCGAATACGCTAGTCCAATTGTTTTGGTAAAAAAGAAAGATAATTCTACACGTTTATGTATTGATTTTCGTAAATTAAATAAGAAAATTATTAAAGATCATTATCCATTACCTCTCATTGATGATATATTAGATCAGTTACAAAGTGCAAAAGTATTCACTTCTATTGACTTAAAAAATGGTTTCTTTCATGTGGATATTGACCCTAATTGTACCAAATACACTAGTTTCATTACCCATAACGGACAATACGAGTTCCTTAAAGCTCCATTTGGTTTAACAATTAGTCCAGCCGCTTTCAATAGATATTTATCTTGTGTTTTCAGAGAATTAATAGCAGATGGTACTTTAATTATGTACATGGATGATTTTATCATACCATCTAAAACTGAAGAAGAGGGACTTATTAAATTGAAACGTGTTCTCGAAACTGCTTCAAATTATGGACTAAATATTAATTTTAAGAAATGCCAATTTTTGCAAAGAAAAATTGAATTTTTAGGCCATGTTATAGAAAACAATACTATTTCATCCTCTCCATCAAAAATAAAAGCAGTAATTAACTTCCCTGAACCCAAAGACGTCAAACACTTGCAATCATTTCTGGGTTTAGCAGGCTACTTTCGAAAATATATTCCAAATTATGCCACTGTTGCCAGACCTCTTAGTGACTTACTAAGAAAGTCTTCTACTTTTGTATTCGGTTCCACCGAAAAGACGGCATTTCTCAAATTAAAGGAATTACTCACAACACATCCTGTTTTGCATTTATTTGTGCCAGGTTCAGAATTAGAGGTACACACAGATGCATCTAAACTTGGATTTGGCGCAGCTCTCCTTCAAAAATCTGATAACGGAAACTTTCACCCAATTTTGTATATGAGCAGAAAAACATCTCCCCAGGAAGAAAAATTACACAGTTATGAACTGGAAGTACTCGCTGTTGTAGAAGCTCTTAAAAAATTCCGCGTATATTTACACGGCACTAAATTTAAAATAGTTACAGACTGTATGGCTTTTCAAAAAACAATGGATAAAGCTGAATTAAGCGCAAAAATCGCGCGATGGGCTCTTTTGTTACAAGACTTTGACTATGTAATTTCTCATAGGTCAGGTAAACAAATGCAACATATTGATGCTTTAAGTCGTTACCCTGTTATGATTATTTCTCCTGATGATATTACACAGAAGATAATAAAGTCGCAATCTACCGATGAATTTATCATAAATATGAAGAGTGCAGTCGAAAAATCACTTAATTCTGATTTTAGAGTTAAAAACGGCATTTTATACAAATTGGTCCAAGATCAAGAACTTTTAGTCGTCCCACAAGCCATGTGCAATCAATTAATTCAACATGCGCATTCTAAAGGTCATTTTTCAGTACAAAAGACTACAGAAATTATTAAAAGAGACTATTATATTCCAAATTTAGATAAGTTAACACAAACTTTCATCGCCAATTGCATCACATGTATCTTGTCTTCCAAAAAATCAGGTAAACCTGAAGGATTCCTCTACCCAATCCCAAAAGGTGACACTCCTCTCGATACATATCACATTGACTTTTTAGGACCCTTGCCATCTACGAACAAAAATTACAAACATTTATTTTCTGTAGTGGACGCTTTTACAAAATTTATTTGGATATATCCTGTTAAATCTACCTCTGCACAAGATGCATTAGATAAGCTAAAATTACAGCAAACAGTTTTTGGTAACCCTCGTCGAATAATCTCAGATAAGGGATCAGCTTTTACCTCCCAAGAATTTCAATCTTATTGTAATGAAGAAGGTATTGAGCACCTACCTATCACGACTGGAGTACCTCGCGGAAACGGACAAATTGAGCGTATGCATCAAACCATAATTGCAGTTTTAACTAAATTATCTATAGACGAACCCACAAAATGGTATAAACATGTGTCTAATGTCCAACGCATAATGAACAGTACTGCCTCACAAACAACAAAATTCTCACCATTCGAATTAATGCTTGGCATTAAAATGCGAAATAAAGATGACATTCACATTAAACAACTACTGGAAGAAGAACATCTTCAATATGTAGTACATGATAAAAAACAATTGCGTAATATTGCTAAAACTAATATTTTACAATATCAAACACAAAGTAAATGTTATTATGATAAACGGAGAAAACCTCCCAAAAAATATCAAATAGGTGATTTAGTCGCTATCCAAAGAACACAGTTCGGACCAGGTTTAAAACTTAAGCTGAAATATTTTGGACCATACAAAATTAAAGCTGTAAAAGGTAATGACAGATATGATGTAGAAAAAGTTGGTAATCATGAAGGTCCCAATACAACATCTTCCTCTGCAGATATAATGAAACCTTGGTCGAAGATGTAAATAATTTTTATCAAACTATTGTCTTGTGTATAATATATATTGTGTCGATTGCTGTACTATTCCTATATATATCGTTATTCCAGAAGAAATTTTCTTTTATATATAACCTTTTTCTTTAGCATTATTTCAAGTATTAGAGTATCAATTAAAATATTTTTTCTTGTGTGTTACATCAAGATGTTTGTGATACATTTGCATATGATAAAAATAAGCACGACGGAAGGAAAATGCGAGCAAGTGAGAATTAAAAAGACGAAGAAGACGATTCATCAAACAGCTTACGAGGAACATTCAAGAAGTTAAGACGAATCTTCACAACATTGAAAGACGTGGCTCCTTCATTTGCTGTTCACTAAGACGAAAGATGAAAACACAAAATTCTATTTTGTTAGTTATTTCTCTTGCTGGTTGCGCTTTCCTCTCTTTCTTTGTATTTTGCAGTTGCTGTTACTCTCGTCGCCAGGAGGACCTGAGCGTTTAGAATGGCCGAGTGTGAGATATGGAGTACCTGATGACGCACTTCAACATCATGACATCATCAAGTGCTTGCTGCTTCAACAGCGATCCTGGTGTCAATGGATTAGAAAAGGAACGATAGTTGATAACAGACGACGGTCCAACTAAGACGTGTTTTGAACCTTAACGGTTCCGAAATATAAAATGTTACATTCATAATCCTTTATTTGTAATTATAATTGTAAATAACTGTAAATAATGTTTAATATACTATTGTTAAAATGCAAATTCGTTGTAGTATTAGTGTATTAAATTAATCCATATATATATATATATATATATATATATATATATATATATATATATATATATATAAGTCAAATAATCTAATAGTTTCTTATTTAATGTCAAGCTTATTTAAATGTTAAGCCATAACAACATTTTCTGAATTTCACCCTTTCAGTCAGTGTTTTATTTACATTGTCAACCATAAAATTATCCGACAGAAAATATTTCTTAAAATAAATGGTGAAATATAAATACTGGTAATATTTCTTAAAACTACTGTAATTCTTTCACAAATGTTGCACATATATTATATAAAAGTCTTTTTCGTAAATAACTTCAGCTTCGAATAAAACATCTTAAATGCTTCCATAAACGATTTTTTCGTCAAAGAAAATTTTTATTGACATTTTTTATTGTATATAAAATGTTATATTTTCGTCAAATGTTTGCTATTTTGACTTTTTGTGCAATTTTTTGTTTTTCTAATGCATATTATTTAAAAAATGTAATTTAGCGCTTTTCCCAAATATTAATAATCTTAAAACTTTCCAGCGTTATAGTGTTTAAGTTTTTATTCAATTGAATAGATCGAGCATTTTTTTTATCTTATATGAATTGTAAAATGAAATTTTTATAAGATCTGGACAATTAAAATTACTTATAAATTATCGCATTTTTTAGATTTCGTTTAAACTAAAGATGCATAATTATATAAAACACTAAATGTTCTTTAACAGCAATTCTATTTTGTAGATTTATTTCATTCGAAGTGGAAAATATTAACATAATATTCAATAAAATACTGAATTTGTTTTTATCACATGGTTACAGTTTATTCTTAACTAAGCATAACTAATTTAATAGTAATGACTTTGTCTAATTAGTTAACGTTTTATATCAAAGCTGTATATGTATTTCTCTTGTATCTACTTAAAACGTTTAGTATGTTTTCAAAGTAGCAATAAATGCTTCAGAAGATAATTCAGTAACTACATCTAAATGTTTGTCGTTTGTATAACCATACAAATAAAAATATAAACATATATCTTTTGAAATTTACCTTTATGTTGGCATCTATATTTAATGAAAAAAGGTCCACAAAAGTCAACACCTATGCAAATGAATACTAAGTTTACATTTACTTGTTCTTTTGGCAATTATTTGCCCACAATATATAACAATTCTTGAGGACCAACATCTGAATACTTTCTATGAATATTTTCTACAATCATGTTTGTCAACTTATGACCTTTTGGTAAAAATGAGTGGGTACTTTTGAGCGGCAGTAATTACACAATTTTGGAGCCGACCACTCTTAATAACTTTTTCTATTTACGAAAGGATGCAAATTTCTTACTGGTTACAGCCTTACTCTTACTTAAATTTTTAACGTCCTCTTTAAAAGAAGTGGTTTGAACTTGTCTTACCATTATACAAACAAGTCGTTTTTCAATTCAGGTAATTGCAGTTGCCCTTTCTTTCTATAGGTAGAATGACTGCAGTTATCAATGAACCTGAAAATAAAACTCACAATATGATATAGTTTATTATAATCATTAGTGATTTTATAGAGTTCATAGAAGTTATAAACTTTCACTACATCTACGAGGGTCACTCTGAAATTTTTGAGATACAACTAGTTTTTTAAAGTTATACTTACAAAATTTTAGGTGTGTTCAAAGTAATCTCCTCCAGCATCAATGCACTTTTTTAGACGAATTTTCCACAGATTAAATGCCTCAAGCCATTCATTTCTTCGAATAGATGAAAAAAATGCATTTATAGCCACATCAATCTCTTCTGAATGAAAACGACGTCCACGTAAGTTCTTTTTTAGATTAAAGAATAACCAAAAGTCGCACATAGCTAGATCAGGTGAATACGACGGATGTTCGATCACTTTAATTTGTTTTTGTTTAAGAAACTCAACTGTTAATCTGGCTGTATGTGAAGATGCATTGTCATGGTGAAGCATTAGTCCCCTAACATTCAGTTCTTGTAGAATTTCTGGAAGACATTTAGTGGTATACCAGTTTGCTGTTACTGTCTTCTGTCCTTCCAGCTTGATGGCTTTGACCAATCCCGTACTTCTAAAGAAAACAGCATACATCACTTTTTTCAGTGCGCGTTGTTTTTTCACCATTGTCGGTGTGGGATCATCTTCAAAGACCCATACTTTGCTTTCTTGACGTGTTGGAACGTCAAAAAACGGTATAAACGTTTCATCACCTGTTACAATTTTAGAAGTGATGCGGTGGCCACCATTATTCAGCATATTAAGAGTTTCTTTACTGATTCTGACACGTTCCTCTTTTTGATGCTCAGTTAGATTATGGGGAACCCAACGGCAAACTACTTTTTTCATATGTAATTCTTCATGAATAATTTTGTGTATGGTTGCGGATCCAATGTTAAGTTCCTTCTGTATCATTTGATAGGTTCAGCGATTATCATCCATTAACATTATTCGTATGGCAGACACACAATCTGGGATTACTGCCGACGGTGGCCTTCCTGTGTGTTCTTCATCCTGAAGAAAATTGCAACCTCTTCTAAATTCTCGAAACCATCTGAATACAGTAGCACGAGCTGGAGATTCATCACCATATGCTAATTGCAACCATTGAATGCATTCTTCTTGATTTAATCCTGCTTTGAAATCGTAGAAAATCATAGCGCGAAAATGTTCTCGCGTCAACTCCATTTTCTCTTCTGTTTAAAATTTATTCCACACTAAACAAGTTGAAGTAAGTCAGTAAAAAATCGTCTTCTGTGTTAAAACACTTTTACTTTAAAATTAAACCGTTATTTTTATTTTGTAAATCCTCGTCTGCGCGTATCTCAAAAATTTCGCCATCGGCAGTAATCCCGAATAATGTGTCTGCCATACGAAAAATGTTAAAGGATGATAATCGCTGTACCTATCAAATGATACAGAAGGAACTTAAGATTGGATCCGCAGCCATACACAAAATCATTCATGAAGAATTACATATGAAAGAAGTAGTTTGCCGTTGGGTTCCCCATAATCTAGCTGAGCATCAAAAAAAGGAGCGTGTCAGAATCAATAAAGAAACTCTTAATATGCTGAATGATGGTGGTCACCGCATCATTTCTATTATTTTAACAGGTGATGAAATGTACATACCGTTTTTTGACGTTCCAACACGTCAAGAAGTTTATGGGTCTTTGAAGATGATCCCGCACCGACAATGGTGAAAAAACAACGCGCACTGAAAAAAGTGATGTATGCCGTTTTCTTCGGGAAGTACGGGATTGGTCAAAGCCATCAAGTTGGAAGGACAGAAGACAGTAACAGCAAACTGGAATACCAATAAATGTGTTCCAAAAATTCTATAAGAACTGAATGTTAGGGTCTAGTACTTTACCATGACAATGCATCTTCACATACAGCCGGATTGACAGTTGAATTTCTTAAACAAAAACAAATTAAAGTGATCGAACATCTGCCGTATTCACCTGATCTAGCTATGTGCGACTTTTGGTTATTCTTTAATCTAAAAAAGAACTTACGTGGACGTCGTTTTCATTCAGAAGAAGAGATTGATGTGGCTATAAATGCGTTTTTTTCATCGATTCGAGGAAATGAATGGCTTGAGGCATTTAATCTGTGGAAAATTCATCTACAAAAGTGCATTGATGCTGGAGGAGACTACTTTGAACACACCTAAAATTTTGTAAATATAACTTTAAAAACCTAGTTGTATCTCAAAAATTTCAGAGTGACCCTCGTAAACTGCATGGAGTGGCAAGAAATATCTATAACTTTCCTTATTGACTTTAATTTCTACCATGTTGCTAAGAATTTCGTATTCTTGCGTAAAATTTATATGTAAATCTGACATCTTTGGATTTTTACTTAATTTTTTCCATAAGTTTTTTATCCTCATATTTGTGTTATTTCGCGAATCGCCAAACTTTTCAAGTTCGCCTTTTTTTAAAGGAAGATCGACAGTGAATTTACCATTTTTGTCTCTACTATAGTTATTTAAAAATTGCTCCTCACACTCAACCTTTTCTTTAGTTTTTAATTTTAAAGAATCAGAAATATTCTCAATATCCCAAAATTTATGAACAATTTCTTCTAAACTTTCAATTTTTACTAAACCACAATATTTATCTTTTTATCTTAGAGTCTTCTTTAAAAGCGCCACTAACAATAAGTCCAAATACAATATTTTGCAAAATCAGAGATTCACAGATAAATATATATCTTACCTTCTCTTAAAAGAGACCAAAATAATTCTGCACCAATTAATAAATAAATTTTTCCTGGCTCAATGAAATTAGCTTCAGCTAATGTTACATTTTCAGGAATATTTAATTTATCTACTTCTAAATATTGATTTGGCAAAACATTTGTAATTTTTGACACTATCAAACATTCGAAGTGAGCAGAAAAAGATTATATTTGTTTGAAATGAGAACACTCGTTTTTTTCCTAATAGGGACAGAATTCCCACACAACCCTGAGACTGCGATATTTATTTTTTCTTTACGCAAACCCAATTTAGACAAGTGATGAGACTTTTGACATAAAATACAATTTTCATTTTCATTACTTACAAATAAGTTTGTAAATTTACTACTTTTATCCAAATGGTCTACATATCTAGTTTTATGGGGATTATGGGTAAGACTATCTAATTGTAAACAACGACTTTCAATAAATTCAAGAAAATTATCAAAACTAGGAACATCATTATTTGTTAACATTAGTTCATATTTCTCAGGAATTTTTCCGATCAAGATTTTGCAAAATTATGTTCATTAATAAAACATCAGAAAAGTTACTTCTTTCAAACTTTAAAACTTTTAATAATCTTAGTTTTTTATTAATACAATCTAAAAATTTTCTCAATTCTCTAGCAGATTATTGAATTTATTTTTCATAATTTAATATATTTTTGACATAAGTATCTATAACATATTATTATATCTATTTTCTAAGGCTTTAAGCAAAGTATCGTCAGCCGTTTGAAAGAAGAAGCACGTAAATAATAAAATTTTTGACTACCACTAAGATTACAATTATCGCACATTAAATTTTCAAATTGAATTTTGAAATTTAAAAACTCTTCGCATTTCCCATAAAATACTGGGAGTGGTTTTTCCGGTAATTTTTTATTGAAAATTTTCAATATTATTATCATTGACATTTTTTTGCAATTCATTAATTGGTTTTGAGTTAGTACTAAATAATATTTTAATTTTTACCTCTAAATTCTGGATCTCCATAATAGTGTCAATCGCTACCTTATGTTCAGCGAATTCATCCTCTTTCAGTGAAGAATAAATGTCCATTTTTAACTGTTCAAATATTTGTTTTGTTTTCTGTAACATATCCGGTTTTGCTAACAAAACACTCTCTTCAGAAATTTTAGAAAGGGGGCGAACCTATTTTGGTTAATTGTCCCTTTATATTAGCTTTTCTGCGATTTAAAACTATCGCGACAACAGACATTATGCTAGGTTATTCGATTTAACAGTACACAAAATAGTTTGATATCTATTAAACGCTGATATTTTTCAACGGTTACTGCTATTGCTAGTTACACCCGTGGGTTGGGGACGTGTCCACGTTAATCTGTGATGTCCAAAGTCCTTCCGCTGGTGTGGCGTGGATGTGGAGAGGAGGGTGCCAGCTCAGGTGTGGCCTCGTCACCTGACCGTGGTTCAAAATTACGAGGCACCTTAATAAGAGCAAAGTCGTACTTTCACCTTCGTGGTGCTCTGTTCCAAACGAAAGACGCTCCCTTTGGCTTGGCTTGTCCAAGTGTCATAGGAAAACAACAACAACAACAACTAGTTACACGAACTCTACTGATCGACAGCCCACATAACGTATATGTATTTCTTGTATCTATTTAAAGCGTTTAGTCTGCGCTCCTACATTTCAATAAAAATGAGACAAAAAAACCTTCAACAATCCAATAACAAACTTATTTAACAAGGCATAACAAAACTACAAAATAATGAAAGAGCAAGAGTTTTTCTAGAGTTCTTGTCTCCACTGCAACTACTTCTATCTATACCCCCCCTTTTTTTACATTTTCTTTCGATTGAACCCCGGAATTCTGGCAAGCCTAAAATCCCATACCTCTACCTACCCATAAACCCCAAGCATGAGTAACAAATAAAAACTACAAAACGGTGTAAACAAAACCTTTATTAAAATTTAAAATTTGTAATTTAAAGAAAAATGTTTCTGTAAAAATTACATTTTGCTTAATAAAAATAAATACACCATAATTTACATTAAATTACGAAAAATTATATCGCTTATTTTTATCTCTTATTGATTCAATGTGAAAAAGTAAAGAAAAAATAGATGAAATTCTTACATAATTTTACTCATTCCTTATAATAGCATATTTTGTGAAACGAAGAAGATAGTTGTAATCATTTAATATCGTCTTAAATCACCTCCTATTAAACATGTCTAGGCGTGAAAACTGTTTCCATTTAATAACGCGCGTATTATTTAAACCCCAAAATCGTCTGAAAATATATCATAGCTAAATATCAAACAAACTTTGGAGAAGATGGATTCATAACATACTGTTACAATGGATTCAATAAAATGATTTGAATCAAAATAATCTGTGATCATTTGATGTGTTATTTTAATCTGAATTCGTAGAGAAGCATTATTTTCAATTCCGGTTCAAGACTGCTTAAAAACAAATATAGATTCTTTTCCATAACGTTTTGAAAGAAAATTGATTTACGAGCCTTTTGGATACTAGCCATACAAATGTTTCTAATCCTTCCATTTATTTGCGTTTCACAGAGATAAAGAGAGAACTTTAGAATGAATTACTAAAGAGTGTTAATTTATTTTTAGCTTTATTTGGATGATTTATCTTGACAGATACCGGATTTGCAAAAGGTGATTTTGAGAAAACATGCTGGAAATTCGTAGCTAAAAGATATCAGTATTTAAAAAACCAGCGAAAATAAATAAATATTCATTCAAGGATAAGGTATTATTCTATACTTACATCCTATACTCTTTGTAAATTTTATACTTTATAAAAAAATTTAAATGCAATTTATTACTGCTATATATTTGTTACTATCTTTTATTCTATAAAAAAATATAAAAATATCAGTTTTTTTTAACAATTATTACACCGTAAAATTTATTTTCATGTTATATAAAAGTGATACATCTAATATTTTAATTTTTATATTAGATTTTTGTTTATTTTATACAATGAAAATTGCAACATACATTTTCTTCGATTATTTTAAATAACAAATATAAATCATATTTTTAATATAACTTTACATTTCAAAATAAAAAGCAGAAAATAGCTTCTTTTATACGTTTGAACAAATATTTTTAATATAATGTTAGAATAAATATTTTTAACTTTTGTTACATTTTTAAATTAAAAAACTTATGAAATTTATTCCAGTGAAACTAAATACTATATATAATTTAATAAATCAGATTAAAATTTCTTTTTACTGATTCAAAAATCAAAAAATTTTTAAAACTTCTCAATGAGGCAATATCGAATGAAAAGAATAAAAAAATTAAGAATTTAGAAAAAGTATAATTTCGTTTCAGATATAAATATCAAGCGTAATAATTGTGGTATAATGTGGTTTAATGGGGTTTCAAAATTTATTTTCGGTCCATTGAACGTAATAAAATTTAAAGAAGCTTGATAATCAGAGGTTTGAAGCGAAAGAAAAATATAAGATTTATTAAAAAATATTATTAAAAATTAATGCATCCTGTATTTTATACGTAAAAAGCAATTTTCTGCTTTTAATTTTGAAATTTAGAGCATATGAATATATGCATTTTTACTATGCATGAATATATCTATCATTTATATACAATATAAGTGAGCCGTGGCAGCCTAATGGTTAGCTTCCATCCGGAAGGGTGAGGTTCAATTCCCAATGCTGCCAAAGACCCACCGAGTACATGCGATATATGAGCTCGTTCAATCTGTAGAATCGAAATCCAGTGGTCAGTCGTTGAGCAAATACCATAGGTGTAATAGTAATAATAATTGTAATATTCTCTTCAGCTCACCATTAAAATTAATGGAATGAACCGTCTGGTGGTGCCATCTATCGGAGGGATTTAGAGCAAAGTCATACTTTTACTTTGGTGGTCTTATGGTTAAACGAAAGACACGCAATATTGACTTAAATTAGCATAGCCAACGCCATAGCTTGGCTTGTCTAAGTTTCATAAGTAACAACAACAGAATATAACTAATCTCTTTCCATATTAAATTAAAAAAGTATATCCATTGTTAAATTGATTTTTTTGTTGACATTAACACATACACAGTAATAAAGAAGTTATGCCTTAGAACTTGCAACTTTCGAATATCTAAGAACAAATAATGTTCTATCAATGAAATAAATTTGCTATAAAAAACAATTTGGTAAAATTGCACATTTTGTTTTTGTTGTATTCGGCAAGAACATTTCTTTTCTTTTGAAAATCACAATACCTAGAAATTAAGAATTTTGTTATCTGAATTAATTGTTCTCAAATAATTCGCTTTATGTATTTATGCTCTTAATATAACTTAATATCCTTCAAACATCAAAAATTTATTGCAAAGTTAATACATAATTCATAAACTTAATAGTTGAGTACATGCTTGAAAGGTAGCGGGTTCGATACCTCGAAAAGATAAAACTTCCGTGTTCACTTGCGGTAGCTGGAGAGACATAAAACACATCATAATCATCACAATGTTTTCCTAATGAAGTAATACTTCAGGGTGGCGCTTCTGCTAAGTTGTTTCAAAATTTATAAAAATAACGATGGCTCATTCGCTGGGTGTTCTACGCTGAAATTACTATCATCAATTCTAGTACCTGTAGCTACGAAAAGTGAAATAATCCGAAAAATGATACGCATTGGAAAAGCATTGGAAAAGAAACTAATAAATTTAAAGAAAAGTTGAAGTCATCAAGACAAATATTATTCACAGTGTCTGGAACTGCCTTACATTTGATTCCCAAAACTTCTTTAACTTCCATTTCTGTGAAAATTAGAGAAGAAATACAATCAAAGTAGGATTTTACTAAAGTTTTCAATTCCTTCTGTTTAACATCTGGATAATTATAGATCTGAAATCTCATAAATATACAGGATTTGTTTCTTAAGACTGCTCTAAATACCTATCAATAAACTATTGTTGTGATTGGAGTTTTAGGAAAGAATTGTCCTGTTTATTACTTGATAATATGCATTAATATATTATATAATGTTTACACTTTTGAATGGTTATTATTGTTTAAAAGAACCAATTCTCCAAGGAAAAAGCGCATAAGTCTACAACAAGATTTGATTTACAAACTTTCCCTTAATTTTCTTTTCTATATTCAACAATCACGTCAAATGCATAACCTAAGATAACCTAGTCAATGCATAAGCAAATATTGTAAATTTTATTAATTGATAAGAATTCGGTGGAAGAGAATAGGACAATATCGAGACGTACGAACATTTATTCTTTTAAATATGAAACAAGTTAAAAACATGAAAAGAAAGCGAATGAAAGTATTACAAAAAATATTATCTTTTATAATTATGCAAAGTATATTTTAAATTTTTTTATGATTTCTCATAAATTAGAAGTATTTTAGTGTTTATATTCTTTATTAAAAAATAAATTTTATTTTAGTTGATTTAAATTATTAAAAATATTGTAAACAACAATTTTAAAGAAGAATTTTTGCTATAGAATGATGTATAAGATCTAACGGGTAGCTATTCAATGTTTTAGATTGCATACACTTTCCCTATTATATTTCTTAGTAATCTACACATTTCTTAGGAATACAAAATATGCCACAGGGAGCTCAGTGTACAGTCATTTAAAATTTTGCAAATTTAATGAATCTAATGAACTTGGAAATCATTAATACATGAATAAAATCATCTGAATAATCAATATATATATATATATATATATATATATATATATATATATATATATATATATAAAGTAAAAGAAAGCGTACAATGTGCCCGCTGCTAAAACTTAGAAATGAGTTTCTATACGAACAAGAGAGTTATATGTGTATGGTATGGTAACCTCCAATATCTACAGTCCATGAAGAATGTTCCCATTTTTTCTGAAGGATATGCTTTTGAAAATATAAAGGCTGGAAGTATTGGACCCTAGAAATCTTTAGAATAGTCCAGAACATTTGAGAGTATTCAAGAGCATTCCAGAACATTCTGAAATGTTCGAGAATAGACTAGAGTATCCGAGATGATTGCGTAAAGTTCCAGAACACACTAGAATGTTGAAGAATGCTCTAGAACATTGTGAATTATTCAAAGCCCTTTTTGTATGGATGGGGCTACCTGTTGTTAGGTAAGGGATTATAAAGTATGGTCCATCGTGGGTTTAAACGTTATGTCTTACCAGTGAAGTGCAGCGAATGAGTAAAAATAGGGAAATGTGAGTAATCAAAGTAATACAGGAATTGAATATCAATCGAAAATAAAGTGTGAAAAGTGCTTAAAGTGTACTTAGTGTATTTCTTAATAAAAAAAGCCAAGTGTAACCAAGTCAGAGACTTATTCACCATAATTCTAACAAAATGCAACCTATCCAATCCAAATCAGCTATGGGACTCCTTCAAAGAGAATATGAGTTATGACAAACTGTACCAAATCCGACATGCTTATCCAGAATTGACCATCGAGTTCAGCGACAATATCTTCAATGAAACCCTTATTAGTCTGACCTATCTATAAGATCAATGTCAAAGAGTCTATAAGATCAATGTTTAGCGATAAATATTCAAACCTTATCACAACTTGAAATACCAGCATCGGCGACAAGATGCTTTCAGTGTACTAAGCTTCGAAATTACAAAAGAATAAAGCTACAACCTCAATGAACTACTTCAATATACTACTTTTAGACGATTTGTATAAGATATATTTGTTAACTAATTTTTAAGCTAAATTTTCTTACAGGTGAATTCTTTTTTGACATCTTTAAATAAGAATCCTTTAAAAATTATTACTTTTTCCTTGTGCTATAAACAAACGTTGACTTTAATATTACTTTTACTTATGTTGCATAAGAAATCTTACTATTTCTTATGTAACAGATTTAGTACATAAACTTTAAAAAATGAAGTTTCCCGTCAGAACATTCAATTCACTATAAATAAATTCACATTATCCTTTTTAAGAACTTCTTTCGAGTAAATAATTAACACATCAAAATAAATAGCTTTAACTTATAAGCGTGTAGGAGCGTTAATGCTCTTTGAAAGCTTCATCCACATGCTCGAAAAATTAATAATTTCTCTAATATGACAGGAAAGTTTCTTGTCAGTATATATTCCTAAATGAAGAACTTAAACGAAAAATACTGGAAATGTGCAATTTCTTAACACTATACTGAGATTTTATAAGAAAATTATAATTTGGCGTTTTTTCATGGTATAGATTTACGTATAAAAGTGGTTATTTAAATAATTTTATAATTATATATTAAATTTTTAACTGATATAAACAATAATTATACAAAATAACGAACAAGCATCTCTTAAATATTTTTACTACGCATGAAAGAAATTGGAAATATTTTATCTTGCTTTATACATATATGTTACTCAAAAATTACAATTTATTTACACTAACATAAATTGAGAAAAACTCAAACTGACTTCATAAACCTCTTAATAATTATTTTTTTAATTTGCATAAAAGGAAATAGAAAATAAACATTGATTTAAATATATAAGAATTGCTGGTTAAGAAAATTATATCAATCAATGCATATTATGAAGGATATACCATTACTTTTACAATTGGTAAAAAATCATTCACATATTACAGTTTATATTGAATTTTGATGCGAGAGAGTTAAAAAAATGATATAAATTTTATATTTTTAATTAATTCTGTATAGTTGACTTTCATAGAATTGAGCTAGTGACAGTAGTAAATGGATTTGTGTGATCGATAAAGATGATTTAACAAGACGAGTACCTTATTGTCAAGAATTGGTTCGATGATTATGAAAAATGATGTGGGGTTGATACTCAAAAAATTCTTTTTGGAGTCAATATGTCACATGGGTAAAGTAAGGGGAGATTGTGGTAGATCTCAAAACAATTTTTAAAATTCATGGAAAAAATGTAAAAAATCAATTATTACAGCGTACTTTCAGTGATTATTATGCAACAACTTATGCAGCGAAAAAAATTGCAAGCCGTAAATAATGATTAAATAATATATCATTTTTTCGTTAAGAGTGAAATAATATTTTAAATATCATTGTGAGAAAAAAATACCAGATTGATTACTTCCATCGGAGATTCCAAAGAATTATTATTTTTAAGGAAGGTACTATACGTGAATTCTAAGAAAAATTAAGATTAAAGTTGTATTTGATATACCCTTTAAGGCAATTTTTACCTTTCAGAGAATACCCGATATCATTTTGCAAAAGGCCATAAAATTTAAAAATATTTATTTTATGATCATATGTTAATTACAATTCTTATAGATTATTAAATAATGAATTAATATGAAAAAACATAAAAGTACGAAATGTATAACAGGAAGAAAAGTTCGAATCTTTAATAAAATGTTTTTTTATTCTATCAAGAAATGATTTAATACATTAAAATAGAATTTTAGTTATTTTATAAATATAAAAGCATTAATTACAAAATTAAAAAAGAAAAAAGGGAAAAAAATTGAAATTAAAGTGTTTTTACTTATTAATTTTTCAGAAGTTTTTTACAAAATTTCTATAAAATCCCTTATATCTTTAATAAATATGTTGAAATGCGTTTTTATAAAGGATTATTAAATAATACAAAATTATTATATATTTCATTGTACATAAAATTTAATTTTCTAAATAAGAACATATCTATTAAAGAAAGACTTAATGAAGTAATTAAGAAATCTTAAAACGAATTTTTAATGTTTTAAGATATCTAATTTTAAAACAATTGGTGATAATTTTATATTTTAAAATACGTTAGCTTATGAAAAAATATGTATTTCAATTATTTAAATGCGTCGAATGACTGATTTTTATTACTTGATAAATATTTTAAGTAATTATAATTTTTAACATTTATTCCTAATGAATATTTTTAAAAATAATCATATTTCCACACACTATGAAATAAGAAATTTTACAGAAAAAATTTTCAGTTGAAAATTAAAATGTTACTCGAATGTCGTCCGCGACAGGACTCGAACCTGCAATCTTCTGATTCGAAGTCAGACGCCTTATCCATTAGGCCACGCGGACACATACAGTTGTCGCTTCTAAAGAGTAAAAACAAAATATTTTCTTTCGTTTACTATTTTGCTTTATTCTGTGAAATAAACATTAACGCAAAGTAAAATAAATTATATGAAATTTGATATCTAAACTGCGGTTATTAAAAACAAAATGAATTAAACAAAGTTTGGATTGTTTTACTTCCTATTAAGAGAAAAAAGGCATCAGTATAATAATAAAATTACAATCATAAAAATTGGGATCGTAAAATTTGAAAAATATTGTGAAAACTAAAATTTCTTTTTTAGAATATTGTTATATAAAAAAAAATTATTAATTCTATAAAGCATATGCTCTTCTGTTTTGTAATATGTAATATTTGAAAAAAATACTCAGTTCTAGATTTGCGATACTATTAATTTTTTGTGTGTAATATTTATAATTAATTAATTTATACTTTATGTAAATTAATATTTGCTTTAACTTTAAGTCTAAGGGAGGGTAACACCTCCTTTCAAAAAGAGAAAACATGCATATTCAAATAACTGATGACGAAGAAAGCGGAATTAAAATCTAATGTTGAATCAGATTTATGTGCATTTTTGCTTGCATAACTAAATTAACTAAACGAAATATTTTCATAATTTGTAATTGCTTTTATATATATTTTCTTTGTTGAAAAGCATTTAAAGATACTTTCAAATGACTAGACTAGAAACGGGAACAATCTACGAATTACTGAGAAATAATTTTCGTTTATTTTTTACTTCAGCGATGACAGACTAAAAGAAATATCAACAATCATTACTAAATTAAATCATTGATGAATTTTAAATCGCATTTTTTATCTTCTGCACCCAAATTGAATAAAAAAATTTGCGAGCATACAATTTTTCTTATGTCTAAATAATGATTGTTTATTTTCGTTTTTGTAAAGAAATGTTAAATAAACAAAGCAGCGTTAAAGATAAAAAAAACTTATTTTAAAGAAAAATTACTCAATTTATAAAAAGTCAAGTGATAAACGACAAGTTTCTGCTGAGTAAGTTGAAAATAATTTTTTAAATGTTTATAAGATTATCGAAAAATTTTATGCATTTATTGCAAACATTTTAACTAAATTTCGTCAAATCACTGTGTTTGAACGATGTCCCTTTTAAACAATTCATATTTACAAAATATTTTTGCGATTCTGTAATACTTAGAATGATAAAATGGGCAAATATTTAGGCTAACGGATCTCTCTGGTGAAAACTACTTCATTTGGTATTCCAAAACAGTGAAGAAATAACACGATGGTATGGTATTTCTTTAAACCGCAGGAACTTCAAATGACATCCTGTTGGGCGTGACGTCATTGATTCTGACATTCCCCTTGACTCTACTTTAATAAAATCAAGTGCAAATACTGATTTATATCTTTATTGTCGATTGAAAGAATAACAATTTAAAGTAAATATTTATACTAGATTCATTAAAGCTTAAAGACATATTTAATTTTTATTTCAAAATACACCTAATAAACATTAATAAATAAATATAAACAGAAGTCAACTCAGTTATTTAAATTTTAATAAATATCAAACACAATTATATAACTGTGGAAAAACATTTATATAATAATCTTTATCTAATTTATACTCTGTGTAATATTTTTAAATATTGAATTCATTGTATACTACAAAATCAAAATATGTTTCATCTGCACAAGTATTGTAGTTTTAACCATACATTCAATTCTAAAAAATCATCTGTAGCTTATTTGAGATTAAAAAAACACATTTGAAATATTCTATCAAAATTATTTGAAATATTCTATCAAAATTCATTTCCGGTAAAAATGTAGCAAGGTTCTATGTTAAAGCATAATTTTCTCACTTTAGTATCTGAAATGCTTTACCTCTTTAGTGTAGGAAAACAAGACTGAATCAATTTTTTATTACTTGTTTTACTGACATCATAATTTAAGAATGATTTCAATAATCTGCGATGAGGCAGAACAACTTCTTTTGAAAATATCGTAAAAAATAGTTGATTGTTATTTTTGTAATCAACCGTAAAGTTCCTAAATAAATAAAAAAATCAATTTCCTGTCATCAAGTCTAAATTGAAGGTGATTTAATTGCCTCCATTCATTCTTTCATCCAAATCTAGTTTGGTTTACTGGCCAACTAATCAGCATTTGTAAATAATTTCGGATGAATAAGAGGTTGGATAACGATAAAATGGCTCATATTATTTGCGAAAAGTACAATGATAATGGAGCAATTTTTTCCCTATTTTTTTTTAATTCAACTGTTACTTAATAATGCGAATCGAAAATTAATTCCTAGAAATTTTAGTAGTTAAAAATTGATGTTTAACAGTCAGCATCGCACGATGAATATGCAAATACTTCTTTTAAATCGTCTTAAAAATTAAGTCTTATATAGTACAATACATTCATTTATTTCGTAAAATTTTGTTATTAAAATATTATGATATGATTTATAAACTAAAAATTTAGACGGATTTCTAAATAGCAGCTGTAATTCCTTTTAAAAACATGTTTATTTTTGATATTATTAATGTTACTAAATAAATAAATGTTTGAAAGTATTGTTTTATATGTGTTAAAGTTTTATTTATAGTTTGAAGTTTTAGAAATAAAAAATTTTATCTTTTAAAAGTGAAAGGGAAAGCATTATAATAACACTTTTAAATCTTATAGATAAAATTTATTATTCTGTGTTGATATATTGTTTTATCAATCCAGACGATTGTAGTATTCATAATGAAAAACGCGAGTTGTCATAGCAACACTGTCTTACTCATGGGGAATTTCCACATTTATAAGTATGTAGATTACGTAAACTAAAAGAGGAAAAGTTAAAAAACAAACGTGCTCTTTTCTCATTTTGATAATTATATTCATGAAAATTATCGATGGGGAAATTTAGAAATTATGTTGTAACAACATTTCATTAATTAATTAATATTGGAAGGTATAATATTTGAAATAGTTTTTAGCTCAGCTGACATTCAGTTCTAAGTGGGAAAAAATAATAGAATAATAGGAAATTAACTGATGCCATCAATATCATTTTATAGTAAATAAGAAGCTATAAAAGAGATTTTTAAATCTTTCTTTTTTATGACCTAATTATGTATTTATTTTTTAAATCAATTTTCTTAAATACTATTTTAACCTAACCTAAAACTGATCATAATAATAAATAGCTATTATACATTGTTTATTAATGTTATGAATTAGATTATCTTTGTTATGCATTTAATGATAATAACATGCTTATGAAACAATTAAGTTACAAATTAACTTGTTTTAAAATGAAAATAAAATAAGTCTTATTTTAATCATAAATAATTAAGTTTTCTTTTTTCATGCACTCATTGCCATGTTCAAAAAGGGAAAAAGAAGAATTGTCAAACAGTATTGTTTTGTACTTATCAGTGCACAAAAGACGAATGTTTTCACATCTATGATATCAGGTTTCAAGATGCAAATTTCTTAAGTAAAGCACTCAATGTACTTATTTGAGATGTAATTATTAATAATTATGAAAATTATTACAATTATCATTAATTTTATCAAATTAAATTTAATCATCAATATTATATCAAAACTAGATGACAATATAAATTGAAAATATTATACAGAAAACCTTAGAAAATTAAAAAAAATCAGTAACTTATGATTTATAGGAAGTTTTTTCAAAATAATTATAAAAAGATGTAACTATATATATTCTTGCGTATTTAATTTTAAAAAAACTTTCAGTTTGGCCTAAAAATAAAATAAATTTCTTCTGACAATTAAATCAATGCTCGTTTTTAGTCCATATATAGCTCACTAGATGGCGACATTATTTCTTTGCTTATTTAACGGTTTTGAGTATTTTAAGACATCGAAAGCGCCCTCGTGTGAACATTTATCACTTTTAGAGGGCGAAACATTTTTAAAAATTAGAATAAGATCATCATCACCTTGTTTTAAATGGAAATTTTATAAATTTTTTAAAATTATTTTTTGTAAAATAATTGGCAATACAGAAACAGTTTACTGAGCATTTAAGAATTCTGAGCCCCCATTATATCAATCACACTTCTGTACTTAGCATAGTTAACAAAAATAGTACATAACATATATTTCTTTTCTGGTCTACTTGGGAGAATGTATGTTTTGCAATTCTGCTTTTACTAAAGTGTATTTCTCCTTTAAAATTCTAAAATTCAAAGATTGTTGATCTTGAGAAATAAAATTTATTTCGTCCAAGAAAGGAAATATTTTTTAAATCGAAATACTTGCTTATACAAATTAGGTGATTTCTTTTCATTTGCATATAGTGATTTTTTCTCCTTTTTACCAAAAAAATGTTACTCTAGCAAATTAAAGCATCTTTTGCACTACACTTTAATAGTTATATACTTTTACGGTTTCATATGCACTTTAACCGTGAACATATGAGACTAAAAAAGTATAATATATTTGATGCTTTGATAATAATAATTTTCTCATATATATATTTTCTGAACAAATCATTATCATTTATCAGTAATATTACTTTACAAGTTAACATTACATTACTAAACTTAATATAGAATTAAGTTTAATAAGTATAGATGCACACACACAACTAAATTGTAGTCTTAAATCTAAAATCCTATTAGTAGTTTCAATATTTAAGTCTACAATTTTGAATTAAATTGCCCAATCTGTTTAAAATGTTTGAATAAATTTGTTTTGAATAAATTTTTACAATCTATAGGAGTGGCATTACAAGTTTTCGAGTCATCGAAATATACTTATTTAATGTACTTATCTCAATTTTCTTTTTAAACAATAATATTCTTCACTAAAAATAAGTTAAGCTGATTTAGGAACATGAAGTAAACATATATAACTAAGTATTTTGGAATAACTAGCTTGTTAGCGCATGCGCGTCAATTGCGCCTGAGCTCAGCATTCAAAGGGAGACGGCACTTGAATGCCAAGCAGAAAGAATGTGCGTAAATAACTCTGGTCATCCACAATATTATATTAAAATTCCTACATTAAATTTTCAATGTTTTTATTTATGTTATTTGTTAAATAAATGTTGCTGGTCCGCCTTCTCTTTTCATATTAAAAATTTGAATTGTTGACATAGCTATTTAGGATATTTTTTTCAGTGACCATTGGTTGTAAATATAAATGAATAGAGTTTTTATTCTAAGCAGTCCTTCACAAAAGTAAAATATTTATAAAATTGTTTGTTCAAATAAATTAGGACAAGATAGCAGAGCTCTATTCTGGCAAGTATAGACGAGTCGCTTGCATTAAACACAATCCAACAATATTTTATAAAATGCTAAATTTGTAGGCTGTAACCAAAGAATTAAATTTGTGAAAGCAATTATTACACATTCATTTCATTCTGCGGAAAAGAGCATTTCATAAATTATAAAATTATAGTACTGATTTTATTTTATCGGTTTTTCTAATTTTAAAATTTGATTCAATAGATAGGATAATGCATTTAAAGTTTACCTTTACAATCTTTTCTTAATTTAAAATCTATCTTTATTAAAGAAAAAAAAAAGGTCATATTATTTTGTAAATATTTGTCTAAGAATTTCAATGCTTTGACACTTAATAATAATTTATAATTATTTTCATCGATACAAAAATTTAAAATTTTCGTCTATACTTGTTTTGCAAGTTCCTTACTGACAATTAGATATTTTCTGAAACTCCCATTACAAACATCGGTATTTACATATCATTTTGTCAACATCTTTGAGCATAAAAATATATCATCAAATTTTTTAAATTTTACTACTTTTTCAAAATGTGAACAAAAAGCAGAACAATTTACTGAAATTTTCATTAAGTCGTAATCAATAAATATTTCGCAGATATGGTCAATGGTATAATACGTAAGTATCTAAACACCGAAAAACAAGTTTATTTTCTGAAAACCTTAAATTGATATAATATATATTATTAAAATTTAAAACTATTATTTTATTTGTACAGAATAAGAGTATAGACTATAGAAGTTTGTGTTAATGAATGAATGTAGACAAATCTGTGATGACCATTTGATAATAATATATTTTTTCAAATGGTGATCACAGATTTGTCTACATTCATCAGCATTGGCACGACAGCCCTTTGAGGGTCTTGGCCTTCTTCAGAAGTCTCTGCCACTCCGCCTCTTTTCTAGAAATCGACCTCCAGTTCTTGACTTTATGTGTGTTGAAGTATTCTTCCAGGCAGTCCTTCCATCTCTTTTCTGGCCTTCCTCTTGGTCTACTACAGAAAGGGGTGGTGTTGAAGACCTTTATTGATGTTCTCTATGTACTCATTCTCATGAGGTGGCCTGCCCATCTCATTCTAGATAGTTTTATTGACTTAATGATGTCTTCTTCTCCAAAAATTTTGTACAATTCAGTTATACCTTTTTCGCCAGGTGTTATTTTCCAGGACAGCACCAAAAATAGTTCTTTGCAGAGCTAGGGAAAAAGAAGGGCTGGCTCAAATGCTCCCCAAAACTGTCACCGGAAATAGCCGTTGATGACGTAGTCAAGCATCCAATGAGAATAAGCTGCCTGAAATTTCTAAGCAAAATACTTACTTTTTATTTTTAAGTTCATTTTGTTTTTAATCAGAGTGAAAAAAACTACAAATGCCTCTCAAATATTTAGTAAATTTGCAATTATTATTTAATAAACCCAAAAAATTATTATTAATATTGAAATAAACTTAAAATTGTATAACCAATATAAAAATATATTTACCTGTTAGCTTCAGCTTATCTTGATTTTTTGACTATTGACCCATTTCTTGTTTTTCTGTTGAGCTTTATTATGAGATACTATCGCTGCATTTCTATTTAAATACCTAATTCATATAAATGTTCTCAAGCGACAAAAATGTTTAATTGCCTTTCGATTTACAGTAGGAAAAGAAGACTCTGTTTCATTTATTAATGTTGCTATGACATTTTTCCCTTTAGAAAATGTGTCGCCATGAAATTTGCGAAACATTATGTCCATTTGTTTTATAGTTTCCATCCATGCTTTTGTTGGAACAGTAAGTCCCCCAGCAGAAATTAAATTAATCCACTCGGAATGATTGGGCATATCGACTGAATTTCTTGATATAGTTCCAAGTGAATTATCTTTAATTTTATAAGCAATATAACCTGCCACATAAACCATAGCTTCTTTTTCAAATGGAGATATATCACAATTTGGATTGGAAGAGGCAAGTTCATTTTCCCAAGATAAAGGTAAGGGATTAATTAAGAATTCACGATTTAATTCATCATCTTGAGAATCAAAAGAATTGATAATTTCTTGACGTTCTTTTACATTAAATGCAGAGTCTAACATTTTACTTGTTAAATAAACGTCTGGTCCATTTTCTAAAGAGTTTACTTTCGGTGACAAATTAGGTAATTTATTTGCGAGCAATATTTTTTAAGCGAATAATTACTTCAGAAGGAGAAGGATGGTCATTGAATCTCCCGAGACCTCTAATTTGGCTGAAGAGGCTTTCGAGCGCATCTTGAGTAAGTCTACTTGTTAAAATATAAGATACATTTATAGATTTTAAGTCTTCATATAATCCATAAAGAGAATGAATTGAAACAATAATCCCTTTCTGAAAAGGCAAAACCGATTTTTTTCCAAATACACGTAAATTGAAAACTTCCTCCTTGATTGCGTTTAAAGTTTCTTTTTGAGTATCAAAGTATTTTTGCACTCCAAAAGCAGCTTTTAAAGGCTTGTTACTGGCTTATCGTAAGATTTTGAAGATAATGACCGAATCAAAATACATTTTGAAATAGTGTCAGATGACCATTTAGTTCTTAATTTATTTTCTTCATCTTCACGCTTATAAGGGAATAAATTATTTATCCCCATCTTCCCAAGTTTAACGTTCTCCTTTTGAAGTAATTTTATTTTCGTTTTTAAATTTTGTATTTCATTTAAAAGCAATTTTTTATTTGATTTCAATCGTTTTTATTTTTGTTGTAGAAGTTCGATTTCTTTTTTGCTCATTTTTAAGGAATTTCACTGCATTTTCTGCGCATAATATTCTTTTTTTCAATTCTTCTATATTTTTTAAATATTCATTGCATTTAAGGCACTTAATATCACCATCACATTTGATTTTCTGCATCACATAATTTATATGTGGACTCACACACCCAATTCTTTCAATAGCTTCTTCTAATCTTCTTCTTTTCGTTTGTCTCTGTTCTCTTGGAGTATTTTGAATTATGTTTAAAGCCGGTAACTTAAGATTAGGCAGAGCCGTCGGTTTTAATATTTTTCTCTCTGGCAAACCAAGTAGTCGATTTTGCATGTCGTCCATATATTCATTCAAATCAAAATGCTCACTGCACACTCTAGCATTCTTGATGTTGATTTTGTCACTTCTTCGACATCTTTGCACCCATTCCTTAGAAAGCATTTGATTTTCTTTTGGAAATCGATGAAATATTATGCCTTTTCCTTTTGTATTTCGATACATTATTTGAACACATAGCAACAGCACACAATGTCATGTTTTCCTCTTTAAAAAATACTCTTGCTTAGAATGAAAACATTAACATTAAACAAGCCAAAATGAATGAGAAAGCCCTGATCAGACACAAGCTAGCATAGAGAATGCCAGCCAGTGGATGCCCAGTGACGTCACGCTCTTCCCTTCTCCGGTGACAAGGCGGCATGCGATACATTAAAGCGATGAGCCAGCCCTTATGTTTTCCCTAGCCCTGGTTCTTAGGACCTTTCTCTCAAAAATTGCCAATGTTTTCTCTTCCTTCATCGTCAAGGTCCATGTCTCTGAGGCGTAGGTTAGAACTGGTTTAATCTATGTCTTGTATAACATTATTTTTGTCCTTCTCCTGATTAGGTGAGATTTCAAAAGAGGTATTAGACCGTAGAAACAACGGTTTGCGGCAATGATTTCAGGAGTGATGTCAATTTGGTAGTCAATCTCCGAGCCCAAATGGCTGAAGTTTCTCACAGACTGAAACTTAAATGTGCCGATCATTAAAGTCTCAGACTGGTATTCTTTTTTACCACAGAACATATGTTTTGTTTTTCCCATGTTTACTCTGAGTTTCATCTTCCCAGCTGCTTTTTTCAATGCCAAAAAGGCTGTCCTTAGGTCAGTTTCAGATCTTGAAATTATGTCGATGTCATCGGCATATGCTAAAATTTGTACCGATTTGTTGAATATAGTGCCTCTTGTATTAATTTCAGCATCTTTTATCACTTTCTCTAGCGCTATATTAAAGAGGAGGCAAGCCAATGCATTCCCTTTCTTTACTCCATTGCAGACCTCAAAGGGGGTAGATGTTTCTCCCTGGACTCGTACCGCAGAGAAGGTTGATGTGAGAGTGAGCTTTATGAGCTTAATTAGCTTTAATGGAACTTTAAATTCAACAAGCGCATTGAGTAGCTCTGTCCTGTCGATACTATCGTAGGCTGCTTTGAAGTCTACAAATAGATGGTGAGTGTGTCGATTCCATATTCTTTACATTTCTCTAGAATTTGTCTCAACGTGAAGATTTGATCAGTGGTCGATCTTTCTTTTCTAAAGCCACGTGGATGCTCGCCAACGACAGTATCAATAATAGGAGACAAACGGCTAAATAAAATATTTGAAAACACTTTATAAGTGACAGGCAGTAAACTTATTCCTCTATAATTTTCACAGTTCAGTACGTCCCTTTTTTGTGGATTGGGCAGAGAATACTTAATTGCCAATCCGGTGGTAGGATTTCTTTCTCCCAAATCGATACTATAATTTCCCAAATAGTATTTGTTAGGTCTTTTCCACCGCATTTTATTAGTTCGGCAGGTATGGCATCTGGTCCAGCTGCTTTATTATTTTTGAGTTTATCAATGGCGGATTGGGTCTCTTCAATAGTTGGGAGGTCAACCAATTGATTTTCAGTTTCCCCTTCTAATGTCTCTGAATTAGCTGATACATCCGAGTTAAGCAAGTCATTGAAGTGCTCAACCCATCTATCCAGGATTTTGTCCCTTTCATTAACTATACTTCCATCTCTATTTTTACAGAGAGTTATTCTTGGTTTAAAGTCTCTATGTCCTTCATTAATGGCCTTGAAGAAAGCTCTGCTCTCATGGTTGGACCTAAGGCGTTCGACTTCGTTAAGTTGGCTCTCTTTGTAAACCTTTTTCTTCTTTTTATATATTTTTTCTTCTTTACGAGCATTTTTGTATTCATCAACTGCTCTTCTTGTAGCCCTTTTATTGAGCATATTTCTATAGGCTTTATTTTTATATTCATTGGCTCTTCTGCATTCCTCATCAAACCAATCGGGTCTTCTTGATTTTTCGGCTTTGCCTATCAGCGTGTTAGCTGTTGAAACTTTTGATATTTTTTACATGTTGCCATTTTTCATTCACTTCATTATCAGTTACTTTCTCTTTGAGATCATTTGACAATTGTTTTTGATAGTCTGTACGAACTTTAGGGTCTTTTAGTTTCTCACAGTTGAATCTCTCAGAGACATTTTTTTTTTTTTTTTGCCTTTCTGGCCATGGAGATCTTTTTCCTAATTTTACAGATCACTAGGTAGTGATCAGAATCCGCATTGGCTCCTCTGTAAGCTCTCACATCCAGGAGGTTTGAAAAATGTCTAGAATCAATCAATATATGATCAATCTGATTGTTATAAGCTCCATCAGGGGATCTCCATGTTGCTTTATGAATATCCCTATGCTGAAACATTGTGCTACCAAGTACCATATTGTGAGAGGCAGCAAAACTTATTAGTCTGGTATCGTTATCATTAGAGTTGGTATGTAGACTGTGCTTTCCTACTACTGATCTAAATTGCTTCTCCCTGCCAACTTTGGCATTAAAATCACCCATTATGATTTTTACATCGTGTTTAGGGCATGATCCCCAGAGCTGGTCAAGGTCATCATAAAAAGAGTCTTTTTCATCATCTTCCTTTTCTTCAGTTGGCGCATACACATTAATAATAGAGTAGTTAGCATATTTTCCTCTTAGTCGTATAGCACACAGTCTGGGTGAAACGGCCCGAAAGTCCATAAGCAGGTGTCCTATCCTTTTGCTTAGGATGAAACCAGTTCCATATATATGCTTTGTCTCATGACAGCTATAGAACAAGGTGTGGTTTTTCTTCTCGAAAACCGCACTACCAGTCCATCTTATTTCCTGGATAGCTAATAAGTCCAGTGCATATGAATCCATCTGCTCTATCACCATTTGCATATTTTTGCTCTGATATAGAGTACGTATATTCCAGAATCCAAATCTCATGTCCTGTTTTCTTTTCCTGGTTGAATTCCGTAAAGGCTGTCCGGCATTTACTTCTTTAGATTTCGGAACAAGGTTTTTTTTTCGGGGAGGGGTTGTTAGCCCCCGCCCAACCCCCAACTTGGAGGACCAGGGTGTCCCTTTGGTCTGGCGCCATCCCTCCGATCTGTTCGGCATAGGTGACCCTACCAGTAACTACGCTACCGCCGTCATGGCTCTCGGGATCATCAGCACACGCAAGCCATCGCACTATGACAAAGCGGAACACCATTCACGGTGTGGATTTGTCTACATTGCAGTGCAATAATTTGCAATTCTAAGTTTAATTGAAAACACATTTGCACTTAATTTATGTTATTTTATTATGTTTTGTCTATTGTGACTCATCGGCACAGATGCTATATATTTGAACATGCCAAATGAGTTCGGTGGTTTTTTTGGTGGAATTCCTTATTTATCTGGCAATCTGGTTTCTATTACGTCATAGTGATGGAGATCAATAAGAATTATGCAGAAAATACTATTTTGGTAACCCTAGTATTTACGCCATTGTGAGATGTCATGATACGTCATCTTGGCAACATTTCTTTGTCGCCAAAAAAATTTAGAATTTGACATGCTGGATTATACGACAACTTTGCATTTTAACTTTCTGCATAATTTTCCTATATTGCTAAAATAATCCAATTTGCAAACACTAACTGAAATTTAAATTTTTTCATATGGTTGAAATTTATTTTTACAGTCATCTTTTGTGAGAAAGAAAATTTTGAAGGCAATAAAATAACTTGAAGAAAGTTTAAAGCATCACAATAAATTATATCAAGCTTCTTTGATTGTTGTTGTTGCAACAGCAACTAATATGGATGAATAGTAAATATTAATAATATTAATGGATTTTAACAATTTTCATTTACAAATTAAAAAAATATGGTATACTAATCAGTGACGTGATGAATAAGAAATATATATTGTGAGTGATATATTTGTTATTTTAAAAAAATATATCTGCATCACTATTCCGTTTATGTTGCTTGTATCAGCAAATAAATTTTCATACAGCTTGGAAAAAAAAAAAGCAAAATACAAGGAAAAAGATAGAAAAATAGTTTTAATAGTTCGAATTAATTGGATTTAAGAACTTAAAAATTAACAATAAACAAGTAACATATAAATTTTTTTAAAGTCAATTTCTACTTAGGTCAACAAAAAAAAATTAATTTTAGTTATTAAATTTCACATTGTCCGTTTATGGAGCAAGTTTCCATACCGTTAATCCAAATTGTTTGCTTAGTTTATTGATTTGATTACTTTTACGCTTCTATGAAATTTTTATGTAAAAACAGGAAGGTACTAAAGAGACGTTCTACCAACTTTGCCATTCCAAGTATTTCTTTTTTCACTAAAGTGTTGCAGAAGTCTTTTATAAATAATTTTCATTCATTTTTTTTTTAGCTTTCTCTCCCTCTCTCTCTCTCTCTCACATATACATTCTCCCTCCCTCTCCTTCACTAATTTATTTCAAAAGAGTTGAATTTTCAAAGGAAGTTATAAACTCATTTACAAGATAATAAATATAAATAAATTTAAGAATGTAAGAAACGTAAAGATATAGTAACTGTTGACGTCAACAGATGACGCCACTAAACAATAGTGTATTTTTCTTCCATTTAAACTAAAATTAATTAATTAAATAAATTTAATGAATGAATAATAATTTGAAAAAAAAATTATTATTCATACTAGGAATAAAAATTTTATACTTGGAATTGCATTAAAAAATAATTTAAAATGTTTTAATTCGTTATCTATAGTTACAAGTTTTTTAATTATGAATCGTTTTCGCAATGTTCAGTAGATGGGATTACTATGTCACATATTATTTTAAATTTATATAAAAAATACTTTAAATCTGTAATTTAACAATTTTTTCGCCATATCATTGATATGTCCTTACAAATTATAAACTAAAAAATCCAACTTTATTAAAATTATACTTTTTAAAATATCTTATCCACATTTTAATATCTGATTTCCACTAATAAATTTTTCTGTTTACCTAAATCATTCTTAAAAATAACAATAGATGGCACTATTATACTGTATTGCTGTTAAAGATTTAGTAAAAAAATACTGGTAAAAAGAAGTTTCCTAAAATTCTCAGTAAAACTTCCTATGCAACTCACTAACCTTCCTAAAAATTTTCAATAACTTAAATATATTTTCGACCTTTTTTTTCAAATCCATGCTGTAAAACACTTTGAAGACAATTTAATTTTTAATAAAGCAGCACCCAAACCTGTCAGCTTGAGCGCTTATAGGTTTCTAACAGGTTTCTGTTTATCCAAACTATTTTGATATTATACAGAAGCCAGCATTAATATTATTCATTTATTTTAAGGTAAAGAATATTTTAAAATATATGTGTAAACTTTTATATAATATTCTTACTTGTACGAAGTGATTAAAAATTAACGACATATAAAAAAAAAGTTGGTGATTTTTTCAAAAGAAATCATATAAAAAAAATCGCACATATTTCTATTAGCATCTTGGAATGCTTAAAATTTTAAGAGTGAAATTACTTTCGTATGGTAAATAGTATGATTTAATATCATTAAAAATAAAATTTAAATAATAAATTGAAAAAATAAAATTACCTTCATTATGAAAAATGTTTGAATGGGAGTGTTTTCTATTTAATGACTGAAATGTAATTATTGATGCTGAAAATATTTTTATTGTTCTCATGAATTATTTTCAAGTTTCGCTTCTGGTTTTAATTTCATTAAATTTATTTCTATCCCTGATGGAAATTTTGAATTCATACTACTAGAAAAAGTTTTAATTTCAGTCTTCTTATTAACATCAATTAATAATATTTGTATAATTTTTTGTAACAATTTTTCTATGGTAAGAGATACCCCATTTTTAATACTGAAATATTTTAAATTAAAAAGATAAAATTTTTTAAAAATTAAAAAAATTATTATTTTATAAAATTTTTTATCTTTTTAATAGGAAGTATTAGATGTGAAATTGAAATATCAACACATTGCAAGTTATGAAAAGCGAATACAGTATCAACAATATTAATAAAATATATACTGCCTTTTTTAAAAATAATAATAAAATCTTTTATTTTGCTCATCGACTACTGGGCCTCATAATGTAAACTTTGAGTATATATTTGATGTATTTTTCTTTTGGTATCGTATGTAGAAAAAGTAGTCTTTAGGAGAAATGTACTTCTTTTGGAGAAAGTTGCTCTACATAAGCATTTCTTTATTTCTTACATAGTCATACACTTTGTACACTCTCTTCTTTTCTCACTTTTTCTGTTACAGCGCTTTGTTCAAAATATCGTCTACCAGAAAGAATTTTTTCCTTCTCTATCCTCCATTTGTAATATTTCATTACCTGAAAAATTCTTAGAGAATTATTTTCACTCCGTGTAATAATTATCTAAGAAATACTTAAGGTTTTTCTGATTTTCAATTTTACTCTATGTATTTTGAAAGATATATTTTTCTGCGGTTGATTTTATTTGTTATTTCTGCTACTTTTAATAAATAAGATCTAATTCAAAATTGATAAACTAAAACTGTGACAAGCTATAAGACTTCGAAAATTATAATTAGCAAAGGAATTCAAAATTTCTGCAAATCATCACAAATGAATAGAGCACAATATGGCAATGATCTTTCTAATGAATTAAAAATGAAAATAAAAATTGCTCGGAATTATTGCTAAATCAACAGAGTAAAATTGATTTTTTTTAAATCGATAAATTAAAATTGCAGTAAAGCTACAAAAATTCACAATTTCTCCAAAATATTAAGGTATAACAAGCAAGAATGTAATATAATTAATAATTATTTGAATATTATAATTAATTATTAATTTAAACAAGTTATTATTAAGTACCCCGGACTTCTAATTTGAAAATCAATGAAAAGGGGAATTACGACGTATTTTTAAGTAGAGAAAAAGAGAATATAAATTATCAAATTTATATTTCATAAAATGCCGACCAATTGGCTGAGTGGTTAGCGTTCCTGACTCCTGAGCTGTTGGTCTCGAGTTCGAATTCCAGTTCGGGTATGGATGTTTCTTTCCTTCACTGTTCTCTCTGTCCTTTCTTCTGCGTTGTTGTATGAATGCGGCCCGTCCTATTAACGGATTTGTGGTGGTATGGCATGGGTAACGCTACTCGCCTCCGTGAATTGGTTCACAGGTGACCGCTGGGTGATGACAAATGATTAGCAGTCTATGGCCGCTTTGTTGTGGCATAGGGTTCAACCCTCTTGTGACCGCAATTAAATAAAATTTATAAAATATCAATTTTCAGATTGATATTTTATAAAAATATACATTTTATATTAATAAGCATTTCATTAATAAGTTAAATAATCAACATATGTTTGTAAAATTAATATCCTTCAAAAGCCAGGTTGTATTTTCTTAATAGTGTAAGCAACGATTACTTCAGTGTAATTTAATTATTTTTCTTAATTTATTCATTAACTATATTTTTGAAATTTATTTATTATTTGTTACATTAATTTTCAAGATTAAATGTAGCATATTAGAAGAAAATTTTGTAGAATTTTATTGATTTTCCTCTAAATGGCGTTCTTAAAACACAATGACCAAATATTTATTTTAAAAAATTAAGTGTTTTGTATTATTTGTGTGTGCAACAACTTTTGTAGTACGATGAAAGAATTTTGGAAGCCAAACACTTAATGATATCAGATTCACTGATATTTCCTAATTTTAATAAAAATTTTAATAGAAATGAACCCTCTGTCAACTATTCGTAAGCAATTTTAATATAGAGAAAACTAAATTATACTCATATGCTAACTTTAAAGTTTGCAACGAAAATGAAATATGTGAGAAATGTATATAAATATTTAATTTCTAGCGAAAATAGCAGAAATCGTTCTTCATTTCAAATATCTTCATGTTACAGAATCAAATATTTATTTTAACAATCTAAATTTTGTATCAAATGAAGTAATCAATTGAATAATTTCTATGAAAAATCTCTTTTTCGTCCTCATCAGACTAAATTCTTGAAAGAAAATTTCTATTGCCTCAAAAATTTTATAATTTGAATTACCTTATAAAAATCATTTAATTAAGTTCTTAAAGTGAAATAAAGTTCGATGTGACTTAATGCAATACTTATTGTTCATTTATTAAGGACAACTAGTAAAACAAATTATTTTTATAATAATATTCTTAATTTATAAAAATACAATAAAATGATTATGCTTTGCTCAGTATTCGAGTGAATATTATAATCTAAAGTGGGATATTTGATTAAGATAATAATATAAAAAGAAAATAAGGATAACAATTTGATGTCTTCCAATAACGAAAAATATATTATGTAAAATCCTTATATTTATTTCTTACTTTGATCAAATACAAATGAGTTTTTATCACTTAGAAATATAAAAAAAAGATATCTTTTAAGCTTAATAAGGAATGTTTTTTCATCGCACAAATGAAAATACAATGAGGATTTCATTTATCAGTGACTTTTAAAAGAAACTTTTTATTAAATAGTGACAGAGTAAAATGTAAAAGTGTGGGAGTGTTTCTTTATTCTGGATGGAGACATCGTGAGACAATGAATAAGTTTATGACATTATAGTCTAATATATCAATCCAATGTAAATGTATTGTAAACTCTATTGACATAAAAATAGTTTAAAATTTTTCGTAGAAAACCTTTTCAATATTCCTCGGTCCTTAAACTTAATCCGAGTTTTATTAATATATCAAATCATCGCACTCAAATCATATCACTGGCATATTAATCTATCAAAATTATATAAGTAAGTTACATATTACGACTTACATATTACGTTCCTAACAACAGTTTTTCAAAATCTATTTCGCTATTTTTTTTGCACTACTTTAACAAAACTCGTCTTCCAGGTTGGGCGGTACATCCTTTCGTCAAACTCAAAAAGTAAACGTAATTTAACAACAGTATTTGAACTGCATTCAATCAGCCTTTTCTTAACAAAAGTGATGTCTTTTTTATCAAACAAAACATGGACCACAACGATAGAAGCTCTAATTCACCAAATCCATTCGCTTATCTCTGAAAAGAAATTGGTCACGTCCACTTCTTTCAAGCGGATCAAACTCTTGAAATGCTGGACAAAACGGTTTTCTCGTGCCTTAGCCAGAGGCTTTTCTGGTTACAGTGAAAACTGTTACAACAAAAGAAACAATTCTACTTGAAGGTGTGGGATTTTTTTACTGGCTCCCTTGTCAAGGTGAAACTCTAGAAATGTTGGAATTTTAAAAAGAATCAAAAGTGCCGGTCTATACAAAGATTATGGCCACAACAAATTTCGTACCATTTTGAATGAGAATCATAGTCACCCGTCTCAATGTGAGATTTTGTGAGATTTGTGAGTCTTGTGACTCAATGTGAGATTTTGCTCTGTTGAACGTCACTTCTAACTTGATTTTGCTACAGATGTTATTCCAACTATCAGTAATTTTCAACTCTTTTAACTAATTGAATTCTTTCAACATATTTATTAACGATTTGATTTAACTGAAGTTGCATAGAATAAGAACAATAAGCTCTTGCCTTGTGCACATCTTTTAGAATAGTCAGAGAAAATGCGAGAAGAGTGGCTGTCTTTTCAATATTAAAATTATTTTTAAAAATTTCAATCTTTTATCATTTATGGAAACAGTTTATGTATATATAATGTATATGTACATATCATGTAATTTATAAATATTGCCTTTTTATACACTTATGCAATATCAGATCATATAGAATAGGTTACGATTGAATCCATTCTATAACTCATTTCAATTTAATTCATCTGATAATGCTTGAAATTGTAAAGATAAAAATTATGGCAAGGCTTTATGGAGAGAATATCCAATGGATATTTGCCTTTTAAGAGGGCTTTATAATAAATGTTCTACAGTTGTTTTTGAATTTATTAACTCTCAACAATATCATCGGAAACACTGAAGAGTAAGGTTTCAATATATGTTAATTAATTTGATATTTATAGTTAATTTTTACTATTAGCTGATTCTATCATAATATTTTTATATTTAATATTCAAAGAAAGTTCCACATATGAATGCCCTTGTATTTGATTTTTACTCCTCTAAATACAAGATAAAATATTGAAAGTTGCTGGAATTTCATTAAGTTTTTATTTTTCCTTCATTTTTTCCTCGCAATTCTTGGCTTTATTTATTACAGAAACTAAAAGTGTTTTTCAATTTCTTTAACTATACCACGAGAATGGTTTTAATTTCTAACTTATTATTTTGTATCTATTGATTGTATAATAGTTTGTATATTGGTTTTTTTATTTTCATTCATAACCAATGTATTCAGATAACAATGTAAGCGAGCAGATGGAGTGCATGAGAGTATAATATAAATGAACTTATCTTAAGGTTTACTTTTTTGGATGGATCCAAGCAGAGCCCACACGCTAGGCGCAAATGATTTTGGTTGGCGATAATTGTGGTCTGTGCCACTCTTACAACTCAACTTCGATACATTTGATATAGTAAACCAAACTATTTATAGAATTTTGTTCTGGCTTGGCACTTTTCTTCCTTTTGTCTCTTAGGATTTTACCTTATTTTTTAGCATATTCAATATATCTAATCTTTAAAAGATTCCACCACTGATATACTTAGAATCCTCATTACATTATAGAATGTGTAAATTACCAAGAAAAACCTATTAATCTTAATTTTCTTAGCGAGCAAATCAAGGAGCAATTTCATAATAAATTTATTAAAGTAGTGTTGGAATCAAAACTTCAGACATATACTATTATTTACGTATCAGTAAGTGTCATCTTTAACTGAAACCTCACCCCATTTTTTTCTCCTATTAAATATTCATTTTTATTAAAAACAAACCAATATGATTTAAGAAAATAAAAAATCATATGGTGGCGTAAGCAAGGCATTTATTTGTCTTAAAAATTAAAATCGATTGTTTACAAATATTGCAATTATTAATTTAGCATTGACACAGATGCCGCATAATCCAGGATGACAAATTCTGAATTGTTTAGGGCGATGAAGAAATGTCACCAAGATGATGTATTGTGACTTTTGCGATGACCTAAATATTAGGGTTGCCAAAATAGAATTTTCTGCATAATTCTTATAGGTTACCATATTTATGACGCAATAAAAACGTGGTTGCCAGATGCATAAGAAAATCCACCAAAAAATCATTAAACTAAAATTTAGCATCTTGGATTATATGGCATTTGTGCCTAAGAATTCTATTAATCAATGAAATTTTTAGCACAGGTGCCTTATAATCCATGGTTCCAAATTCTGAGATTGGCGATTTTTTGGCAGATTTTCTTATGTATCTGCCAACCTCGTTTTTATTACGTCATACACATGGAGACCTATTAGAATTATGCATAAAATTATATTTTTGTAACCCTAGTATTAACATCATCACGTACGTCACGATACGTCATCTTGGCAACATTTCTTCATCGCCAAAAAAATTCAGAATTTGGAATCATGTATTATAAGGCACCTGTGCCAAATTTCTTAAAGTTTAAATCGTCCTTGCCGATTTAAACAAACTATAAAGTGGATGTTATGTCTTGTTTATTTTTCATTTTGCTTTTTCTTCTGTTCTATTGTCAACGTGTAAAATATCAATGAAAAAGGGCTTTTCAAACCGATACTTTAGTCTTTATATAAGAAATCGTTTAATTAACAAAATGAACTTCGATACTATTCTCAGACATTCGATGGTCAATTTCCCCTTGTTTACTGCCGCTTGAAAAATGTGATTTGAAGACAAGTAGTAACAAATCGTCAACAAATCGGATTTACGACGCCATCACAATATGATGTGATGTAGATAAAACGTTATCTGACATCATGGATATTTTAAGCCAATGAGAATTAAAATAAAGTGAAAATAAAGCAAATAATATTTAGATAAACAGCAGATGGTGTTTAAACTGTGATAAATTCTCATTATTGTTAGTAAAATATAGAATCTTTATGCACGCGTGAAATTTGAATTATTAACCTGAATTATTACCGTGCAGTAATATTACGAAAACCCCAAAATTTTTGCTTTCTAGGGTTTTACGAGGCATTTTCAACTGACTTCAGCGCAAACTGATAAAAGTCTGAATCAAAGTAGGCAGTTGTTAGTTCCTATATTTTGGTGACAAGATAATTCATCAGAAACTATTGTGTTCTGTATTTCCCACACTCTGTCACTACTTGTGTGAAAAAAATTTTCCCGCCTTTTTCACTCACAAGGAGGACGACAAAGTGAAAGGATGGAACGGATTTACAAAGGTGGTAACTTTGAAAGTGGTGAAATATTGCAGATTTCAATTGGTAGTCTCTCCACTACAATTTTCCATGTCTTCTCTCACTTATTGAAAAGATTTATGTCTATCCGCCTACCGTGTCTATACGAATTCTTCTAATGTCTATTTGAAGATTTATGTTGGTCAACCTTTGTTGAAGCTTGTAGTTCCCTACACACATTGTATTCACCATTCCATTATTTAAGTGCGCTCCTGTAATTAAATTAGTTCTTCATCAAAAAATAGTAACTTTTAGATAATTTAAATTTTTTTTAGTACTTCATCACTGAAAATCTATTAACACTCTTTAAGCTTAAAATATAGAAATTAAAAAAATTTATAATAGCATAATGTAAAAGATTAACACGTTTTTATTTTGAGATTGTATACATTTTTTAAAAATTAATTTTAGATAATTGTGGAAGGTTGAAAAATTTATGCATTTTATTATAAATATTTATGTGCTTTTCTTAACTTTCACCAACCACCACGCTTTGATAAGGTAAATGCTTTCAATCATTTACACCTGACTGAAAATAATTTAACATAAATTTTTCTAATTTAAAAACAAAATTCAAATCTAATTTATAGTTATAATGTATTTGAGAAATATATACAAATACATTTTCCCACTAATAAAGAGAAACTAAAAGGATATTTTAAACTCAAACATAAACAGAAATTCAATTATTCGTCATTATTAACCATTTTTAGCCAATAAAGAAAAAATGTGGATGAGGTAACTGTATATTTGGATAATGAATATTGATAGCCCAATGACAGAAGGTAGCTGTAAGGCATTTTAATATCTGCTGTGTAAGCAATCTTCTAAGAATATTTTATGTATATATATATATATATATATATATATATATATATATATATATATATATATATATATATATATATATATATACACACACACACATCCTTATTCGTAAATTAGAGATTTGTAAAGATGAATGTATATAGTTTTACACGAATGAACTTCTGTACAATACGTTTTTCTTCTGACTCTTCATAACCACTTCAATCATCTTGATCTTATTTTTTAAAGTGTTTATTTAACAACACATTTAAAGCTATAGATTGACCAATATTCATACTTATTGCTTAGAAGAATGAAATCCCATTGAGTAAAAGGCGATTTGGTTTTTCTTGATTTAGTTTGCGTATCGCAATACATTTTCCGTTGATTATTTCTGTCATCAAAGACACTAAGTCACATCTTAATTTTGAACCATGATTTATGTCAAATGACTATGATTTAAATCAAGAAATTCAAATGGTGAGCAACATGGGAAAAGTAGCCTTTACATTATCGCAAATAATAAAAATACTACAAGATTCAAAACATTCTAGAAATTTTAAAATAAATTAAATTTTTAAAGGTAATAGTACCTGTATTCATATGGTGAATGTACATATCACTCTAGAATAGAACGTGAAAAACCAGGTAAATATAATTTTTTGAATTGAAAGGAATTTCTTGAATTTGTGGAGGGAAAAATGAATAACGTATCTGAATGTTAATCATTTAGTTTAAATGAATAGTTTTCCTTAATTTATTTAATAAAATAACTTTAGTTATATCTTGATTAATCAAAATTGTTGAATGCGAATGTTATTTTTAAATAATAAAATTAATATTTTTAATTTGGTTCAATTTTAAGATTTCCTTTGGTTCAATTTCAAAATTTGTGATAAAAAAAAGGAAAACATTAATGAAATATAGTAGAGTGTAGTCATGTTTTTGTGAAAACTGTGACTAAAGAAAATGCATATAAAATTGTAATTCCCTTAAAAAAAAGAAATAAAAGTACCAGTCATGCAATAGAAAACTGTGAAGGAAAGAAAAATGTCAGATGGTAAGAGAGGAATTCAACTATTGCAGTAAAGGGGACGAGAAAGTCTAATGCTTTAAATACACTAAGCATAGTTGAAAAATTGGCGTATTCAACTGTTTCATGGTCCAGTTGATTTATTTTTATCAGAATACTGTAAAAATAAATCTTTCTGTCTCGAGAATCATTAAAATATCTCCCCTCTATTCTGGTTTAATTTTCTTTTTAATTTTAAATTCCCTTCTTAGCAGAATGAAAGATAAAAGATTATGTAAATTATAATATTTATTTTAAAATTTTATGATTAAATTTTCAATATCAATGTTTTTGAAAAGTTTTTCTTCTACCTTTGTTTAGTCACACCCAGTATATCCTTTCATAAAATCTTCTATTCTCCGTCTTTCCATGATCCTGGGCTGTATTTTCTTTGTTCATTGAGAAGGGCTTTTTTGAGCCAATAGGAAGACGTTTACTCTAACAATTGCTTACTGAGGAATCTCGTTAGATTCATCGTCTTTGGAGAAGAACTGTTAACCAGGTTCATGGTACAGATTCAAGAATTTGACTTCGTTCATTTATTTATTTAAAAACATTATAATCGCCAGAATTTTCAATTTAAGTATATCATAATAAAATTAATTCATCAATAACAAATGATACAATAGTCTAAGTGCTAATCATGAAAAACTTTTTGTGTGATATCCAACTCTCAAAATGTTTTTCTAATAAACAGTGATATTTAAGTTCGTCCATACTTGTATTAATGGGCTATTCCAGCTTTTTTAAAAATTGATTACTATCTTACTGTATTAAAATACATTTAAATAGAAAAATATTTATTTTTGCTGAAAAATATCATAACATCAGTATGAGTAACCCAATTTACGTCGTATGGTATTTTCAAATGCAATAGATAATAAATTACCCATTCTTCAATAAATAGAGTATGTAATTTATAATTTATTGCACTTCAAATAAAACTGCATAGGTTAATTACTTTTTATCAGGATATTATATAGAATTTTTTGATTGTTTTAATTCCCTGATAAAACTAGCTTTCAAGAAAATATTTATTGCTAACAAAAATAGCAAAAAAATGGGTGATAATCACTAAACAGTTTGATTATTTCATTCATAACTATATAAGGAAAAGAAACAGTACGAGACATCATAAATGGACAAAATAGTTGCTTTTGAAACCTACGAACCAGTGTAAATTAAAGCTCCAGGTACCTAGGTAAATCCCAGGTACCAGTCAACATTTATCATTGCTTAATATAATAATGTTACATGAACTGGAACAGGTAGTTTAATATTTTATCATGATCATGAAATGGAAAATAAAAATAGAAATAGTTATTATCTTTATGTTTTAAAAGGTAAATACATTTTTGATTCAAACCGAGACCTTGTCATCTGTTTGGTCTGGCATAAGCCAAACTGATGACAAGTTTGTCTATGAACTGGGCAAAATATGTATTGAGAAATGAATCATCTGTATTAAAATGTAAGTTGCTAAGGCTGCCAAATTTTATGTAACAAAGACTTTAAATGGAATTTGGTGAGTTATTTAAACTTGAAAAGGTATATCTTTGTTTTAAGATTGAGAACAGAATTATTATATTGATTTTAAAGTAAAAATATAATTATGGTTAATATTTTCAAAACAACTACTTTTATTACTTTCCAACCAAACGATAATGTTTCCCTAACAAAAAGCAATCATTCAAATGTAGTCATTTATTAAATATAATATACTACTTATGCTCATTAAATAACACTAAAATAGATCGCTTAATTACAATAACTTATTTAATCAAATTAAAGAAACAGGTAGCTTGTCACGGTTAAACCATAATTTAACTGTAACAATTTCTCAATTTTCTTGAATTACATCTTAAGAATACCTGCTGGATTTCAAATTTTTTAGAAAGAAAATAAATTGGAATATTGTAATTCATGTTATTTATTTTTTAATAAATAATTTTAATTGAAGAAAATATAAAGATTACTCATAATTGCAAGTAACTTTCGAAAAATAAATTTTGAAAAATTTGATTTGATTTATTGAAAAGATTATAAATTAAATTATTTAATAAATAGTATCACAATTATTTTAGAAAATATGTGGATAATTTATATTAATGGAGTTTGCAAAATTTTTATAAAAGTATTTCAAAATAGATCTTTTTAGGCTCAGAAAGTTGTTATCTTATATATAAGAATCACTTGAATCAATACATGTGTTACATTAACGCTTAACGTGGAATGTTGCAAATTAAAAATCAAATGTATTGGCAAATATAAATTTAGAATAGTTAATTATGAAGTAATATATGTAATGGCAAATTAAAAATTATATTTACTGCTTAATTTTTTGTACACAATAAATTTTTTGTACGCTATTAATTATTTATTTAAAGTTGCTATAATTTTTTAATCTTATAAATTCGGATTAATGAACGGAACAACACAGAAATCTGTCTTTTCACCTAGGTATGATCATTACTTTGCACATGTACAAGAATAAGTTTGTATGAATTTAACAATTTTTCATAGCCTTAATTCTTGTTCAATATAAATTGGAAAACTATTCTTTTATTTAACTTGTTTAATCAAACTTATTTTAAATTCTTGAAATTTATATTTTTGTATTCTCATATTATAATATATAAAAGGTATCTGATTACCTTCAATTTTTCCTTTATGTACAATCGGAATAGATACACATTTCAAGGCAAAATTTATCTAATTATAATATCCTGAAAAAAACTGAATATTACACAATATCTTTTCTATCTGATATTTTAAATCTAAGTCACTTTTACTTTAAATCTACTTTAAATGTAATTTAATTCATTCGCACATCTTTACAAAAAAAAGGAAGTCCATTTCAAATCAAGATGAAAAGAATCGCAATATAAAAAATTTTTAAATTTCAATTAAAATTTCTAATTTAAAAATTTATTAGATATTTAAGTATGACATATTATTGTTACAGTTTTATTTATTTATTAAAGAAAAATATGAAAAGCCAACATATTTGGAAGGTGAGATGAAGCTAGAATAAGCGACAATTTTCCGAGAGCTTAAAAGTATTAACTATTATAAGGTCATTAAATTATTCCTGCTAAAAACTGTATTGTCATTATGAACATATTTCTTAACTAATTAACTATTATTTAAATGAGATTATGAGATTTAATGAATTATTAGAGATTTTTATTATGAGAATTCAATTAAGTAAATTACTCCCGTCACATTTTATATCAGTATTTATTACGTCACATTTTATAATTAGACTATAATAAAAAATTGCTTTGAATTATATCACAAACCAATAAATATGTGTATTTGTAATCATTCCTGAATTTTGTTTTTGGTACATGTTATGCATTTTAAAAAACAGTAACGAATATTTAAAAATTCAGAAAAACTCTATTATTTTGCAGTGGAAGATCATTAGAAAAATTTCAAGAGATTTTTTTACTTTTATCATTTGTTTCCAAATTCCATATGAAGGTGCCCTAACATGTTAGAAATAGGAACTGGTGCTGACGGTAATAGTAATAGCAGGTTTATGGCGAATACAATAGAAAGGGACGTGTCACCTGTCAATCAAAAGGGGATGTGGTTTTGTGATGTCACGTGTTAGCTTGTGTAAGAACACGAGGTTATTTTTTGGAGTTGAGTTGTTGGGTTTCTGCTGCTTAAGGGAATTATTTTCGGTTTTATGAGCGGTTAAACGGCGTCACTCTTTTACTTGCCCTGTAGGAACTCATTTGAGTTGAGTTGAGTTGTTGGGTTTCTGCTGCTTTTAAAAATTATTTTCGTTTTTGTCAGCGGGTAAACGGCTCAACTCTTTTACTTATCTCGTGGTAACTCATTCGAGTTGAGTTGAGTTGTTTGATTTCCGCTGCTTTAAAAAATTAATTTTAATTGTGCGAGAGGGTAAACGGCGTCACTTTTTTTTTTACCTCATGGTAACTCATTTGAGTTATGTTGAGTTGTTAAGTTTCTGCTGTTTTCAAAAACTATTTTCATTTTTGGGGGTTGAGTGGGTAAACGGCGTTAATCAAGTATTTACCTCGTAGTCAACGACCATGATAATAGACCAACGACTCCCCCTTTGGTGACTTCAAAAAATTACTCGCCATCTTGGAAGACTTTCTTGAACATTTTTGACCCTAGGTGGTGTAAAAAGCATCTCCAGTGCATATGATTGAATTAACTAACATTGTGTTGTGTAGCATTTTACAGTTGATACTTATGTTTTTGTAATTTCTAAATATTTTTATTATAATAAAATGCCAAAATCATGCTTTTGTCCTGGCTGTAAAATCGGCTATAAATCAGATATTAATCAAAGAAAGAGGAATGGGGAAAAACTATCAAGCCTTTTTAGTGGACCAAAGGTATTGTCATAAAATACAACTTGCAAATTATACTTCATCTACTTTTATTTTCAAAGAATAATTTTTATCTTGATAAGTTAGTTTATGTTGCAAAATGAATAAAATGTATGCATTTGTATTATTTTTTGCGATCTGGCATGCAATCAGCGATTGAATTTTGTTGGCAAAATATAATAAATTATCTAGTTTAGATCTTTTTTGTAATCAAATAATTGCTGGTTAATTAAAATGCAACCATTTCAGGTTGTTGATTGTGTTTTTCTTTTTTATTTCTGGATATTGTATTGTGAAAAAATTTAAAAATCAGTGTAAGTAATTCATGAAATATTTATATATCAATCTAACTTTATCCCCATATTTCTCTATTGTCTTGTTTATTTATTTTAAATTGCATTCTTTATTTATTGAATTAAATTGTATTTAGTATCAATACAAAAGCTAAAATTAAGTAAATCACTTAAGTGACTGATTTAAATAAAACAGGAAAATATAATTATAACTTGGTATTTAAAAAGCTGATATACTCATAAGTAAACATATAATTATAACTTTGTTGTTAATTTATTCTGCATATTATAATGTATTCTTGATTTAGGATCCAAACTTGCTTGAAAAATGGAGGCGGGCAATTCCTCGGGCTGATAAGCAATTGTCCTCTTCAGATGTAGTGTGTTCCTTGTACTTTAAAGAAGAAGACTTAGCTATTATACACAAAAGTTATCAGATGGAACTGTAAGTTATTTGTGTTGTATACATTTTTTGAAATGTATAAGACATTTTTTAATGTTTTGTGAATATATGTGCTTAGGTGTGGAAATTGCCAAAAGGAAAGCCAAATTTGATGAAAGATGCTATTCCAAGCATCTTCCCAAATTTGCCCAAGTACTTTTCATCAAGCACAAGAAAAAGAAAACTGCCTGCTGTTAGAAATACAGCAAGGAAAGTACGTGACAATTTTCCAACATCAGTAAAAAATGAGCAAACTTCTGTGCATGGTAAGCAATTTATCATTGTTAAGAAAAATTTATCAGTAATTGAATACTTAATGAATGGTTTCCAATCAAACTCATTCAGTTCTATAAATATTTTATAGATTATTATTCAAAGTGTATTGAAATTTACAAAATGAAACTCAGTTGATTATTTCAGTAGGTTATTTTTTAAAAAGTAATCTCATTCAAATTAACTGTTTCATCTTAGCAAATTTGTAATTTGCATTCATAAAAATTGTTACTATTTAAAGATTTGTTGCTTTTAGGTGAAAGTTTGCTACGTACATTTGATCAAAGAATGTCATTTGCTTTTATTTATAATTTATCCAATAAACTAGAATGGTGATATGAAATATATGTAAACATTTTGTTAGAATTTATGATCTTAGATTGAAGCATTTTTTTTAGAATTTGTTTCTAATTATTTATTTAAAAATTAAAATAATCTTTTTAAATTCCATTACAGAAAATATTATAGAATCATTACCTGAAATAGACCATGATATACTGGAATCCTCATTACCAACACCTGAATTTAATTTTGAATATTTGAAAACACAGTTACACCAGCATCTCTTTACGTCTGCTCAATGGTCATACTCTATCACAAGGGATTCTGTGGTTCTTTTGTTCTGGACTATTGATCATTGTTTAGAAAGGTGGATTGTAATAAATGAAAATCTTAATGTCAAAGTATGCTTACTATTATTCTATTTGTTTAAATTTTTGCACGGTTACTTATTTTATTTACTAAGAAGCTTTCAATTTTATTAGGTTTTCTTAAAAGGAATTTTAACTACAATTGGGAACAGTTGCAGGCTAACAGGAATGGAAAGTATATGTAATTTGATTAAAAATGTGGAGAAGTATATTATCTGTGCTGATGCTAGGAATATGTAAGTAAAATAATTTTCTAATTTATTAAATACAAATAAACATTGTTATGTAATAAAATTACATATTTTATATTTATAGAGGAAAAAACTGCTCAGGTTATGTTCCTAGCAATTTTTACATCAAGAAAACTGGTCGTTGTAAAAATTGCTTCCAACAACAACCTAAAATTGGCCCTAGACATGCTTCCAACAATTTTCATCTGTTGAAGAAGAGACAATATCTTCATAATACTTTACGACAAAATGCAAGGCTTAAAATGAAAGTAAAGTTTATAACAGAAATTAATTTATCAAAAGAATTTTTCCTTAGTATTTTTTAAAATCTTCTGAATAGGAATGCAGTTTTTTTTTCACTTCATTGTAATTTTCACACACACACAAGTACTAAACAGTTTATTACCATTTCATTAAAAGTTATAAATAATAAATTACTAAAACATTTTGCTTTCTATAAATTGCAAATTGCTTTTTTCTTTTAGACAAGTTTTTCACATATACAGCTTCTTACGATAATTTTATATTATTTCACTATTGCTTTTTTATAAATCGAGAAGTTATTCCATAAAGAATTAAGTGCAATTTTTCTAAGTGATAGCTCACTATTCTTTTCTAGGTACATAGTCCACCAAATTGACTGATATTTTCTTATATAGGTAGATAAGTTACAACAAAAATTTACTGGAGCCAAGAAAGAATGCATGACAATCAAAGAGAAGAAAATTTCTGATATTGTTTCTGATCTTCCCGAAAATCAACGTGAAGCTATGGAAACATGTTTGAAAGCATCACAGTGTAAAGAAAAGGGAATGAGGTACTCACATAAGTGGATTTATGAGTGTGTTTTATTGAAAATAAAAAGTACAAAAACATATTATCATTTAAGAAAACACGAATTATTAAAGTTACCTTCACCTAGCACATTATACCAATATTTAAGAAAAATTAAAGGATGCTACGGTTTTCAACCTGTTATTTTCAAGTGTTTGGAACAAAAATCAAAAGTAATGGCTGAGATAGACAGGCATGGTATTTATTTATCAATAATTAATATGTAAAAATTATTTAGTTTACTAAATGAAATACCTGAAACTTTTTTTTGTAAATTCTATAATTTAGGATCATTGTTAATTAACGAAATGAAGCTGTCTCCAACACTCACATTTGATAAATCCACCTTAGAGATTCATGGTTTTACAGACCTTGGTAAACATACGCCATTTAAACATGCATCTGAAAAAGGTGATCATGCCCTGGTGCTCATGTTTCAATCTTTTAAAGGGAAATGGGTGCAAGTAATTGTATGTTTTTTAAGGAAAGATGCTACATCAGGTAATATATTTTTATCTTATTTTTTTTATTCACATTAATGGTTTATTTAATGCATGCATCTATTTTTTTATTTTGTGTACTTTTTACATATTAAAAAATATTACATTTCTTTCAAAATATAATTTGTAGGCACAATTTTACATGAAATTGATATTGAAGGAATAATTTTGTTAGAACAGTCTGGATTTTTTGTTGATGTTGTTGTCAGCGATGATGCATCATGGAACAGAAAAATGTGGGAAAAATTTGGGATTGACCTTGAAAATGTAAGCTGTGAGCACATTTATGATCCAAGTAGAAGACTGGTTTGTTTCAGATTTTCCACATTTAATGAAAACTTTTAGGAATTCCATTGTGAAGAACAAGATAACTCTAGTAAGTTAAATCACTATCCCATTAGGGAATTTATTTGCTTCTTTCTTAAGCACTATTACTATTTTTATTTATTTTCTTTTGATTCATTTAAAATTATTTTATATAATTATGTTTATATAAAATAGTTATAAAAAATATGTGAATTATTAATCAAGCAATAAATACAAATGGTATTAATCTTACTTTATACTGTATTCTTTTTGTATTTGCATTGAATTTGATCATGCTAATTTTATTTTAGATTAAATTCAGTAAATTTTCAAATTATTCCTTTTTTACTCAATTTTATGTATTACTAAGTATTTTTTTGATATTTAATAAAGTCATTATTTTCTTTTAGCAAAACCCAACTTCTTGTCAAGCAGAAGTAGGTACACAATACAACGTGAGTGAAATTTCCAAGACACAAATATTCATAATTTGACTGACATTGTTGGATGCATTGAACCCTATATCCCATTTAACTAAATACTTTATTTTTCATGAGTTACTATTATTTTTAAAAAAGTTACTCAGTGAAGTAAGATATTTGGTTTGTAATTCACATTAAATGAAGCAAAGATTTAGTCTGATTTGCACTTTATGTTATTGCTTTCTTTTTAAAGAAATGTAAATTTAGATTTTTATTATATCATTCATGAAAAATAATTAAAAATAAGAAAGCTTATTGTAGTTGATGATTTGTAACTAAATGTAAATAGTTCTTACCTGTAATTTTAAGAAATGATATATTTATGTAATTATTTAATTACATAACCGTATACCAATAGTTATGTTATGTAATTAAATAATTACATAACATATGTAATTATTTAATTACATAACATAACTATTGGTATACGGAATTTGAGAAATATTTAATTTTCAATTGTGTAAAAAATGAATTACAATAAAATGCAAAATCATAGCAAAATATATTAAAAGCTTTAACTAGGAATAAAAGAATTTAAAATTAGAATAACAAAAAAATTTTATATTAAAATTATTTTTTATCAAATCACTAGAATGATTAAATTGAAATGTAAAACTTATACTTGATTCAAATAAGATTAATTTTAATATTATAATTATATTTAAAAATAATTGAATAGAATTTGATTTCCTATTAAAATTTATTGGATTTTAATTAATTATTCTAAAATAATTTGAAATTTAATTTCTAAAATTACAATTAATGGTAAAATGCATTAAAATGTATCTAACAAAATATCTTTCAGTTTTATAAACTATCTATTAAACAGTTAAAATCAGAGAAAATAAAAATAAATAATTAAGGGAAAACTTCCATAATTAAATATAACTATTAAAATAATATTGGAAATAGATACAATAAATTTTATAAAATAAATGTTTCTCTATCCACAAAAACGAAAGTAAAATTGGTTCTATTCTGCATAACACCTAACAATAAAATGTCAGATTTTGTATTTCCATTATCATTTGTTTTACTATAAGGAATGACAGATTAATGTTCAACATATTAATCATGTAAATTCAACTATTTCACTGAAAATGAAACTGAAAATTATTATTTTCAGTTTCATTTAATTAATTTTTAAAGATTTTTATTCCCATAGGCATCAATGCATTTCCCACTCGATAGTGGTATCGAGGATTGGTCAAGCCGCCTAGCGGCAATTAAAATTTTGGTATGCCGTTATTTTCGGCAAGATGTACGTCTTATAAATATTGGTCAATGACCAATATAATTGGTCTAATAAATCAGTTTGGAATAATAAATATTGGTCGGTGTCTGTGCTCGTGGTGATTCATTCGAGTTCAGTTGAGCTGCCCGGTTCCTGCTGCTTTAAAAAATCATTTTCGGTGTTGCGAGCGGGTAAGCGGCTTCTATCAATTACTTACCTCGTGGTAACTCACGAGTTGAGTTTGAGTTGTTGCTTTTAAAAAATTATTTTTTTGAGATTTTAAAGTAATATAGCAACTACTTGATTGGCAACGGTGATACATTTACATGAGCTACACGTTTTTTGCTGTACAATAACGTGATCAGCCTTGCTGTTTTCAACACTGTTATTATTATGGAGACCAAACAGAGATTAAGTAATGAAGTAAGTATATATCTTTTTTTTATTTTTAGAATATTTTAAATATATATTTATTTGTATAATAATTTGTTATTTTGTGATTTTATAATTTATTAACTTTTTTACACATTATTATTATGATTCAGTTGCCTGCTTTTCCTTCACCACGTGGTGGATTACTTAATGCTAAGTCTTTTATTTCTTTATGCATATACAGATTTTGGTCAAAGATGATGAAACTCACTTTAACGAGAAAGATGATGAAGTAAGAAATTATTAAGAAAAAATTTTACTGAAATATTTTTTTCGCTGTTGTGAATGTCTTTAATAATCCTATGTGTATTTTAGCTGATTAGTGAATGCTCTCAGGCATTAATAGAAGCATCATAATTTTTTGAAAATTTGCTGTCTCAAGTGGGGCAAAGAACAGCGGTATGTTTCGTCCATAAATTAACGAATAAAATTTTATAGCTTAAATTTAGAAACCATATTTTTAATGAAAATAACACTATTTTTCTTTCAATGAAAATTAAGGTAAATGAAGGTGCTGGAACAATCTACTGATGAATACTGGACTGAACGTGAATGTGTTGAGAGTGACAATGTAAAATGAACTTTAAAATAATAATAAACCTATTTTGTATCTTAAAAAACAATATTTTGTTAATATAATCCTTTTTACGACCGCATGAACTCTGCACAGCTAGATTCCTCGTTGGGAGTACATAAAAACTGCTAAAAATAGCGTTCCTCTACGATCCATAGTTTACGAGAAAAATACAAAAAACAAAGTATGACGTCACTTCCAGTGCAAGGAAAAGCACTTTATTGAACATATCAACAGCAGTATATGCATAATTTAAAGTAGATTTTCAAAGTGTCCTCCTTGAATGTCGAAGCAGGCTTGAGCACGCCGTGGAATGGCTGTCATCACACGTTGCAGCATTGCGGGGTTCACAGAAGTATAGCCGAGCTGGCAGCCGAATGGTTAGCGCTCTTGCCTTCGGTTCAACAGTTCGTGGGTTCGAATCCCACCTTGGGCATGGATGTTTGTAGTGGTTCAGAATCCACTTTAAATCGTAAGTCCCGGTCTAATTAGCCCTCGTGTGCAAAAAATGACCGTTGAGCGACAAACAAAACAAACCATCACAGAAGTATAAGCAGCGTGCAGAAGAGCAACTAGGTATATTGGTGTTGGCGCTACATCTCGATACACCAGCTCCTTTAGATGGCCTCATAGGAAAAAATCCAACGGTGTAAGATCTGGTTGACATAGAACCGGACCCTCACGTCCGTTCCGGTGGTCGGAGTATTCTATATCTATCCAACCACGTACAGGAGCACAGAAATGAGTCGGAGCCCCATCATTCTGGAACCAAAGGCATTTCTATTACATCGGCCTTACATCAAGTACATGTCGTAGTAGTCACGAACGGAATACATGGCCACCATACGAAGACTACCGGTAGCTGCAAGATGCAGCCTTTTAAATACTAGTTTAACGACGGCTTAACGTCATTCCATGGCGCGCATGCATGATGCGATATGCGCGGCGAAAGTTTTAAACATTATCGTCTGGAAAGATATGCAAATACTGTTGTTGATATGTCCAATAAAGTGTTTTTTTTTCTTGCATCGGCAGTGACGTCATACTTTGTTTTACATATTTTTCTCGTAAACTATTGATCATACAGGAACACTTCGGGCAGTTTTTATGTACTCCTAAAGAGAAATTTAGATGTGCAGAGTTTATGCGGTCGTTTTGGGACACCCTGTATAAATGACGAAATTCCCATTATTTGAATAGATCACAAACTTCTTTAAGGTATAAATATCCCTTCAGGAAAGAGTAACTGATATTGCTCTTCGCCAATTTTCTATGTGTGTGATAATATTGATAAATATAAGGATAATTTGATTTCCTTCTACTACAATTTTGAGCCGCAGACAATAAACAAAAGCTTTGTTTTCTGTAAAAAGTTTGCTTCGGTTGTGTTTGAAATAAATTTTATTGAATTAAGATTAGGAGAATATTCTGTACACTTTCTAATCTGTATTATTACCATTTCAAATATATTCTCGATATATTGAACGACTTAAGGTAAATTAATGCGAGGTACTAAAGAAAAGGAATGGTTAATGATTGCAGTATAAAGTGTGATATAAGAGCTCAGTATTTTCATTAAATAATTCTGGACTGTCAAATTGTCATTCCAAACAATATTCTGACTTATGAATCTATATATATATTTGCTGCTTTATTTCTGCACAATCTTCAATTCTCTTTCACTGTAATCTTTCAGGTAAAATATGAATTATTTCAAGTAGATTTCGATAAATTAATTTGCTTGATAAATCACAATGCAATTTACCAGACCAAATCAATGCTTTCATTAAGTTATGTTAATGTAACTTTTATATAATTTTCGTATGTAAAAAATCATGAACATAGATACATGTGAAGCTCACTTTTGCATTTTAGAGAAAAGACGTTTTCTATTACATATGTTAGCATTAAAAGTTTCTCCATAATGGTCGTCACAACCTTAAGCTTCTTTAAGTTCTTGTACTATGTATACAAAATGCTTTTAATATTTATTGAAATAAATAATAATTTGTTTAAGTGCTTAATCTGTACCAAAAAGAAAATAACTTCTGATTTTTTTATTTAATAAAAATGAAAAAATGCATGGCATAAATGCTGGAAACCATTCTCCTAATATTATTCCATTTCCTTCACAATCTATCTTAAGCTATTCCATAATTCTACTTTATCTTCTGCATGGGTAAAATTTCCAATGAGTATTATAGCTGCTTTTCTCTTTCACTGAAGAAAATTATTCGGCAAAGTGAACTACAGGTACAGAAATATCCATGCAAAATCACAAATCAAATGTTTTTAAGATTATCATTTAGCCAAATACCTTCAACTCAACTAAATTCTGAGCAATAAATTAATTTTTGTCGAAGCTGACTTATTATTTACCTCCCAGTTGAACATTTTATTCTAAATACTAAGACATCGGTAGATAAAATTTCTTAGAAATATGTGCGCACGAAGTACAGACGTATTTGTAAGAAACTTTAAGACTCTCCAAGTTGAACAATTTGTTTTAAGTGCTAAAACATTAGGTAATCTTCAAGTTTCTTACCAATATGTGCACATCAAGTGAGGGATAATTATTTTTAGTTGTAGTTGGAACAATAAAGCTCAAATTATGTTTTATTCTATTTTTTGAAGCAATATTAATATCATGTACTAGGCAAAAGTCCTGTTCAAGAAACTTAAACATTTTTTTCCAACGGCGGGCACTTGGATGACGAACCCTATGCCACAACAAGGCCAGAAACTGCTACTCATTTGTCGTTACCCAGCGGGCACTTGTGAACCAAGTCACGGAGGCTAGTAGCATTGGCCGCGCCATACCACCACAAATCCGTTTATAGGGTGGGCCACATTCATACATAATCACAAAGGTAAGGACAGAGAAACGCAGAGAAAACAGAGAAAGAAAGTAACATCCATGCCCGAACCGGGATTCGAACCCTGGATCCACAGCTCAGGAGTCAGGAGCGCTAACCACTCAGCCATCGGTCGGCCGAAACTGAAACATTACAACCATTAAAATAAAAATTCTTCTTTTGCTATTATCAATACTAACAATCTAGATTGGAATCATTTGAAATTGCAATAATAACTTTCCAAGTTTATTACTATAAAACAATGTATATTCAGCACATTCTTTTTTAAAGTTATCTTTGTATATAATGAAAAACATTTTCCACTATGATATTAAGGAATTTTAATTTTAAAAAATAATTTATGTTACTTTAACATATTGACAAACAAAATTTATTTACATTCAAGCATTGGTAAATTATTTTTCATGATTTAAATTCCATTTTTATATACAAGTTGAAATTCTTGTCATTTTTCTTTAGAAAAGCCTATTTTATATTTTCCATTAATGTCTTTCATCTGGAACTACATATTGACATAACAATGGCCCATAATCATTAACCAGAACTTTCTCTGCGTAATGCCATACTGTAATTGAATGATTGCTTTTTTGCCAAGTGACAATATTTAGAGGGAAATCTTTTTTAAAAGACGATAAATTTGAAAAAGCATATGGAATACTGTTTATATAAATCATTTAGACACAAATGGCGTTCTTTTAAGATTTGTCATTCAGAATTTACTGTGATATTTTTTTCAGAAAAAATTAATCCTCTTTCTTATTCTATTATGGTTCAATTTTTCGCTTTTATTATTTGGCTCAAAGAAAAATTTTAAAAATTGTTTGGGTATAAAACCAAACAACGCAACTATGGTTCCGATTGCTAACGGGGCCATGCGCATGCGTTTTATGGCATCTAATATAAATTGAATATTTTCTTATATTTTTTAATGCTCTCAATAATCATATATCCAACTTATCAAAATTAGCATATAGAATATGCAAAATTATAGAAACTGTCTTATAGTAAATTTTTGACTTTAAGCTTTAGAAACAGCATGGTTAGATTGGTTAAGACACTTATATTATGCTTGAAAGTAGCAAGCTATATTCTGACTAGATTTAAAATGTTATACTTTTACCACTCACATGATTTTCTATCATCTGTGTTGGTTTTACATGTGTTTAGAAGATGATAATCCAAAAATCAAATGCGTGATTTAAAATAAGGAATTCTTGTCTTCAAATCATCTTAAGCTCTATCTCAAAACATATAAAATCTTGTTTTGTAATAATCATTGTATAAAAAAATGCAAAAACGTATAAAATCTATCAAATTGTTGCCATACTAAATACATTAACTTTTTAATTCCATAAAAATTGCTTTTACTTGTCATAGATATTTATGTCTCACAATCTTTACTTTAGTGAGTCAAATTTTCATTCATGATTAACAAAAAAATTTTTATATATTTTTTTAAATAGAAATTCTTTTCTCCCTAAAAGAAAAACATGTGACAAAGGTGACTTTATTAAACTCTGACTTTGACTTGTATACAAAGGTTTATATATTGCTTGAATTATTTTAGCTCTATATAAATTTTTTAAAGTTAAAATCTTTCAACGAAAGATTAATTTAAACGAAAATAATCAGTCAAACCATTTTAAGCAATATTATGTTAAATTTAGAACTTATTTTATTTATGTCACATTTTGCTATATATATTTTTTATTTTTAACTCAACTTATGATGAATACATTGACAGTGAATACACTATTCCATAAATGCATAATAAAAGGAATATGTAAATTGCTTTTCAGATGCGTTGCATTGAATTATGAAAATGATGCGAAGTGTACTATATTCTAAAACAAATAAAACTAAATATATGGGTAAACACCTTCAGAATCCAAAGCTCTGTCATTGTTGTTACCAACCCCCTTTGGCAAGCAGAGCTAGATCAAGTCCTTAATGTTGAACAACCCCAAAAAATCTAGCACTATCAAAGGATTGCCGTATAAGTCTTGCTTGGACAGCCCCAGGCATGCAAGGGTGTGTTCTGATGTAGCTTGTTGAGCGAAACTGTTGGGACTGGTCTCGAAAATTTTGGAGCCTTCAGAAATTTTTAATGCTATTAGGTGACCACTTCAAAGATGGGAGAGAGTAGTTTGTTCCTATCTTTTAAAAGCATGAGCCAATGAGACTCCCAGGCGAGAATACTGATGTCACTGGAGGGACAATCCATATGGTCTTAACCCTGTATTTTAATCATGAAAGGATTTCTAAAAGAGTGAGAGGTGCCAACGGCTCCACAGCCTCACGAGTTCCCATCTTTGCCAAGGTGGCTGCAATTTCATTTCCCTCTAGATCGACATGAAAAGGTATCCAATGTAGATGAAAGTCATGGAACATTGATAGCCGTTTTAATTTGTTGAGTATCGTTATTCCACCACTATCTCTTTCAGTTTGGAATTGGTCAAGTGCTGAATTGCATTTTTGCTACCAAACAAAATCATAAAAATTAGGAATCGAAAGTAATTATGTTTATCTACCTGTCAGAATAATCCTCTTGAAAACCGTTTTCCCATCTCAGAAAAGACACTTAAAATACTTTGAACATCACGACACTTTTAACAGGCAATCATCATTTTTCTGATGACATGATAATCGAACTGAGAAGATATGGGTACCTAAAAAACTTGTGTGAATGATTAATAAATCGGAAATAACAAAATTTATTAGTCAGTATTGAATTTATTTCTGATTTATATAAAATCAAGAAAGTAGAGAAAGGAGAGGGAAAGAAAGTTAAAATTAAGAATAAAAAAAATCATGTAATTAAAAACGTGATTTTAGAACTTGATAGTCGTATTTTCTCACTCATCTCGCTATTTGACTTATGTTGTTTCCGCTAGGTGCGGGACTTTCTGTTTTCAGCATTAAAGTTGCTGTTGATGGGTATCTTTGCTCTTTCTTTATTAGCTATGTCAGGGAGATAGCGGTAAATTTATGGATTATAAACTAAAGAAAACTCTGCGGCAAGATAGCCCATATGGGTCAAAGCCAATAGTGGCCATCTCTGTTTTCCAGACCGAGAGGTCCTAGGGTTTTAAGCATATGTCCCAGTTTAGTGGTCAGCATAATGTGAAACCCCCAGTGTTTAGTTCCCAACCATGCTTGTTTAGAGACCTACTGTAGGAATAAAAGGCTGAATCGACCTTGCCCAGCCCAGGGATCGAACCTCGGACCTGTGCCTTGGGAGAGTGAAATGCTGCCACTAAGCCAGAGGATCTTCTATCGCTGACTTATAAAACTGGGAAAAGTAATTGATGCGTCGAATAATAGCAAATCAGCACCTATACGCGGTCTCTAAATTCCGAGTGTGCAGCGATGATTGGATGAAGAAATTGTGACACATTCCAAGTGTGATAGGGCTTCCAGAGTGATGTCAGTATGAATGGATCGATGCATTACTGAGTATGCGCTAGTTTTAGGGATTTTGATTAGGATTTATCAGAAGATAATGCAAGACCGTATGCAGTGTGAATGGGCTAATATACTCGACAAGGTGTTTGAATGTTTTTTCCATCAATTGTTTCTTCGGATATCTCACCAAGAGAAAATGTTTGAAATGTGATTTAGACATCACTTGCGTCAAAAAATGAACAGTGGTAAATCCTAAAGAAAGAATGGTTAGCTATCTCTTAAGAGATAAACAGCACTCTTTGAATTTACATCTAGAAATGTAGCTAAATATATTGCTATCAAGTCTGTCAAACATATAACAGCGTATATTTTTTTAGTTGTTCTATTTATAAACTGTCGTTATCATCACTTATCATTTTTTATTGTGTTTCCCTTCTACCGATTTTCACCACTTTCTACGAATGCGTCAGAGGTTGCATTTTCACGACATTTAGAGTTGCGTACCAAATGCATTAAAATTATCAATTGTATTTCCCAAATACAATCGGTATCAATATAGATTTGTTTTTTACAAAACAAAGCATGAAAGCCAATTTTTTAAAGGGCGTGACATGTTCATGCTCCATATCTTATTCTTTTTCAGATCTCTATGACAACATTTTTTGTCATCCAATTTCTGCTCTTTCTTCTTTTAAGATACTCAATATTGAAATTTCAAAATTGAACCAAAAGAACGGACGTTTTCAAAATAATAGCATTCATTAGATTATTTTTGCATTTCATATAGTTTTAGGAAGGATAAAGTTAATGTGAATGAAAACTAACATGTTTTTCAGATCTTAAGTCTACATAGCATAGGTTGGACATCCAATATTGCTTATAATCTAAAGGATTCTTGCAGCATATTTCTTATTTTTGTGTGATTCAGAAATGTCTTTCAGCGCTTCTGCATATTTTACATTCGATCATTGAAGTACGAATTGTATTATTCCTTTGTAATGCATATTCTCTCGTAAATGTATTTTACCATCACATATATGAGTTTCAATTTAGTTTTGTAGCTATAGCTTCAATACTGTGCAAGCAAAATTTTTTAACTTTAAAATTAAAAGCTATCTTCAAAATGTTATTACTTCCAGAATTACAGTTTTTGGGAACGTGAGAAAAAGATCTTTATTTAACTGTGTTCTGTGTGTGTCTGTGTGTGTGTGTGTGTGTGTGTGTGCAAATTACAATATTTTAATCAATTAAACATAGTAAAATCTTTTTATTTTGGTTGAAATTGTGTGTCATATATTTGATAAGTGTGTTGATTAAAAAGTTACACATTTCGAAATATAAATTTATCAATTTCCTTTTTAACATCTATTTTATTAAGGTTTAGAGGAAACCATCAATTTCGCATATCATCTCTATAATTAAAAAAAGCCTATTTTCATTTCAAAACAGTGTTACCGGTTTATAGTAAAAAAATATAAATATATGTTTGTAGATATATTAAAATATATATTTTAAAATAAATAATAAAAAAATTTTTGAAATTCAAATTGCCATCTATTTTATAGCAATATTTTTGCACATGTCTGAAAATTATACTCATACATTATTTATTATATTTGCCATAAATGCAAATTTTGATCTTAAGTAATGTATTATTTTCCTTTTTTGTACTCATAGATATTTCCATGTATTAATATACCATGACTGTATTTCATATGTAATCACTCCATTATCTTAAAATAATTTAGAGCATTTGCTTTTAACTTCTTAATCAGTTTCCAACAGTAATAGCTAATAATCTAAAGTTGTTAGTATTAATGAGATGATATAAAATTTCCAACTGATGGGTTAATAAATGTCAAAATGACTTTTCATTCATTTCAGAAAAAATAATAATTTCTGGTTTATAAATAGAAAGGAATACCATATATCCCGATTAATATGACAAAAGGAAATTTTAAAAGAAATGGCTAAATATGCAAATTTTGTAAATAGAGTTACAAACTTTAAAAGAATTTGCATCATTTTGGAGAGGGGGGCACTGAATCGTGCTCCCAATCAAAATCAAAATCTTAGAACAAAATAAAATTCAGAACATTAAAAAGTAGATTTATATAATTCCTTTGTTGTTTAACTTATCAACCATGTAGAAAATTCCTTAATTTTTACCTGTTTTGAAAGAAAAAACTATGGTATTATGAAATTCAGCTCTTAAGGAATTCATTTTATATATTTTTTTAACACATTTATATCCATTTATGTCAAGTTTTCATTACCAGTCGTAAAAGGTATTGGATTCTCTAGGGGGAAAAAACTCATATTTCAGATTTTAATACCTATTGCTTTAACTGTGATCTTTTAAAAACAGTTTTCTATTTTGGAATCGAGGCCAATCCTATCATGGTGATTGACATGAATTCGTAAAGTCAATTTTCGCTTCAATATATCTTCAAATGGAATACTTTCAGAAAACTAGAAATTGTTTATTCTTGCTCAGAAGTTTTCATGGATTGGAAAATTACATTGTACCAAACTTCTAAAGTCACTTTAATAGAAATTGTCAATTTTGAGTGAACAACACCCATAAAGTGTTTATTTTAACATGCTCCTTTAGTAGTAGTCATATCTCATTTTGTGTTCCGTCTAACTGACTGTCCGCTTTAAAACCGAAGTTTCTGAGATCTTTATTATGCGAAAGCGACCGTGCGAAAGTGAATCCTCCCACTTGTGGACCATTATTTTTTTTATAGCGTTGTAAGTTCTACAACTTTATTTAGGCAGACTGTTTGCCACCACGTGTTGGCCAAAGAGCAGAAACACTTTTTCATAATTACATTTCTAAAGCTGCAGAGGCGCCTGGCAATAATCAAAACTGGAGCTCGAATCTCAACAAAGGGTTTTGTTGTCGGTAACTTTCGGTACATTAAAGGACCAAGCCTTCTTCTTTTGAGGGTAGCTGTTAACTTCGGGAAAAAGTCACAAAAGTCAAAAAGGGTTTCTTCCAAAATTTTTACCTCGTTAAATTCAGTGATGGTTTTGCGGTGGGGGCGATATTTACCGCTTCTTTGTCGGAAAACCTTTTTTTCTGCAGGACCATTCACTGACTCGCTTTGTGTGGCCTGACTTTTCATGTATTTCTCAGAAGGGGGTCTTTTCTTCCATAAAAGGGGGCGGGTTGCTACCTGGATAGACAGGGTTAGGGAAGTTACTCTCTTTCCCGATTTTGCACAGTACGAAATTATCTTTGGCTATGACTTCACTAGTTTTAGGTTTATATTTTTTCTTATCGCATCAGTCGAAAGAAATAAATTTAGATGTCACTGAGAATATAGTAATTGCTTAAGGTGACTGATAACATCAGTTTAGTAACGACGAAAAGTGGTAAACAAAAAAGTAATGTTTTAAAACAACTTTAGCTTTTTTAAAAAAAAAAAAAAACTTGAAACTACAAACGATGAAATCCAATGTAACTGCTCATTGTAAATATATATATATATATATATATATATATATATATATATATATATATATATATATATATATATATATATATATATATATATATATATATATATATATATATATATATATATATATATATATATATATATATATAATATATATATAAATATAAATATATATATATATATATATATATGTATACATATATATATATATATATATAAAATTTAAAATTTCTATTTGAAATATATATATTTCTCAAATAGAATTTTTTCTACGAGATTATTATTTAATCGTTTTTATAATTCTTAATTAACAATTCTTAATTTAATTTTAGTATTTTTTTCTTAAGCAACACTTAAAAAGTACAAATGGGTGAATAAAAATTTTGAAACAATGTTATATTTTTGAAGTAAACTATAAATGAAAATAATTTTTAGAAGTAAACTTAAATAATACTAAGAACAAATGTTTTACTATGTAAGTTTTTTTTAGCTAAAATTGAAGAATATTTATGAATAGTATTTAAATAACTCATTTGGATAAGTGTGTAAAACAGACCAATTTTATATGCATCATACAAATAAAAACATAATATAAATATCCATTATTAAATTAATCTAAGAATTCTATATTCATTTTAAATTAAATATTAAGTTTGGATCCTTTATTAAGATATTTTTATTTACAATTCCTTAGCAGTGTAATTTTTACTGTAAAATTTACTGTAGATTGACCATCACAAATTTGTGCAATTCTCAAATACATGTAAGGCATACAAACTTCACAATCACTTACCAAATTTAAATAAGTGCATTTAATAACTTTAATGTATTTTCAGAAGAATAAATTTTAATAAATACTAAAACATCAATTATCTATATCTATGAATATTTATCTATCATTCAGATTAAACGAGATGAATTTTTATAGAAACGACGAAAATATAATAAAATATATTTGGGAAGGAAATTAAAATCTTTGAATATTTTTTTACCTTATCCACATTATACATCATATGTGATTAAGAAATTCATTTCTCTATAAAAATTATTTTCAAAAAAGTTTTTCGTTATTAAAATTTTATTGAACATGTGAATTCATCCGATATTTACTATGTCCCTGGCAACCTGGCTAGCCCTGCCTGGTAACTACATTTGTCAAAAACAATGAAGCTATCTAAAACATTGACGCAAAATTTACTTATTGTAAGCCTTCATCGCTTAGTGGTAGAATGCCGTCCTACGGAGCAGAAAATAGTGGGTTATGTGAGAATTTAAAAAATAAATTTACTCTTCACATCACACTCACAATTACATGAAAACTTCTGACTCTTTCTTTATAACTTATGCAAATTTCTGTCACATCCTTTGCTCTCTATAATTGATAAAAATTTCTGAAACTTAATATGACTTTATGAAATGACTCCTTTTTTGAAAGTAAGTAATTCTTAACTCTGTCACAATAAATTCAATTAACCCTTAATAGGTGTCTTATATGAATCTATTCAACGTGACAGTACAATCGTTAAATGTCACTTAAATTTTTTAAATATGAATTTAACTTACTGTTTATGAATTTGAAGCCAAATGAAGTCATAGTCTTTATTCATAAACAATAAGATCTTTATTTTAAATATAGAATTAAGGGTTTTAAGAAGAAAATATGACTATAAATGATTAAATATAATGTGGATTTTGTTCAATGAAGGAAAATTTTAGTTTGTAAAGGGTATATGGATTTTGGAAAAATTAAGTGTACGGTTCTCTGTCCACAACACTGAAAATAACACATTATTATTAAACTATACTCTTTTGACAATACTAGTCAGCAGAATTTCTTTTCAAACAGAACTTCTGAATTTTTTTTACCAATATTTTATGAATAAATATTATGCTGATTATTTTTTTATAATATTTTGTTAACACTTTTAGAGTCACTTCGCACATATTTGATTTTAACTACTTAAATGCATTTAAAGATTGGGATGATATATATAAATATATATATATATATATATATATATATATATATATATATATATATATATATATATATATATATATATATATATATATATATATATATATATATATATATATATTGATAGATAGATAGATAACTTTAAATGAATATTTGATACATCAATTGTAGTTTCCCTCTTAATTTTCTGCTTACACTTTACAATTAATACATTTTTTTAACTAAAAATAAACGCTCTTTTCGAATTATATAAGACCTTTTTATCCTTAAAAAATAGTTTGCTTCATAAAAGAAATAAACAGCATTGTAATCATAGAATATGACTCAATAATTTTCTCTTATTGCAAATAATGTATATTTACTTTGCAAATTTTCAAAATTTGCAAAAATTATTTTACAAAGCATAAATCCGAACATTTATGCTTTGTAAAATAATATAACAGGATAAAGGAAATTTGAAGTTAATTAAACCTTTACAAATCATATTTCATACATAGAACTGAGCTGAATATCCGCGCTAAACGCCATCTTTTGAGAGGATTGTCATTCGAGCTTGTCTTATTAAATTTAGAAATCCTTGTAAAACTTTTAATTTTATTAAAAATAAATAGAATGATACCTCTAGGCTTAGTTATTAACTTATTCATTTTCAAATGAAGCATTTTATTTATAAGTTTTTATTCTGAAATGTTAGCAATATTTATTAATTTAAGGAAGAACTAGACGTAGCACTTGAATTTAATAAATCCTAAAAAAAATTTAAGATTTAAAAACTCGAATTTTAATGACTAGAATTTTTGGCAAATGATAATGTGATAAATATATTTTTATTGATATCAAGTAAACTTTTTTTATTAATCAGACATGTTATTTATCAGTCTTAATAGCGAATTTAACTAGTTTATAATAATAAAATATGTATTTTTAAATTTTGCGTAATTATCTTATGAATATTTCAAGTGTAAAGTTTTCAAATGCCGTAAGATTTTTTTACTTTATTATTTAAGTAATTAATTTCAATACTTTTACATAAGCTTGCAAAACTATATATTCTGGTTTACCAATAAAAGTTTATGCACAAGAAAATCACCCTGGTCACACATAAAAAATTACAATATTTTTTAATTAATTGCTTAGATTTAGACTTAGAATATTTAGATTGACAAAGTATAATTAATTCTTTATATTTGAATTCAAATTTCCTTCATATCTATTTCAATAAGTTTATCTAGTGAGTTTTGAAGAAAGTGTATTTTTACCTTTAGTTTTTAATTAATATTATTTGGATTTTACTCTAAATAGAACATTTCTTAAAATAGGGGATCCTAGTATACATTTCTGAGGAAGACAAAGGCCCACCCTGGGCTGTCAGGTCAATGAAGAAGAAGAAGAACATTTCTTAAAGTTGTGGACATTTTTTTCAAAAAGACTCGGGGACTTTGAAAATTTTGCCTAACTTATTTTACAGGATTTTAGAAATTTTGGATTCTTCCAATCTTTGCTGGCGCTGCTTGTCCTTTTTTGGACCTTGCGCCAGAAAACCCAACCAAACACCTCTAATCTTTGCAATAAAGTCACTATTTTATACATTTTTTCGAAGTAAGAATAGTCTTTTTCTTTTCTTTAACTCAATATTTTTAAGGAAGTATTCTACTTAAGACTTCACAGTTTTATGACTCCTCTTTTTATCCACAGATATATTTTACTGTTAGATATGCTTGAATTACCACATATGTGGAAGACCATACAACAATTAAGAAAGATACGGAGACCTTCCCCCAAAAGGAGGACAGGGGTCCTTTAATTTATGTCCAATTTTAAGTGACTTCCCTGCCTAAGCGGTCACTCTCTTTTGCCCAGACCTTATCTGATCATCGCTTTATCGAAGGGAAATTGGCTTCTGGTAGCTAGGTCAGAGGTCAAATTGCAAAACTCGTGGGAAGGGAAGTAATCTTATCCCCTGGAATGTTTTCTTACTAAGTGAGTTAAGTAACTGCCTAAAGTGGACTTTTCAGTAAAGAGTTGTTAGCTAAATATACTTGTCCGTTGTTTTGACCTACATTTAATATTTGCTTAGCAAATAATAAATAAAATTTTGACCTACATTTAATATTTATAATTAGTAAAAGATATTTCCTATTTTAGTAATAAAATGATTCTCTGTATTGAATTGTTTTGACTAAAATATACCAGTTATTTTAATTGAAATATTTTTTATTTTTGTATTAAGACAACAATTACAACACAACTTTTATTTACTCTCTTATATTTTTAAAAGAGTATTAGATTAAAACAAATAACTAAAATTAAACTCGAGTAAAAAATATGATATCACAGCAAGTTTACTTTGAAAAGTCTTGTTTTTCACTATAAATTTTAAACACAAACTTTTCTTTAAGTACATATTTTTTATAGGTCATATAGGTTTAGAAAATAAATAATGTATTGCAGTCTACATAGAAGTAAACTATTAATGAGGCATAAGAAAAACACAGAGGAATACAGTGCACACAAAACAACTTCAATTCCAAGTGACCTAATAAATGTATAAAATAGAAATAAAATTAATGGCAATACAGTATAATTTCTAGAGCAAAGAGCACAAATTGAACTTTTTTACACCTAAATATCTAGGAATGGTTCTAACTATTAAAAAAATAACACTAAATATTTTCAATAATTTTCCTTTCGTTTCTCGTATAACACCTTTATCAACATTTATAAGACAATGTCGCAAATATGAATTTCCTAATAATTTAACGATGTAACATTATAAAATGTTTTTTTTTTTATCTTCAAGTTACTGATAATCTTCCCTTATTCAAGAAATCTAATTATGTATTTTTGGTTGGCATTAGATAGAGAAAAGAGAAAAAAATTGAAATTTTATCCTAGACACCTAAATATCTAGGGATAATTCTAACTACTGAAAGAGTGGCACTAAATTAAACAACGTATTTTTTTGTTTCCTACAACACTTTTATCAACAATTATAAAACATTGACGCAAATATGTATTTCCTAAATATTAAAAAATATAGCAATATACAATGTTTTTACTTACAGGTTATCGATAGTCTTCTCTTATTCAAGAAATCTAATGACGCACAGTTTTGATTAGAATTAGATAGAACAAAGAACAAACAAATTGTGAACTTTTATTTTATAACCTAAATACCTAGGCATAAAACTAATGAAACTATTGAAAGAATAACACTAAATATTTTAAATAATTTTTATTTTGTTTCATACAACACTTTAGAAATTATAAAACAAAGACACAAATATGAATTTCCAAAATATTAAACATAGCATTATGCAATATTTTTATTTTTTAGCTTATCGATATCTTATACAAGAAATTTAATTCCGTACATTTTAATGCTTTATTAAATGTTAAGCTATTTACATTAAATAGCTTAAAACTTAATATATTAAATTTATAAATAAATATTAAATTTGATTATATATATAAGCGCATAGAATCATGATTTATAATGTTAAATCTTTCAGTTGGACAGAAAATATAAGCTGTACTGTCGATACTTTATAATAAATTGATTTACTATGAACATTTTAAAAAAATTTAAATGTATAAAAGCAATTGCTTATTTAAACAGGATTTAATCGTATTTGCTTATATTTAACACTAATTTTAATAATGTTTATCATGTATGTGTTTCAAATATTTGTCATACATGGATGTCTTAAATATTTCTGGGGATTTCTTTGTTTTCTGGAACGATAGAGTTTTGGATTATTTTAGAAGTTGGTAAAATTGACTGTACCGTAAATCAGGGCAATGAAAATTTTTAATTATTTTCGAACTCTCATAAATTTTTAAAATTATGTTTCCTTCAAGTATAATATACAGTATCATTTTTACCCATTTAAATTCGAATAGATTTTGAAAACTAAGCTTAACAATGCTTTGTATCTAACATTACGATAATAATTTTGAATTAATTGTACAGGCATATAATCAAAATCTAAGACAAATTATTTTGTTTTCTAAATTATATATTTTTCACTGTATATAAAACTAGCCCACAGAAAATTGAGTACACACTTCATTTATCAAATAGTTTTGAAATAGGTGTAGCAGAGGAAAGTAATGTCTATTAAAAAAGATTTGAAAATAATGATTTTTGTTATTAATACGATGCTAAATTCAAATACATCTGTTTTAACATAGTTGCTTTTTGAAGGTTAATATTGATATATTTGAGAAAGTAGAGGAAAAGAGATAGTTTTATATGAAATAAATACTGAATTTGGCTACCAGAATTTTTTATGAATTGTATATAATCGACATTAATCTTAATTTGATTGATAATTTATACTGAGCTGCATATTAATAAAGAATGGTGATAAAATGCTTCATTTGAATGTAGACTTCTAAAAGAACGAATTGTTTATAAAAACTAATTTTCAGATATTCCTCATAGCTAATCTTACCTTAGTTATTATTAAAATTTAAAGTAAAACGTTTGCAATTTGCTTTAAGAATTACTAATTATTTTATAAAAAAGCCTATTACTTTGGAAAAAAAATTCTAATACTTTGTTTTCTAGCGGATGAAGGTTTGAAAAATCATACTAACATAGTTTATCAGCTCTTTTTTACAACACAAGATAAAGGTAAATTGTATTTAAATTTACTTACGTATACTGAAAAATAATAAAAGTTTAGGCTCTCCGTAATGGAATGGCTTGAAGTTATTAAAATAATATTAACAACTAAATAAAATTTTATTGCATAGTTTATGCTATTCATGGAAAAATATACGAGTATACTTAAACAAATGAATAATTAACGTTAAATTCTCAAATACTAAAATTATCAGACTTTAATTAGCAATTACAATTTTTAGTATATTTCTAAAAACATGGCAGGATAATAAGCTTTGCTTATACAGAAAAGAAATAAACGAAGTCTGAAATAGTATACCATTGATTATAATAGCGTCTAATATATAAATCAAAAAGTACGTGTGAGTTATTAATTATTTTTTTATATTTTCTAAGTTTGAATAAATTTTCTCATTAGCAATTATCTTCCTAATTTTCGCGTCATAAAAGTACTAACAAAGTATAAAAATGTTCGTATATCAACAGTGAATTGAATTTTCATTGCAGGCAGTCTTTACAGGAAGTGAGTAAGTAGAAATGAAAGCCGCCAAAAACCTCATGTAAGCAATTAAGGCGAGAAAAACGCTTACTTCAGCGATGGTTTTCAATTCAGCCAATCCAAAAACGTTTACCACAAAGAGAAAATGAAATGCGGGGGACCTATTAAACAGATCTTAATTAAAGCTTATATCGGAAAAGAGAGAAAGAAAGAATTTTTAAAAAGGCATTAAACTCCACTCCCACTCATTGTCCTTTCGTCCATTTATTACGGGAGCTGTTTAGTACAAAACACCCCCCGAGTCGATTACCACCTCTCAGTATCGCCAGACATAGCCCCGTCGCTTCCATTAAAGCAATAATGATTTGAAACGGAGCATTAAAAGGGAAAAGAAAGATTAGGGTAGAAGAGAGGGAGTGGTGGAGACGGTGAGAGGAAAAAACAATAAAAGAAAAATGCTAGGGTGAAGCATCCAGGGTGGTGGCGTAACGGGGGTAGGCTTGCTGGCAGGGCGCAAAACCAACATCCTAATGAAGGCAATCGTTTGGACAGGAAATTAGAATCATCGCTTTTCCGCGCCCTGTTATCGTTGAGGAATCACATCGCCTATTCCTGTTGGGTCTCTGGATTTGGAAGCTTATCGGCTTCCACCCCCTTTCCACGTTCCCGCCAGTTTTTCCTCACAAAAGCCTATTTGGGGACACCCTCACTGACTACCCTCCCTTTCGTAAAAGGGAGGCATAAAAAATCTTTCCTCGGGGAATGCAGCCCCCCTGAGGCAGCCGATTCATATCGGATGGTCGATGAGCTTGTAGTTGGGAATGATCGGTAAGGATTATATGATTATTCACTTAAAGGTTGATTTGGTCGTTTGGGGGTGGAGGAGTTGGCCTTCCCTCAGAGAATATGCTATTTTGACTCCTCTCCAAACCTATTTGAGGTGGGTGTTGGGCTGAAATATGATCGACGTGGTTTTGACGGTTGGGATCTGGCTATAATCGTTTTGTTCAATTATTGTTCAGTTTTACGCGGTGTTTTTATTCCTCGTAGCATGCTGGGATACCTGTAATCGTCTGCTCCGGACTGAAGTCATGCGCGTTTATCCCCTGCCCATCGCCGCTATAGTGTTTTCTATATTAGAATATTGACTATGGCCTGTGCAAAATGTCATCTGCAGCAATGTTATTTGATTGATAGTTTCATAAAGAGTCATTTTCATTGTAAAATTTGAAAGCTATTAACAGTATTATTAAGATAAGTAGACTAAAACTAATATACTACATCTTCTTAAAGTGAAATTTTTAAAATAATTTTCTCATATAATTAATTTAAGTTTTTTTCACAAAAACTTATTTAAAATCTTAATTTATTATTCATATTTTATTTTATTTATATTCGTCATACTGGAGCTATGCAATCAGTTTATTAGAAATTACATTCAAGTGAATACAGCTTCCATTATATTTAAATGATTAATTTGATTTTTGTGTGAATGGGTTTTATGATAAATGTATCTACGCCTAGAGAATCAAATAGTGACCTTACATCCCTAAGCCAACACAATTAGCATAGGGATGTAAGGTCACTATTTGATTGGTTACGTATAAATCAGATGAAAAATATGCTAATTAAAAATTTTAACTAAACACTACTTTTTTTTACATTCTTGAATTCATTACAATTTGCTGTCACTTTTAGTTTAAATATATTCGATGATTTATTTTAGTTTCAACATGTCATGGCTGTGAATATGCTATAATGTATTCCTGAACATACAATGAATGTTTCTTAATATTAAATATGGAAATGTTGTTTATTTTATATTAAAATTAATTAAATACTATTTCTTTTAAAAAAATATGTTTGTACAATTTTTTTTATATTTCATTGTCAATATGAAAAATTAAATATGACAAGATGTTTGTGAAAAATGTAAAATTAAAATATTTCGAAAATTAATAAGAACATGATTCAGATATTGATGCAATTATATAGTTGATACTAAAAAAGTAATGTTTAAATTTTACTGAAAATTTTTAATTTATTTATTTAAAATGACAAATGGTGTTTTTTATTATTATGTAAAAATGAAATCATCCAGGATATTACACATTTTCATCGCTTTTATATGCCTTATCATTTATATGCACAAAATTTCAATATCTGAAAATTTTCCCATTTCTGATAGCAGAATGAAACTCATTTTAAAATCAATTAAACAATATATATATATATATATATATATATATATATATATATATATATATATATATATATATATATATATATATATATATATATATATATATATATATATATATATATATATATATATATATACAACCAATAAACAAAGAAAATTTAAAACATGAAGTTAAAAATTTGATTCATTTAAATAAACATTCAGAATAAAAGGAAATTTCTGAAACGCATTTAATATATACGTAAATATTCTTGCTTATTTGCTTTATTGTTTTTCTTTTTGCATTTGTTTCAAATATTAAAAAAATTTCGATTATTTATATTTTGGTAACTCTATTTAAGCTGCTTTCAACCTGAATGTCTTGTCAAAAAATAATTTTTTTATACACATTTTTGTATTGATTTCAAACTATGCATACTACGTATTTTTTGTTGATTTCAAATTATAATTGAGAGATCAGTTTTGATAATGAAAAGTAAGCTTTAACTAATAATTTTATTTTATATATTCATCCTCAGAACATGCAAGAACAAAATCCAGAATTTATAATTAAAACAATTATTATTTTAATTATATGAAGTTTATATACTTACAGCTGTCTACCAAACTGTGACATCCTGAAGGAAGATGCAAATCATGTGAAATTTAGATCATGGCTTACAGCGATAAGATATGCAAATTATTAGAATTGTAGCTCTTACGTACATAAAGGGTGATGGTAATGCCACCTGCATAATTAGCAAGTTATCTTGCACATTTTAAATGTTATGTATTGAGTTGTTTGGAAAGTCAATTCGTTTTTCATGAAAATGAAAAACGTGCAGCAAATAAATATTGTATTGCATTGCACATTGTCCATTCTAGTTCAATAGCTTTTACCATCTTTCTGGTAGTAGCACGATTCCACAGTCATAAAGTGGTTGGTTTTTACCAGCATAAAGCTGATCCATGTAGGAAAAAAAATTACTTTCCAAACAACCCAATATAAATCAATACAGTAAGCACTGCATATTGATTGACTTTGTATTAATGATAACAATATAAATAAAAATATCATTTACAAAAATTACCGATTCAATTGTTTGTGAAAATTGTCAACTTAAATTGTGAACGAATTTTCTGTATGCCCATGTCTGGATATCTGACATCAACTATTACTAAAGAACTATAATTTTGAGTCACATACGTGTTACAGTGTGCGCGTCTCGTTGAACTGATTAGGATTAATTAATTCATACAAAATGAGATAAATATGGGAAACTTAGATGCAAAATAATGGACATCATATTGGCAATAAGATATTAATATCTGAAATGGCACAAACAGATCTTACAGTGTCATCGTAGAATGTTTATGGACAATTTCTAACTAAATCTATTAAAATATCCGCAGCAAATACCAGTTAATAACTGATTGCTGTAATAAACCTACAACGTCAATGGAAGTCTTAGATATTCTGTTCATTAGTAATTATTTATCTATTCCGTTTAATGCAAGTGAACCAATTGGAGGTTCGTTTACGATTTAACCCAAAATAGTGTCATAAGCACATTCTCATGTAAGATGCTTGGAGATGGCAATGTCACTAGTGTGCTGTGGGGTCTTCAGTTAAATAACTTCATGACGTAGGTGACGTTGACGTAGGTGACGCTGACGTAGGGGGAGTTGGTTGAATTGTTGATTGATTTCTGTATCCAATTACTTGTGCATCGTACCCCTAGGAATAAAGACATACTCAATTCATCACATGTTAAGGAATTGAAGTGTAGTTGGGACACACACATGGTAAAGAGAACACACCTTTTTTTGAGTCCGGTGGGACACATTTCTTTTAAAATCGTTTCTGCACACACTGGCCTTACCACAAAATCTGTCACCGAGTAAAAGCGAATATCTTATAGTATAGCAAAATAAGTGTGAATTGCACTAAAAGGTTAATTTTTAATGAAAAATATCTCTCCATTTTCACTCATTATTAAGAAAAAAACATTTAGATTCAAAGTAAATTTTTTTGTACATTCGAACTATAATTTCTGCTAAATTTTAATAACATTAAAATATCATTTTTTAAGCATAATCCTATATTAATGTATGTTCTTCAGGTATCTGAATTCATTAATTAAAACTGAGTATTATTTAAAATTTTTTGTTTAATGTAAATTTTTTTCAAAATTTGTGTTAGATGGTTTCCGATTGCATTTATGAAAAAAATTAATTTGTAAGTTTCATTTTTAACAATTGTAATATAATTAATAGTCAAATTATTGTTTTAAATTTGAAGTGTTTAAATAAATTGCAATATTCTTAATGTTTTCCTTCAATATTTTAGACATTTCAAAATTTATCATAAAAATATTTTGTAATTGTGTGAAAATTTTTTAAAAGCGTGAATTCGCATTATAACTACATCTTAAGAGGGTATGATTTCGTAAAATATTAAGATTTTTGGAGTAAATCAACAGTAAATTTATTTAAGATCAATATTTTTCACACTCCATTTTCTTTTATAATCTTTTATTTTTAGTTACAATTTTAAAATTATTTAAAATGGCTGGATTTAAACAATGGCTTTAAAATTCCATAATTCAATTTTTGAAACATTAAATACTGGTATTTTAATCTAACAAATAACGCTGAAAGAACGATTTGTTTTTGTTTTTCTGTATCCTACTTAAAGAACAGTAATAAAAACGCGTTTACAATTTTCAACCTACAATTCATTAGATTATTTTATTTCTAAATTTATTTTATTTCAAAAATTTATCCAATGTACAAAACCTTAAAATACAAAACTTTTTCCACAGTAAATGTTACATTGATAATGAACCATTGGCAACATCAGAATTTCGTTTTTTTTATGAATTGTCATTGGCGGTTACCCTTAAAATTATTAATATAGGTTAAATTCAATAAACAAAAAAATTTGTTTTGTGATATTCTTAATATTTTAAATTTAAAAATAAAAAAAGACGTGTTTTAGATCCTATTCACATAACTGAAATAAATAAAATATTATCCTGTCTTTCATTTCCATGTTTGATACTTATACAACAATTTATTACTTCTCAAGATTATTCAATTCATCTTCAGTTAGAATGTGTTATATAAAATGACTTGATTTATTTTGAAACTATCATTATATTTCAATTTAATTTGAAAAGAAAAAATATAAAAAAAAAAAACATTTTCTGAAAGATAATCTGAAAAACATAAGAAATAATTCAAAAAATATCATTTTGTAAAATTAGAGAAAAAAATTAACATTGATTAAATGTTATTATTTAATTAATTTTTTTGAATATTTTACAAAGATAAAGGAAATACTAAAAAATATTAATTATTTAAGGATTCACAATATCAATTCCTTAATATTAATTTATTAAGGAAAAACATTCTGTGATCATGAACATTTTTAAGTGTTTTTCAATTTTAAAAGTTCCTTTCAACTAACTTAATATGTAACTGATTAAAATTCACATTTAAATGGAACCGAATAAAACGCGAAAGTTTTACTAAATATTTACTGTATGGGTAAGGTTTATTAAAAATAAAGTTATCACACATGCACACACGTGTATATTTATAAATAGAAATATTCATTTATAATCATATGGACACATTCATATATATATGAAAAATAAATAAGGAATTATACATACATAACAAAAAATTATCGAAACGTGTTTATATTCAAATGCTTGTATCATATTTATGATAATAAAATATTGTAGATTGTTTCAAATTCCTATAATATCCTCAATTAATTTGTTAGCTTCCTTACAAGAAATCTTAAATTTCTTATCTTACAGAGAGACAATTTAGTATTTTACATATATTATCACTAAAAAAGTGAATTTGTGAATATTAGTTAAGCAGTAAGAAAATATTTTATTGATTACCTGAGTCATTGAAGAATTCTATAAAAGAATAAATAAAATTCTATAATTTTCAACTGAGCCATTAATTTTTTTATTAAATAAATTAAACTTGTTCTCTTGTAATAAGTTAATAAATAAGAAGGTTACAGAATCAATACTTGTTCACACAAACATTTTTTTAACCTTATTATTTAAACTAGAAAGATTATTGTAATATAATTATTGCTCTCTAATATTAATCCGTAAATCAGTGGTCGATCAAAATATGTAAGAGTGTTTGTCTTATCTATTATAATTACTTTATTCAATGTATTTCACAAATCTCATAAAATTTTTACAATTAACAATTTAATGTTATTTACACATGAAGGAAAAAGTAAATTTACACCAAACGGTCACTTTTAATAAATAAAGAAATTCAAAATTCTGTAAATGAGATTTTTGTAAATTCTTTAAGATAGACTTTTAATATATATATATACGTGAATGAAGAGTTGTACTTCTAACATAGAAAATATATTTTATGTGAATCGCTTAAAGTGAGAACACAATTTATACTTCAGAAAAGAAATTGCATTGATCATTAAAAGTAAAGTCATATCCCCAAAACTACTAACTAAAAAATGCAAGCATAAATTTTTTCCAGCGGCGGGCACTTGAGTGATGAGCCCTATGCCACAAAACGGGTACTCATTTGTTGTTACCCAGCGGGCACCTGTGAACCAAGTCATTGAGGCGAGTAGCGTAGCCCGCGCCATACCATCACAAAGCCGTATATAGGGTGGGCCACATTCATACATCATCACAGAAGAAAGGACAGAGAAACACAGAGAGAAAGTAATATCCATACCCAAACCGGGATTCAAACCCGGGACCCACAGCTCAAGAGCAGGAACGCTAACCACTCAGCCACTGGTCAAGTATAATAGTTAGTCCTTAGAAAAATAGGTCAAACCATTTACTTGATTATACTTAGCATCATGTTCTGAGTAGTTAGCTTGAGGCAACTTTCGAAGACAGCTTTCTCCATTTTTCGAAAAAGCTTGCATAGCGGAATTTTTATTCATCAACAAGAAACGACAAAACAATCTTTTACAATGAAAAAGGGCACAAAAACGTTTTTTTATATGCTTCGTTGACCAAGGAAATCTCTTAGATGTTACCATCCCATTACCGCTTCGCATGTCAAAGAAGCCTTGATAACATCATCAATTCCCATTCGATTTGTCTGCGAATTCTATTGTACTTGTGTTAAAAAAGCTTTGAGAGTTTCATAGTCATAGATCTATTTTCTATCTATTCTAGAAAAATCAGGAATGGTCCCGGAGAGAAAAATTGCCAATTCCATGGATTCGTAACAGACGTGATAAATTTGGAGCAGCGTTTGGTTTTGTTCTAAAAACATACTAAATCTTAAAAAGCTGACCGACATTTTAACTGACCACAAATCACTGTGAGACACAAAGGAGTGGTTATCTTATAGTATTTTAAGAAATAATTGAGTTTAATTTAAATTAAAAGTATTTCCTTACTTAACATTTCTGCTGAGATACTTTGTTACATAATTCTAATCTTTTCATAAATTTTTTGTGAAAAGTAAAATTATTGGTTTACGATTAATTGTAAAACTTTGTTTATTATATTTTAATCTTTATTGATTTCTCATCAAATTTTTTTCCAGTTTTTTTCATTGGCCAACACACGCAAATCAGTGATATACTTAGAATTGGAGGTCTTACCTAAGGCATTAACGTAATTGGACATGGTTTGAACATCCTTTTGTGGTAAATTTCCCCTGCATTTGTGGTTAGTTTAACGGTTGCGTAAAAGCTTGGGTGGTAAGTATAATGACGTTTGAACACCAGGTGTAACGCGTGAAAAATCTTTTAAATTGCGTTGACAATTTGTGTTAATGTCTCTTTAAATTCTTTTCCCCTTCGAAACATTCTTCATCGCATTCAAAAGCTGACATTTTAAAGCCTTGTCTCCCAGAGCCTTCTGAAAATAAAGTGTTTTCTAAACACCTTGAAGAAACATAATAGAAACGTAAAATTCAACATTGTATTTTGAAGAGAATTGTTTTTGCATGCAAGGATAAAGTTAAAGTACCAAGAGTATTTTCTAATTTTGAAAACTAGGTTTGAGATTAAGATCGAAATACTCACATAATTCATGTATTCGTAAAACTTTAGAATTTACCATCCTCAGATGAAATTTGAAAATTTTCTCTTTTTTTTAATTACTTTACCTGGGAAATAGTTTATAATATTTTATTACTTTAAAACGATGTATGAAATAAGAACATGGAATACCTGACTTCTATTTTTATCTGCTAATCAGACAGGAATGAAATGAATAAAAGGAAACTTAATTAAAATGCTTAAAAATTATGCTTTTTAATATATTGATTTTTATCATGCATTAAGATCATCATTGGTTAAATGTATGATTATGCAATATTAATTATCTAATTAAAGAAATTATTTATCTTGAAATTTTGTATTTTGACAATATTATTATTAATCATAATTATTTATTTCAGATTTAGTTAGAAAATGTTATATATCATTAGCTGCTATATTTTAAAACTATATCATTGCACTCCAGTTTAAATTGAAATGTTAAATGAAAAGAAATATTTGCTGCAAGGTAATTATGAAAATATGAGAAAGACCACTTTTTAAAACTTTGGAGAAAATCCATTTTATTTAAAAGTATTGTTTATTACTTTTCCAAATTTTTTACAAAGAAAATGGCAAGAATATTTCAATTCTTTAAACGTGAATAAAATATTTTGTGAGAATTAACATTTTTAAAACTCCTTTAATTTTATGTTCTTTAAAATAGTGAAATTTATAACGGAATGGAATAAAAAGAATAATTTTCATCATAAGTCCAATTCATCAAAATTTTAATAGAAGTATGGATGTCACACACTCACATACGTATTTATAAATATGTACGTACATACACCTATATTATCATACTTGTTTATTGACACACGCCACACGCACATACATACATACATATATATATATATATATATATATATATATATATATATATATATATATATATATATATATATATATATATATATATATATATATATATATATATATATATATATATATATATATATATATATATATATATATATATATATATATATATATATATATATATATATATATATATATATATATATATATATATATATATATATATATGTATGTACATATATATATATATATATATATATATACATTATACATATATATATATATATATATATATATATATATATATATATATATATATATATATATATATATATATATATATATATATATATGTAAACAAGTAGCAAGGAAGTGTGTGTAAGCACACGTAGTAAAAATAAATTCCCCGAAACATATATTCTTTTTTAAATTCTTGTTACAAATTCATTATAATATTATCATTTTGCAATTTCTTTCTATAAGTTGAAGAATGTTGCAGTTTCTTTCCATTTCACTTCTGTTGTTGATTTTTTTACCATACATGTGAAGCAACAAATTAATGTCTCAGAGGCACTTTAGTATTTTCCCTGAACTATCATTGGAAATTTAAGTTTGCAGATCTAAGCGGATAAAGCAAGAAAATATTTGACAGATTACCTAACTCACTGGAAAACTCTGTAAAAGTACAAATAAATTTCTTTAATTTTCAATTGTCCAATTAATTTTTGTATATGAAAGTTATCCTCTTGTAAAGAATAATGAAGATTCCAGAATTATAAAACTTGTTCATATAAATAAATTTTTTTCTCAAATATATTAAGTCGAAGATTTATATATTGTATTAAAATTATTGATTTATAATATTTACTCGTAAAACAATGGTCTTCATAAAATGCGAGGGCGTGTGTCTTATTTTTGTTATTCAATATATTTCCCAAATCTTATACATTTTGTACAATTAACAATTTAGCACTATTATTTGTGTTGATTTACACAAAAAGAAAGGATTAAATTTACATCAAATGGTCCTTTTTAAAAATTAAATGGAAAATTTTATAAATTGGATTTGTAAAGTGAATTTTGTAATTTGAGATTTTATTATACGCCACATAGAGAGTTGAATATTTAGTTAAAAAAAGTCTTCATTCTAAGTAGGAGAAGAAAATTTGGTAGCGTCCCTAAGTCACTGATTAAAAGAGAGAATTAAATTTCTATAATTCTCAACTGTCAAATTAATATTTTAATAATGCGCATTAAAGTTGTTCACTTGTAATAAAATGTGGGTTTCAGAGTCAAAAATTGTTAACATAATTTTTTTTTTTGCATTATTAATTATAAATTAGAAATATTTATTACTCTCTAGTATTTATTTTTAAAATAAAGTCATTCATAATATGTGAGAATTTCTTGTTTATTTAATTCAATAAATAAGGAAAAATCTGATACAATGGGTTCAATTAACAATTAAATATTATTTACACAAGAGGGGAAGAATACACTTTCACCACTTCTTGTAATAAAAATTAAAACTCCATAAAAATGATTTGAAAAATTTATCCTAAAATTTGAGAAACTCTGGTATTATCAAAACTTAAATGTTAATATGATTAAAAATATTATCTCTAAATAGGAATAAAAAACGGTAATATATAAGCAAACAGAAACTCTGCAAGAAATAAAAGAACAATAAATAATTGTTCATGGGATGTAATCTCCAATAAAAATTACATACATTAAAAATATTTTATACTAAATTTAAATCACTTTTTTGAATAACGGTGGGGATTGGGTAACTAACTATTCGCCGCAAAGAGGCCGAAAACTGCTACTCATTTATTGTTACCCATGGACATCTGTGAACCAAGTCACGGAGACGCATTACCCACGCAATACCGATACAAAACCCATTTTTAGGTTGGGCATCATTCACACACTATCTCAGAAGAAAGGACAAGGAAGCACACAGAGAGAAAGAAATATGCATGCCCGAACCGAGATTCCAACCCAGGACCAACAGCATAGGAGTCAGGAACGAAACACTCAATCATTGGCCGGCATTAAAATCCCTTTAAAAGTATTAAAATTTATTTTATGCTATATATAAATATAGAAATTTTATTTATTATTAATTTCTATTGTAATTATTTTGATGAAACTTCATTGGTAATACAAATTTAGTTTTTATCGAAAAATAATGAAAAAATAAACAGAGGAGTCGAGCTCTACTGCTAAAATATAATATTAACGAATTTAACGATAAATTTATGTTTTATTTTTTTCTAATATTATATAGGTGTTCTTGTATTGTAACCTGCTTTATTCAATATATTTTATTAAATTATTTCAGATCTAGACCAAATTACTCTTTATTCTGTGAGAACGTTACACAATCCAACTACAAACGTATTGCTGTTATTAAAAGCAAAAAACGTGATAAGAAAAAATTTGAAAGATTGTAGAAGTACAAATCTTGTTAAACTCTGTAAGATTTCCATATTAAATGCATTAAATTAATTTTTTCTTTACAGACTTATGTATGTAAACTTATATATGTGTGCGTGTCTAAACATATGAAAATTATTCTCTACATGCAACATTAATTTCATGTAGAAATCTAAGTAATTTCTACATGAAATTAATGTTAAGATTGCATGTTATCATAATTAGAATACAGCATGATAAGGAAATGCAATTTTTATTAATAAGCTAGCTTTTGCTAGTCTTAATGTATAAATCCCTGATTATTTTTTTTAGTAGAAGTAAATAGCATCTCTGAAAATCTCAGATTAAAAATTGGTCAGATTAAATATTGGTTATTTAGCACTTCTTCTCAGTCAATAAATGTTTTATTTATTTAATTTTTTAGAAACAATGTTAGCTGTTATTCAAGTAATATAACAATATCATGTCATGTTTCCCAAATCTATTTAATGGATTATAAGTAGTGGGAGTAATTATTTCTGATGAAAAATACACTTTGTGCCTTATATTCTTTTATTAAGTTTTAGAAATATTTGGATTTATTACCTTAATTCTCCTTAATTTCAACCCGTGTCTTTGAAAATCTGATTAATCCTCAACAATCTTAAAAGGAATTACTTTTAAAAGTAAAGCTATTTTCTACACTCACAGATTAGTTCCGAACTCTAATATATATAAAAAATTTCATTTGAAGAAATTTGGAATACTTGTAGAAGACAATTTATGAGCTTTTTCTTAATGTCCAATTTAAATTTGTCTCAATTAAATTCATCACCATTACTTATTTAATAGTTTCAAATATTTTTCTTAGTTATAAGATTTTCCGTTATTGAAATTATTATTTTTTTTAAATTTTCGATGAAATTCAAGTGAAAATTGTAGAAAAATGCCTTAAAACAATTTTAGTCACGCTCTGAAGTGGGTGATATTAATTCTAATGCGTATGCGTATGTTTTGTCTCTGATACGATTGCAAATACGGAAAAGTGGTACAGGAAAGTGAAAATGTATCTATGAAGAATAGAAACTATAATTTTTTAAAAAAAGAAATTAAAAAATGTAAAATATGTATAAAATAAGAATTAGTACCTACGGATAATTTATATGACAATACATATTTTTGATATCGTGACATTTAAAAAAATCAATAATCGCTGCACATTTAAGTGCCAATTTTATGGTAATGGAAAGTGGAAATTTTATGTTTTCATTCAGTGACAAGATATAAGGCAGCGAAGGCAGATTTAATTGATACACATCAAAACTTTAATAGTTCCTTCCATTTTTTTAGCTCTATCATCAGATTAATAAATATTAATTCATACTTCGGGAAATGAAAATTACAATAGTTGTTAAAAGTTTATTTATTTTAAAACCAATGTTAATTGTATCTGATCTTTCAAAATGATCAATTACAAAATTTCTTCGTTCATTACTATTCAAAACACTTTTTTATTATCTTTTCATTCTCATCTTATGACATTCTTGAATATAATTCTTCGTTTGTATATGAACAACATTTGGATATCTAATCACAAATTCTCCATTCTTAGGAATATACAGAAATTTTATAATTTTCATATAAAATTTTTTGAGCATTTTGTGATAAACACTAAGTAATAAATTTGTTTAAATTATCAAAGATTTTTAATGTGTGGACATAAAAAGCATTTCAAAATCTTTCGAATTAGAGCAACATCAAAATAATAATCATAAATTATTAATATTTATAAATAAATGAATTAAAATCTCTGATTTGATTTCAGATTTTTAATATAATTAACGAATATTGGACATATTTCTATTAATATTCATAATTATTTTAGCTCTGATTTATTTAATAATAATAACTATATTCTCTTCATTTAGATTTCAATGAATTACTCTCACTTGAAACATCAATAATTTAAGAAAGATGTCTTTGTAAAGGCTTTAATGCATTTTAAAATGATCCAAATTCTAATTTGTTTCGGAAAGTTCATATTTTTCTTTACTATTATCAATTAAAAACTACATTTCTCTTTAGAACTGAATTCTAGTTAAAATTTGATTTCTTTTAGAAATAATATTACATTTTAAAAGAAATATTTAGTTGATTTTGATTAACTAAATATTTCTGTTAAAATCAAGATCGTATATTTTTAATTTATAATAAATTTTTATAAAATATATAAAATGCTACACAAATATAGAAAAATTTTAACATTTTAAATAGTCTCATATTTGGAAGTTTCCTATTGTACTTCCTTTCTCTCTGACGGATAAAACTTCCAACAATCTAGTTAAAAGCATATCATACATGAAGTGATTTTAATTTTGGAAAAATTGGAAATAAATTTCGCGCATATTATTTTTAAAGCTGAACACAATATCGTAAATTTGTAATAATAAAAATAATTTTTGTAGTGTGTCTATCTCTCGGTAAGAATATGTTTTATCCAATGAGGTTAGGGGAAAATTATATTATACATATGCCGATCAGTACGTATTATGTGCTTGGTTTATAAAATCTTTGATTTTTTGTTGAGAATAATAAAAGGATTTTAATAAGACCTTATATCATCGTTTGTTCTGACAATATCACATTAATTTTCTTCACTAAACTTTCTTCTAAAGGTGTATATAATTTTAGAAAAAAGGACTTAAAAATGTTGAAATTTTCAATAGAATTAAAATTAAAACTATATCTACATAAGGAAAATGTTGTTAATGTTACTAATGACACTTGGACAAGCCAAGCTCACTATGCCTTGCCTATGTGAATTTAAGCCAATTGTCGTTTTTACGTTTTAATCAGAGCACCATGAAGGTGAAAGTACGACTTTGCTCTACACACATACCATAGGTACCTGTTTATAGGGTAGGCAACCATTCACACCTCATTCATACAAGGAAAGGACAAAGACAGGATAGATAGAGAAAGTACATTCATGCCCGAACTGGGATTCGGACCCAGGACATCCTTATCCGCAGTCAGGCACGCTGACCACTAGACAAGTTGGCCATTCCTATAAAGGACATTCTGTAATTTCTGAGTCTTGGTTTTACAGTGCATATCACTTAAATTCTGCCACTTTGAGTTTTGAAAAATTTACATTCTTAAGCGTTGCATTTGTATTTTCTGCATGCTCTTCTACTGTATTTGGTACTTGAGATTTTTTTCCTAGTGACTCTAGAATTTAGTCGACTATCTGCAAAAATTCTTCTCAGAAGAGGTAAAAATGAAGTATATATGCAAATATTTTACAGCAGTTTTCGGCTGTTAAGGTGTATTTTATATGATCTTAAATTTCCAATAGTCGGTTTTAATTAATTCTTAAGCCTTTTGTACACATTTTGTAAAAAAAAATTGTTTCTTTCCTAAGAACCCAAGGATTTTATGGTTTCTCATGGGCAAATTCTGTAGTTTTTATGGATACTTAATGACAGTTCCAAGTGTCTAATCTTAAAAATGAATGGCGCTCTTCACGAATATATATACAATCAATACCAAAATATATTGCTTATGGTTTTGATAAAATATATGTTTGAAAATAGGTAATCACTGTGAATTTTTTCTGATATAGTAATATTACACACATTTTAAATCTCATAAATGTTGAATTTTACTCAAGTTGGAGAGACACCTGTTGTAATGAATCATTTCTCAGTGAAAGAATTCTACCAATCTTATAACAAAATTCATATAAAAAAGCTCTAGCAAAAAGCTCTAGAAGTTCGCCAGGCAACTAGAGGCTCTGTTAAGACATCATTACCGCGGTGCCAAATAGCCCTAGGCATGGGTCGCATAACACCAGGGTTTACGGGAGCTGGTTCACGGCTTCTGATTCTATATTCAAGGCTATCCTGTCATTCCTACAGGACCTTCGGCGATCCACCACCTGCCGACGCGCCTGGTAGCTGCTCAGGCCCCAGGTCTCTAATCTGTTACTTTAGCAAGAATTACTGCTTTTTTTTGTAATTTACCATAAATTTATTACTTTCAGATTCGTTCCGTTGTGTCACGGTTTTACTTTAGCTATCGCTTGCCATAGACATAAGCGGCGAGATAACAACATTTTCAACCTCGGGTTTTGTTACTTTTTCTATACCTAAATTGTCTATAGAACTTGGCTTGTAAGCTTACAATCCTAAAATCATTAACTCTGTCATATTATTGAAAGAAAACGGATTATATTAGACTATTTGTGCAGCAAACGGATATACGCTTCTCAACTTTTCAATCAATAATGGAACACGTTAATGTGAATAAATACAATGTATATTGATCTATCTTGTGTGTGAAGTTTAAAAATTATATCGATTAGTTCTTCCAGTTTTTTTCTTGATCTGTCATAATCAAATACCATTCCAGTTAGTGAAGAATATAATAGTCAACACATTTGTCCATAATTGAATTAAAATAAATTGTATTTAAATCATTAAAAATTCCCTAATAGAATAATTCTTAATTAAGCTGAAGTATATTTTATGTGAAATAATTTTATTGTATAATAAACTTGTAATAATATTGTGAAATGCATATAAGAACTTTAAAAATAGAGGAAATTTAGCCAACTTTTAATTATTTCTGAATATGAACTATAATTTTACTATATCTTAATGTAAAATTCTAAAAAAAAAAAAAAAAAAAAAAAAACTCTTCATAAATTTTAAAAATAAATCAGTTAAATAATCAGTAAAATAAATTTTTAACTGATTTGTTTTTATAATAATAAATGAATCAATAAGCATTTTTGTTTTCCCTTTATTTATTTTTATCTGATGTGATAATATACTTATATGTAATTATTAATGTTAATAAACTAATGAAATCATTTGATCTATTTTTCTAAATTTATAAAATTATAAATTATTAAACTATCATTTAATTTAAAGTAATATATTTCATACTTTGTTATGTTTGTGATGTTTTATAAACATTGTGTTAAAACTATCTTTAATTAAACTTAGGACAGTTGTCAATTTATTAAATGAAAAACAAGTATTATTTATCAACTATAGTTGCATTTTATTCTAATGATTTTTTTAAACTAGAACACGGGAGTATTTATTATTTTCAATGATTAAGAAATTAAAGACATGAATTCAATGTATATCAACTACAGTAGTTCTTGCAACGCGTAAATAGTTGTAATATTACTAAACTTCTTCTGATAAAAAAGTAACACAAATTAAAATTAACTTAAATAATGATTCTGATTTCTTTTGAGTGAAAAAGTTTTCTCTATTTTTTATTACATTAATTATATTTTTCACGTTCCGCAGACTCCTTTAATCATTTTACCGTTTATGTGGCATAAGGTGAAAAGATAATTTAATTGATTTAAAAAGTATTTATAAAGTTTTTTCTTTATTCTTTTTCCAATGCCCGGCTGATCTAAGGATTAATTCATTTAGCTCTAAAATGGGTGAAGGTGAGAGCAACTTATGTAGTGAGGCATACAGTAAATGAGCCAGTATTTATAAAATAAATGCTGTTGTTGTTGAACCAGTATGCTTTCCTGTAGCTAGCCCTGAGTTGGGCTCTACCAATTAAATTGAAGTAGCCGGGTGGATTCTTCCTGATTTTGAAACTGGGATCAAGCGGAAGAACTCTAAAATATCTGGCCTTCCACCCCTAGAAAAATTATTTCACTTGAAGGACCTTGTGACCACGCCCAGTTTTAAGCGCCCCAGTCACCATTAGCGAACACGATGGATCTTCTGTTAAGCCAGGATTCGAATTCACTACCTTCCGATAAAGAGAACGACACCCTAACTGACCAGGACACCATGGCCCTTGATATGAAGCTGTGGTAGCACGACTTTATATCAGAGGCCGCGGTGGCCTAGCGGTTAGGGCATCGGACTTTCGTCAGGAGAGGCGGCGTTCGATTCCTAATGCCGCCAAAAACCCACTGAGTACATGCTATATACGCGTTCCTTAAATTAGTGGAATCGTAAGTCCTGTGGTCGGTCGTTGAGCACTTACCATGGGTGTAATGGTCTGGAGAAAATTTCCTTCTTCTTCAGATCAATGTCAAAATTGAGGGTATGAATCCTCCGATACTCCTCTTTCGTCGTGCTCTAGTTAAATGAAAGACGCACATTACTGACTTAAATTTTCATAGCTTACGGCATAGCGAGATTGGCTTGTCCAAGTGTCATAAGTAACAATAACAACAACAACACATTGATATAAATCGAAGCCCGGTGGCATAGTGGTAACACATCACCGCGTTAAGTTTTAACGTGCCCCAGCCACCATTAGCCAACACAACGGATCTCCGGTTAAGTCAGGATTCGAACGCATTACCTTCCGATAATGAGAACGAAGCCCTCACTAACTAGGCCACTGTGGGATTTTAAAATAAATGTGCTAAATTTGCTATCAGAAGTGTCTCTAATTTAAAGTCCTATAATTCTAGTATCATTAAATAAATGAAAAAATGAGCATCATCTGCTCATTCTTTATGATTTTATAGAAAATATTAAGATGCAATTTTATTTTTATTTTAAAATGGTTATTATCTATCATTGTTGAGTGAAATATTAATCTATTTTTGAAACAAGTTTCATTTTATATAGTTTTGATTATTAAGTACTTGTAGTCACAGAATCTACTTATAAGGTATTAAGAAGGTTAATGTTGGGTTATTGAAATTTTCACATGACTTACATTCCATTGGTGATTAGAATTCCCAGCTTCTCTGATACAAAGTCAACTGAAGTTTCGGTATAACAGGATTTCAACTTCATGTTTGGAACTTGCATTTCAAACGCCATTAACGCGAACAAATCCTTTATATTCCAATGCAAATGCTTTAGGTGGGAACTGTGACTGAGATTACGTTTCAAAGCTACTGCACCAACTTGAGTACAACAGAGGTACCCATTATTAAAGAGATTAAAGGATTAAAGTCCCAGTTTCGTGTTGACAAATCTCTTGTCAATGCCGGTTAATGACGCGAAGAGTCCCAGACTCTCCTTGTGTGGTCTCTGAGGAGCCTTAGTCTTGTCGATACCTCTTTTTTCATCGCTTTCAGACCTCACAGTGTGTGTGAAGAGCTTAAGATCTTCGACGCGTTAAATACATTAGTATTTTAAAGCATGTTGTGTCTGAAGTATATTTAGAGTAATGCTTTGGGTTGGATTTCATTCAATGAAGACTGCATTAAATTGCCCATCTAATTTCTTCCTGGTCAAATGAGATGCCTTGGGATGTGCTTAAAAGTCTGAAAGCCTTAAGCATCGTGGGAGTTTACTTTGTAGTGAAAGAATTGAAATTCCAAAGGATCGACAATGGAAGAATATTTATACAACTTTGATCAAGAACAGTTTCGTTGAAAAGCTTTGAAAAAATGGCATCAAAAAGAAGAAATATTGCCATCAATAAAATTGATGTTACCAATCCATGAATAAAATCTAAGTATTACTTTATTATGAATGGAATAAAGTAATTACATTACATTAAATAGAACACAGTAATTACATTATCAGGCACAGATCCATGGTGTTTTTGACAACAGTGTCAAAATGATCATATATATTTGAAATGATCTATATATTTGAAAATAGAACTTAATTTGTTATACTTTAATTCTCTGTTGTTATAAAAATGTGTTTACATAAATTATTCTGAAACAGGAAAAAATTTGTACTAGTACATTAAAATAAATATTGAATAAAAGATTTTATACACAATATTTATTTTAAATTTTTTGTTATTTTCTCCAATTAAATTAAATTTTAAACTGTAGTTTTTAAACAAAATAATTCTAAATTGCAAGAAATTAGTTGTAAAAGAACAAATTAAACCTACCACTCAATGTCCTAAGTAAATAATATATGTTATTATATAAAGTATCAACATACAATGCAAATGAGATTGGTTCATAAAAGAATTTTCTAACTTGTTGAAATTATTCACAGATTTTATGATTACCTATCTACCTAACTACTCAGCTGTTTTAGTAACCTAAACAGCGTCATTAAAAAGATTTGAAGTTGGAAAAGTGGAGCAGCGCACCCCATAATGTCAGCCTAGCTGGCACGCGACAACAACAAAAAGATTAAAAATAATTAAGATTTAGAAAACTTAAAAAAATAGTCTTTCAAAAGATTCTAAGTAAGCAATTGATGATGAAATTTTTTCAAGTTTTAGCTCTCTTTATATATATATATATATATATATATATATATATATATATATATATATATATATATATATATATATATATATATATATATATATATATATATATATATATATATATATATATATATAAGTTGTAGTATTTTAAATATATAATTTACTCAAAGTGCATTTTTTTTAAGTTTTAGAAAATTATTCTTCCTATCTTCATAGATACATCTTTTACAATTTAATTATTTATTTTTACTCGTTTCTTTCAAAAGACTACAAGTAAATAATGTGAAAAGTAATTTAAGCAATTCTCTTTCCACATATGAGTGACTAAAAAGTATTTTTATTGTTAAGATAAATACTTAAATATTAAATCAAATTTCTCTCGCACGTGCACAAATAAATAAGTTAAAAAAGAATTTATTCAATTGAAAAAATTGTTCAAATAATTATTTGATAAAATTTCTCAAATACATAAGTATTAATGAAAAAATATTTAATTTAAATATTTTGCAAGGATTGTTATCCATTATTTTCAAAATTTATAGTCTTGTGTCATAAAAGCATTAATAAATCAAATAGTATTCTCAATTTCTTACAGAGTTTGTGGTTGTCATCAGCTGAAAATTTTTGAGAAAAATTTGAATATTTATTTTAAAATTTGGGTAAAATAGTTAAATTTAAAAACATAAATATTTTTTAAACTTGGTATGAATATGTAAAATATTTTATGCAATGATAATATAATCCGAAAAGCGTGCTTAAAAGAACATTCAAGTTTCAAATTAATATCTTGAAATATTTTCAATAATTGGTGAAAAAATACGATCAATTATTGTTAAAAAGTAATTAATAATTGCCAAGATGTTAATAAAAATAAAATATTTTTAACTTGAAAAATCAACTATCTCTTTATATTAATCAGAGTAGATATGAAAATAATCTCATATACTATCATCTGGAAGTAATACAAAAAATTTATGATGGAAAAAATATGGAATAACAAACGATATTTAAAAAAAGGAATTAAACTGGAAAAAATCAAAAATATGAAATTGTTGATGTACTAATTGGGAAATTATTTTAAAAATTAACAATGAATCTATGTTTAAAGTAAATTTATTGGCCTCAGATTAAATGATGGTCAAAGCTTAATAATCAAACATTAAGAATTGTAAGAAAAATGACGTAAAATGGTTTAAAAAAATAAGCCATAATCACCAAATGAACCTCGCTGATGATAGATGAGCATACAAAACATACATCTTTTTATTCACTAGTGACTGAAACCAACCTCGAGACATTCCACGATAATGATCGTGGACTTACCTCTAGGCATCAGAGAATCATCAATCTTTTTCTTTAAGTTACTTAAAGATATAAAGTTATATTCGGAGCCATATTTTTAAGCATAATTTTATGAATGTATTTTAATTATTTAAAATAAGATCAATTATTAAAAAATAAAGGTGATCTTCATATTAAATGATATAGTCATAAATTGTGTAAATGTATAAAACAACTGGTTTCACATCTTAAGAGATTAATTAATTTCACTACTTAATTACGATTGGTTCTCATGTAAGAATGTCTATTAAGGGATTTTATAGAGTGATGTGTATTTGGCACATTCAAGAACACTTGGTATCTAAAATATCGAGTAAATTGTGTGCAAAAAAATTAAAATGAATTATCTTAAATTTATTTAAAATGGAGAAAAACGAATTATAAAAAAATATTTTTTGAGATGGAAGAAAATATAACAGATATCCATCAAAACATATACGTGTTATGTAAAAAAAAATAAATATTAAAAATAAAATAAAAATTATTACATTAATCAAAAACATTTTCATTATTATTACAAGAAATCTATAAAATGTAATTAGTGAATTATTATGTGTAACTATTTCTTTTACGAAAAGTTTTAGAAAATTGTGTTAAATTGTACTATGTATACAGTAAAATAAAAATTAAAGAAATGTATCCTACAATATATTGTAAAAAATGTAAACCCACACGCACAAAAATGTACGTATATATGTATGCATATGCATATAAGTTTTGTTTCATAAGAATTAAAATACGGCAAAATAATAATTTCTGTGAAAATCCATTTAAAAAGTAATCAGAAATGTTATTATAAACTGTTAAATTTAATGATCTAGATTGAAAATCAAATGAAATAAATTGTATTGAAATAGATATATTAATAAGTATACATATAATTTTGAATTTTTATAAAATTTTAAAATCAAAAACCAAATGGAGAATAATAATTAAATACTAAATGGAGAATAATACAATGAAAACACGAAATACAATAAACAGATGGAAAAAATGTTCAATAGAAAATTTCAAATTTCAAAACAAAATAAATAAATAAAATATAAGTAAAAAAATAAATAAAAAATAAAAAAAGAAAAGAAAATGAAGCGAAGTACCAACAAGGCCAGCTTCTTCAAGGGGTTTTAACCACATAGGCAAAAAATATGACTTTTCTGCATTGGCCCAAGACTAGTCTTAAAGAAGCCAATACACTCCAAAGCCACACTAAAAATGTCAAACCAAAATATCAAACCAGAATAAAAGAAATAAATGTCAAGCTAAAATATAAGCCAAATTATAATGTTAAGTCCAATGTTATCAAAATAAGCAATTAATTTATAGTAATCAAAATTAAATACAGATCCAAACCTGCAAGAACCACACCAAATATAGTACATGTAAACCAAATAAATACATAAATTTAAAGACTAAGAGTGAAAACTATCGGGGCATTTCAAGGTTCTTATAAGACCTTCAAGGCTTGGGTGACCCTTCTGTAGTTTATAACTCTTATAAGCAATGCTCTACTAGCCAAATAGTGTTTAATAAAGTTAATTGGAATGTTATTATAAGTTAGAATATTTTCCAGTCTTTTTATTTCTTTATTGATATTGTTTAAATTATTAGATTTATTATAAATTCTATTAAGTTGGTTGAAAATAACACAAACCAGAAAAAAAGAAATAAATGTCAAGCTAAAATATAAACCAAAATATAATATTAAATCCAATATGTTACCAAAATACTCAGTTAATTTATATCAATCAAAATTAATCCAGATACAAACCTCCAAGAACTACTACGTGTAAACCAAATAAATACATAAATTTAAAGATTATTGGGATTTTAAGATTCTTATAGGACTTCAAAGCATGGATGATCCTTGTGTAGTTTATAACTACGCCTTTCTTCACTCTTATAAGCAATGCCTACTAGCCAAATAGTTTTTAATAAAGTTAATTGGAATGTTATTATAAGTTAGAATATTTTCCAGTCTTTTTATTTGTTTATTGATATTGTTTAAATTATTAGATTTATTATAAATTCTATTAAGTTGGTTGAAAATAACACAAACCAGAAAAAAGAAATAAATGTCAAGCTAAAATAAGCCAAAATATAATATTAAATCGAATATGTTACCAAAATACTCAGTTAATTTATATCAATCAAAATTAATCCAGATACAAACCTCCAAGAACTACTACGTGTAAACCAAATAAATACATAAATTTAAAGATTATTGGGATTTTAAGATTCTTATAGGACTTCAAAGCATGGATGATCCTTGTGTAGTTTATAACTACGCCTTTCTTCACTCTTATAAGCAATGCCTACTAGCCAAATAGTTTTTAATAAAGTTAATTGGAATGTTATTATAAGTTAGAATATTTTCCAGTCTTTTTATTTGTTTATTGATATTGTTTAAATTATTAGATTTATTATAAATTCTATTAAGTTGGTTGAAAATAACACAAACCAGAAAAAAGAAATAAATGTCAAGCTAAAATAAGCCAAAATATAATATTAAATCGAATATGTTACCAAAATACTCAGTTAATTTATATCAATCAAAATTAATCCAGATACAAACCTCCAAGAACTACTACGTGTAAACCAAATAAATACATAAATTTAAAGATTATTGGGATTTTAAGATTCTTATAGGACTTCAAAGCATGGATGATCCTTGTGTAGTTTATAACTACGCCTTTCTTCACTCTTATAAGCAATGCCTACTAGCCAAATAGTTTTTAATAAAGTTAATTGGAATGTTATTATAAGTTAGAATATTTTCCAGTCTTTTTATTTGTTTATTGATATTGTTTAAATTATTAGATTTATTATAAATTCTATTAAGTTGGTTGAAAATAACACAAACCAGAAAAAAGAAATAAATGTCAAGCTAAAATAAGCCAAAATATAATATTAAATCGAATATGTTACCAAAATACTCAGTTAATTTATATCAATCAAAATTAATCCAGATACAAACCTCCAAGAACTACTACGTGTAAACCAAATAAATACATAAATTTAAAGATTATTGGGATTTTAAGATTCTTATAGGACTTCAAAGCATGGATGATCCTTGTGTAGTTTATAACTACGCCTTTCTTCACTCTTATAAGCAATGCCTACTAGCCAAATAGTTTTTAATAAAGTTAATTGGAATGTTATTATAAGTTAGAATATTTTCCAGTCTTTTTATTTGTTTATTGATATTGTTTAAATTATTAGATTTATTATAAATTCTATTAAGTTGGTTGAAAATAACACAAACCAGAAAAAAGAAATAAATGTCAAGCTAAAATAAGCCAAAATATAATATTAAATCGAATATGTTACCAAAATACTCAGTTAATTTATATCAATCAAAATTAATCCAGATACAAACCTCCAAGAACTACTACGTGTAAACCAAATAAATACATAAATTTAAAGATTATTGGGATTTTAAGATTCTTATAGGACTTCAAAGCATGGATGATCCTTGTGTAGTTTATAACTACGCCTTTCTTCACTCTTATAAGCAATGCCTACTAGCCAAATAGTTTTTAATAAAGTTAATTGGAATGTTATTATAAGTTAGAATATTTTCCAGTCTTTTTATTTGTTTATTGATATTGTTTAAATTATTAGATATATTATAAATTCTATTAAGTGTTGGTTGAAAATAACATTTTTATAAATTTTAATTGAAATATTTGAGTTCCAAAAAAATTAGCTTATTTACTTTGAAATTAAAATCATTAGTTTTGTCATAAATGTCAGAGTATGTATCTGTTACAGTAATCAAAGTACCCAAAAAATTCAGTTTTTAAATTATCGCTATTTGTTTCAATTAATTCTATTCTTCAAGATAGATGGTTTTGTAAATTTTGTCAAATTCTAAGAAATTGAAGATTATAGAATCATCAATAAATCTGTAAACAAAAGGCATCTGTATGATAAAAATTTTTTATAGTAATGTAAAAATTAATTTGCTAATAAACTTGAAAATTTAGAGCCTTAAGGGATACTATTGTCTTGTAAGTAAATACTTTTTCCGTAAAAAATAAAGTTATTATAAATGCAAAATGTGATCATATCAGATGCCTTTTGCATACAGATATATTGATGATTCTATAATCTTCAATTTCTTAGAATTTGACAAAATTTACAAAACCATCTATCCTGAAGAATTAAAATTAATTGAAACAAATAGCGATAATTTAAAAACTGAATTTTTGGATATTTTGATTACTGTAAAAGATTGATTATAATTAATATTGATTATAATAATATTAAAAGAAAGACTGATTATATACATACACTGACGTTTATGACAAAGCTAATGATTTTAATTTCAAAATAAATAAGCTAACTTTTTGAAATTTAAATATTCCAATTAAAGTTTATAAAAATGTAATTTTTAATCAACTTAATAGAATTTATAATGCATGCAATAATTTAAACAATATCAACAAACATATAAAAAGACTGGAAAATATTCTAACTTATAATAACATTTCAATTAACTTTATTAAATACTAGTTGGCTAGTATAGCATTGCTTATAAGAATGAAGTAAGGCGTAGTTATAAACTACAGAAGGGTCACCCAAGCCTTGAAGGTCTTATAAGAAGCTTGGAATCCCAATAATCTTTAATTTTATGTATTTATTTGGCTTACACGTAGTAGTTCTTGAGGGTTTGTGTGGATCTGGATTAATTTTGATTGATATAAATTGACTGAGCATTTTGGTAACATTGGATTTAATATTATATTTTGGCATATATTTTAGCTTGACATTTATTTCTTTTATTCTGGTATGTGATATTTTGGTTTGACACTTTTAGTGTAGCTTTGGGGTGTATTGTCTTCTTTAAGACTTCAGTCTTGTGGGCCAATGCAGAAAAGCCATATTTTGTACCAATGTGGTTAAAATAACTTGTAGAAACTGGTCCTGTTGGTACTTCGTTTCATTTTCCTTTATTTTATTATTATTATTATTTTGAAATTTTAAACTATCTGTTGATCATTTTTTCTATCTGTTTTCTATATTTCATGTTTTCAATGCATTATTCTCCATTTGGTATTTGAATGATTTTATAAATTTATTATTATTCTCCATTTGGTTTTTGATTAATTTTATAAAAATTTACTATTAATTATATTTTAGTAATTCTATTAAAGCTGCTTTTGCACTGAATGTATTGCTAAGCATAAGAGTTCTATCTATTTTTGTATTTTTCAATTTTTATATCTGTTCTTCTTTCTTTCAATTTTTGCCTTATATATATTTATATAGTGTGTGTGTATATATGTGTACATGTATAAAAATAAATTTTAATAAGATAATTAAATTAAACTTTATAGTTAAGTGATGTTAAGTAGCTTTAAAAAACAAATACTTTCCAACAAAATATATGAGATAACAATAAATTTTATAAATAATTATTTTTTAAACATTTAAGATTTTTTCTAGAATTTATGAGTTTTTTGTTTTCAGTATTTATCTTAAAAGTTTTTTATGGAAAAATTTTTATTTAGTTACACATTTTTATATTTGATTGGTAATAAAATAATTATAAATTTGTTTCTCTAAAAAATTTTGTTGCTTTAATTATATGATAGAAAAAAATAGACTGTGGATTGAAAATTATTTAAATTAAAATAATATAAAAAACTCATACAATAATCTAAAAATTAAAATTTTTTATCAAGTTCAAGTTTCATCAATTTTACAAACAATAAACATGTTATATAAAACGTGTTATACAAAAATGCCAAAATATAAATAACAGTACAAAATTTTTAAAAGCGTGAAACTTTGTAAAAACAACATCGATTAGTTATTTATAAAATTATAATGCCTTAAGAGATTTGATAACAAATATTAATTTCTTTTAACAGATTTGTAATTTCAGAAGTTTTACAAAATTTATTAAATTAAAATGTGAATGTGAAAGATTTCTACCACTGCCTGGAAATAACTCTTTCAAAGTGTTTTTTTTTCCTTAAATTTATGTGGAAATTGTGTTTTTTAAAATGAATTTAAATGTCTCGATTCCACACCTAACTTTAAAGTCTTTATTTTAAAGAGTCATGTAAATTGATTCACAGATTAAAAATCGAGTTATATAGCTTGGTACGAGTCTTGTAATGTATGATGTCATATTAGATCTGATATATTAAATGACAATTTGTTTTGAAACTATAACCAAATATAAAGACATATGAAATATTAGTATGATCTCACAAGAGATATACCGATTAATATTCATGTTGTCTCGCTGGAGTTGTGGTAATTTAGAATTGAGATCTCCCTCATAAGTCTCAGTTTTAGTCTCATCTAGATCTGTACATTTTTGGTCAATAACCAGGTATACAACCAAAATTATTTGATTTTCACTTTTTAGTCTCGAAAGGGAAATATGAATAAAGCTGTAAATGATACTTAACTCTGAAAATCGAAGCAATGGTACAAGAATCTTTTACTAAAGAAGAAAGTATAAGCATTAAAATTTAAGATACTAATATCTTTCTAATAGCTAGTTACAAAATATTGGAAAAGAAAATTCTTGGTTTGAACCTCATTATCCGTTGCACTTTAAACAATGGGGTAAACTCTTCGTATTATTTTTAAGACGTATTCTAAATAAAAAATATCCCTAATATTCCCACATAAATATGAATAGATTATATAAAAATTGTCTAGTTATTTGAAAAATTAAGTTGAAAAACATTATTTATTATATATTTTAGTAAACCGTTATTATATAATTTACTAATAAATGTTAAAGCATTTTTCAATCACTTACCTTAAATTACATCAGTTTTTAATAGGAAATGATTCATGATTAAATATAACTTTTGTTTGAAGCAAACCTGAAGGAATAAGCATTTCTGATAGAGGACTGTATCTGTATCATTAGATGATAACTTAACATCTAATGATACAGATACAGTCCTCTATCATGTGTGAAATCTATGTGAAATCTTTGTACGGATTTTCTGAATTTCCGATACCTATTTGCTTTTTAAGAGTTATTTTGTCTCTGGTAGTTTGAATTCACGTCATGTTACAAAAGAAATTACCTAGAAAACTACAAAACATGCGTTCTTGGTAGTTTTGTAGTTTTCTAGGTAATTTCTTTTGTTGCCTGTAGAACGTTGCGCCTGTAGAATGTTATTGCGGCACCAGCGTGTTTTCTTGTACCCTGAGTTGAGGTCTACCAGTTAGTAGAAGCAACTGGATGAAGTCTTCGTAATTTTGAAGCAGGGACCAAGCTGAATATCTCCAATTCTTGACCTACCAGACTTGACTCTACTACTGGGGAGGCATCATTTCGCTTGGAGGACAATGCGACCATGATATGTTTAATATTGTATCTCTGCCATCTTTAGTAAACACGACGGATCTTCGGTTCTCCCGGTGGGTCGAATTCATCACCTTAAGATAGTGAGATCGGCACCCTAACTAATCATGAGACGACAGCCTCCACTTGTCGAATGTAGAAACAACTCTACTTCTTGTGTCTGAACAATACTACAGTAAAAAAAAAGAACCTTATATTTCTTAAAACATATTTTTACCATTAATGAACAGTGAATTCTTCTAGCTTTAACAAGTTTGATATTTTTATAATTACCTTATGATTCATACGCACACACTTCCTAATATGCTTTTCACCTTTTAAATTCAAGATAAGAAAATAAACAGTTTTTTGTATATGATATAGTCTTAAAAAAAACAAGAAAGAAAATGTTCTTATAGAATCATTTATCGTCACAAAGAAATAGGAAGCCTAACTAGGAAAACATTCGTTTATAACGCAAGGAAACAGAATTTCGAAACTGCATATCAATATGTGAGATTTGTATAAAAGGTCGGTCTACAACGGCGAGAATTTGAAGAAGAGGGAACAACATCAATAACAATAAAAACGCTGAAATATCACCTGGCGACGATGACAATAATAGTCATAAACTGGAACTGATCGGCTCCTTGTGAGTGCTATTGTTGCGGGAAGAGCCTTTTCCAGTCCTTTGATGTCATGGAACGAAGTGTATCGCCGACACAAAGAATACATCCAGTAACGATAGACTGTAGTGAATAAGGAATTATTGAGTTCCTCAATTACTTTTGGTTGTGACTTTGTATAAAAAAAAATGGAAAGGTGTTCCGCCACATTGGAGCACCCCCTCTCGTGCACCCTCGAGATTTTCTGGGGAACAAAAAAGATACACGACATGAGTTTATTTTTTCTTCGTCATGGAATATTACTGCTAAGACGCAAAAGTATTATTCATAGGTGAAAAGTATCACTCCAAAAAGCGGATGATAAAAAAATATTAAGGGTATAGCCGTGAACAGGGCAGCTGTCGAACAAAATTCGAATAAACTTTGATTCAACATAGTTGGTGAATTCGGAAGGGATAAGTTTCTTCGGAAGTTTAAGCACACTATTTGTCGCTACTTTTTCAGTTGCTGTCTTATAAGCATATATATATATATATTTAATCTTTGCATCAAAAAGTCTTACAGTAATGTGTTGCTTTAAGGTTATTATTGCCTTAATGTTACCCTTAAAAGTGATGCCAATTTACTGATTAACAATTTCTAACATTGTACAAACTTTACTTCGTGACATGATTTTCTTTCACTTCAAACTCCAAATCTATTACCTCGAAAAACAAATTCCTTTTAACAAGAATTTTTGCAATAAATCCTCATAAAATAATACAAGAAGGAATACTCTACTTTCTTAATAATAATACAGTAATGAAAGCTAGTGTACCAGTTATTAGTTTATCTATAAATCGAAAATATATGTATGAAAATGTATTTTCTGATTTACAGATTATGTTATTTATATAAATAGAATCTCTCGCGCGATTCTTTGTATTCATTGAATTTTAGAGCGAGGTTCACAATTGAAAATACAAGTAAGAAAAACCATAAAATTTAAAATGCTTGATCTCTGTTTCAATTAAAACAGACATTTTTCAAATTTTGATCACAGAATTTGTGTGTAACAAATTTAAAGCTTAGATAACGCTGATATGAATTAACTGTTGCAATGTACACCATTCCGGAATTTTGTGTACTTCAAGAATAAAGGCGTGCTTTCTTTTCCCCTTTTTAAGTTTATCATAAATGCGTAACAGCTGAAAAAACAGAAAAATATGCATGTTATTGGATCTCCTCTTTTTTCAACTCGTTATGCTTTTAATATTTATGTTTTTTCTTCAATTTTTAAAGAAATGCCTATTTTCTTCCCTTAACTTCAACTAAGACGTTTTTTTTTAATTCTCAATATACCATTGATGAGAAATGCATTAGAACGCCGACGAAGATGAATAATGACTTTAATAATTTAATAATTTTTTGTGTAACAAATGGAGAATTTTTTCAAGCGTTCCATGCATTATTTTTATTTTTAGCATACCTATACAATGTTAATTTTGTCATGCAAAACAATGGCAGGAAAATAGCTAAATAAATAACAAAAAATATTTAAGGAAAATAAATATCGTTACTCTTCCAAATGCCGATTTTCGTATTAAAGCTTAGTACCTGTTTTCAACTTGTAGTTATTGCCCACGAATACTATCAGATTTAACCCACTAGTACCATAGCATAATTCATTAAAAAAAAGAATAATTATGATACTGTTTAACAAAAATTCAGCCCCAAAATAGAATTCAGTCCCCAAAATAGGGTTATAAATAATTTTTATTTGTTATTTTATTATTTTGAATACACATGTGTATATACATCTAAAGAAAATAAAAGTGTTTTTTATTATCTTTCTACTCCTCTTAATTTTTAGTTAAAGAAATACATCTCTCACTTAACACAATAGATTTTGTCTTGTAAGATATGCACATCAGACAAAAACCAAACCAAATTTGAGCGATCGAAAAAATATAACATTGACTTCTTCGATAGCTCAAATTTTCGTTATGTTGAATATTCATCTCAGACTCATTAATTTCGAGAGATCATCGAAATTGACTCCAATTTTTTTGATTGAGAATAAATTCCTTACACTTTTGTATTTCACTTGAAGGAAACTTAGTTACCATTTGCAATTCTTATTTTCTGTGAGAAGTGAAATGTTATTGATGATCAAAAATGAAAGAGGTATTTTCTTAATTCATTTTGAAGAAGCTCTATTATTATCAATACTTTGCTTGGGAATTTAAATGTAGAAAGCATAAATGAGAAAGATTTTATCTAAGATTAAATTTAACAAAAGTTAAATTCATTATTAAGATTTTTGGTTTGATTTTTCGTACTCGCCTTTTGCTTATATATTTAATTCCTCAAAGGCTAGATTTAAGGCGGATTCTTATTCATTACAAACATTTATGGCCATTCTTGACAATTGAAATAAAGGTAAATTTTTGTTGACTGCGATGCGAGATAATTACTAGTTAAGTAGTTTATAACTATTAGTTTATCATTCTAGTTATTATACTCATATTAATGAAAAGCTTATTTTTAACATAAATTGCTCATCAACGTAACAAAATATTTAGGCTTCTTGATGTAAAACTTAACTCTTTATGATACTCTGCCGTATTAAATAAAAACATAAAAGCATTATTTGGTTTCTTGAACAAAATTTTAAAATTTCAATATTTTTAATTTTATTTTATTATAGTCATATTTATTTTTATGATTCAAATTTGCAACTACATTTTATTGACTCCATCCCCCAAAATGAATATAATCTTTTCCAGTGAACTTCGAGAAACAAGCAAATGTTAGTCAATATTATACTAGTGCATCTTCCTTTAACTCGTGTTAAAAACATAATAAAATACAAAAAATAATATAAAGAATGTAAATTATTCATAAATTTGCGATTGCTGTAACATTATAAATAAAGTGACTACTAGCTTGTTTATTTTCCAAACTTAAGATTTTTAGCTTACTCTTACGTACTTACATACACTATTTTTGAGTTACCCATTTTTAGAAAAAAAAGGATGTGTTTTTATCATTAGTATTGGTTATTAATAATGATAGAAATTATAAAAATTTTTTCATAATTAAATGGATTATTTCTATACTTGGAATCGACAAGAGACTCTTCAACTATAATTTCCCATTTGAAATTATCAAAGTTTGGCATAATTTGGCAATCTCAAATTATACCACACACACCCATGAATGTTCACACTATTTTCCATGAATGCAGCATATTTAAGTGAACGGCATTCAGGTAAGAGGGGTGGCATCAAATGAAACGCATCCGTGAATCTTCGGCAATCGATGTAGCACGGTATAACTATGCCTATTGAAAACAACTTTGTACCAGCTGTTCTGCAAGCTATTACTTCTCTTCTCCTCAATTATGGCAAGAGCAGGCTTCGTTTATATCGACTTCATAATTTAAGCCATGGCTGGATGATTCCCGGAAATCATAGTCAATGGGAGCCCCTTCTCAATAGTCCTGATTTAGTGGATGGTTTGACAAGCCATTGGAGGGCCATCGGTTTCGTTTTTGATGATGTTCACACCACTTCACAAAAGGACCGGGACGTGTCGGCCTACACCGGGTTGTCGTATTTCCCCCCATTCAATAAGGGTGTATGTTTTTGCTAAGTATATACCGTGGCCCGAAGTTTTGATTTTTATCGGGAAAATGATTTTTCATCAATATGAGCTGTTCCAAAAAGGGATTTTTCATCACTAAAGTTAATCTTCTACCTTAAAGGATTTTTTAATGAATAAAAATGCTCATAAAAAATTCGTCATATGATAAATCTGGCAGCTGCACAATCCTTCAAAGAAAATAATATAGTTTATCGAATACATAAATCACATTTAAAAATAAAATGTAAGTATTTTTAATTATAAACTTTATAAGCTAATTAATATAGAATTCTAATATACTGTCCTTTCTCTCTTTTTTAAAGTAAAATTTATTTTAGACTTAACTATCAAAGATATTTTTCCAACGGCGGGCACAAGGGTGACGAACTTTTGCCAGAACAAGGCCAGAAACTACTACTCATTTGTCGTTAATCAGCGGGCACCTGTGAACTAAGTCACGGAGGAGAGTATCGTTACTCGCTCCATACCACAACAAACCCGTTTATAGGGTGGGCCACATTCATACATCATCACAGAAGAAAGGACAGCGAAACTCAGAGAACAGAGAAAGAAAGTTATCCATGCCCCAACTGCTGGGATTCGAACCTGGGACCCACAGCGCAGGAGCCTGGAGCCGTCGGACGGCAGTTATCAAAGATATCTACATAGATTTTTCTAGGATTCCTGTAAAAGCATCAAATCAAGAAACTTTAAATAATGTTGCTGATAAACTTGATTTAAGATTGCTTAGAAATTCATGAATTAAAAATATGTGAAAGCTTGGGTATTTTTATGTAAATAATTGCGTTGAGAGTTAAAGTTACACTTTTCTGGACTATTAGGAGTGGATTTTCAAAAATCAATCCAAGCAATATCTCAAAAGTTGAAATCACGCGTGAAAACAACATTTGAAATATCTTTTTTTACAAGATTTATTACAACATCACCAATTTTAAAAAGAAATAATTTTTTCAAAAAAATTGCACCAACAATTTTTTTGTAATAGAAAAATTACAGTAAAACAATTTTCATATATATACACACACACACACACGATAAAGGAGGAAAGGAATTTCAATTAATATATATTTTGAATAAACTTTAAACTATGTCTCTCAGCTATTTCTTATAAATATTGATTAATATGTCAGTATTTTTGTAACTTAAATTCTTAACTATCATTTATAAATAACTTTCATTTATAAACTTAGGACCATAAATTAATCTTTATAAAGCATTTGTCGGTATCACACACATAATGCATTAAATTAAAAATATGCTATATGCTGTTATTACGATGGATATTTATTTCTTACAAGTTCTTTTTCAATATTTATTTATAAAGCAGACACAACGTTTCCGAATACCCACCAAAATATGGTTCAGTTGGAAAAGGGGAGCAGCGCATACCATAATGCCCCAGCTCAACAACAACATTTCCGAAATTAATTTTTATAAACATTTTTATACTAATTTGAATTATTAAACTAAAAGAAACATGCAATTTATTAAAATTAAAAATAAAATATCAGCTAAGAATAAAATTATTACTCAATTAGTATAATTAATATGACACATTATTTCTTAATTAATAAAAACAGAAAAATATAATTTGCTGCAATTATATTTTTCTGTTAAAAGACAATTTTAACTTTAAAAATATTATTTATGACAGAAGGAAACATCGCCAAAATCTCAATAGGGAAACTAAATCCAAGCCAAGAAGTTACCCTATTTCATATTTCGTCGGAAGAAAAGGGGATAGTAATAATAATAAAAAAAAAACACCTATCAAAAGATTATCCCATTTATTAAGCTTTCTTTTCGATTCTTGAGCAGCGTTAAGTTCTTCCATTCTTTGAGGAGCATATACATGCATAGAAGTCACTTCAACCATTTTGTACTTTCGGCGCCAAGAAGAAAAAAAGAATACAAAAAAGTTTTCTTGGCACTTATATAAAATACAGAAGCTGTTGAAGATCGAAAAGCGAACACTACTTAAGTGAAGTCGGAAGTCTATCGGTAGGGGGCGCGGACAATGTGTCGGAGAATAGACGGAGAGGGGCGGGTGTCGGAAGGAGTCACAAGTACCCGATATTTTCACTCCCCTCCCTCACCTGCTTTTATAGCCCTAAACGCTATTGAAGTTGTCATAGTTTTGTATTTTCAATCATACTTTTCGCAGATGAAAAGGGACATTATATTGGTGGGAAGCACGATGGGGTCTCCGTCACCCTCATCATAAAGGGTCTTGACGATTGCTCTTTTTTTAAAATAATGGTATCGACGTTAGTTCGTTTTGAAACTCTTCAACTAAAACGGATTGTATTTAAATTTTCTCGTGCCTTTCAAGTCATTTATAAAGTAGTAAAAGTTCTAAAGAAATAAATTGGTGAAAATGAAAAAGTTTTTACTTAAGTTCTCTACCGATTACAAAATATCTGGAACGGTTTTTGGAAATTACAGCAATTTTTTTTTTAGATTGATAAAAATGGAGTATTTAACATTAGGAATTGAATCTTTTTCACAGATAAAATTTCTAAACTTTATGAAATGAATTTTTATATCATTTAACTGAAATAGTGTCACTGATTGATGGATATTAATAAAGTGAACATAATCCTTTATCATTATCCTTGAAAGAATAAGTATTATAATGGATGCATAGTTTAATTTTTATAATTATTTACACAAAAATTAAGATTTAGTTTTCTAACTCATTGTCAAACATAGGTAACAATTTTTTGATTATATAAAAATAATAGAATCAAGCAAAAGTTTTAACACATACGAAATAATTTGAGGAATTTGAAAACTAATTATTAAGCAACAAAGTGAAACGAATCTCTTTCCTGGTTTAAATAATCTTCTTCCATTAAGCTGATTTGCAGTTAATTTTAAGTATTAATTAAGAAAGGAAAAATATATTCAGTGTTCATTTATCTAATCACATAAGAACTTGAAGCATTGTATGAAATGGTAAAGATCAAAATTTCTAAAAAGACTAACAATTTAATTTTCTTTTTCATCATACAGTTTTAACTTGATGGTTCCGATTTTTATGCCATCATAAAAAGCAGATTTGTTCTTCTGAAGTGAGCTCCACTTAAATTATTTTGATTTGCAGTATTTTTTCCTTTTGATAAAAATAAACAGAAAATATTTTTGAATTATTTTTAAAAAATTATTAAAATATTTCAAGTGAAAGTTACATTTGTGAATTTAATTATTCATATTTTTAAGGAGTGCTAAAATTGTGATGACATAATTTCTAGAGAAAAATTTCATGAGTGGATGCGATGTTACATCAAGGATGGCTTTCTTAAATATGAATTCATAAGTGTTTTTTGTGAATACTTTGCAATTCCTTTCTATTCTTTTTAGAATTTGTTGATCTTATTTAGTGAAAGTTGACAACATGTTTAATTGCACTTTGAGACACAATTTATTTTTAATAACAATTTTATGAAAAAACAACCTTATTTAAAAGTTACAAAGATTTTCCTTTCTCTTTTCTACGATATATAATGCATAATTTTTTTTCTTGCCTCACATTCCAATCGAATCTTCTTTAAAAACAAGTGTTTTTTTTTTTTTTGAACAAATTACATTTTGAAAATTTGTCCCCACTTATATCAGTGGTTTCTTTTCATCTGTTAAAAGTTTTTTTTTTCCGTTCGAAAACATTGAGTTATTTCAATTTCCAAGTCAACCATTTGCGTTTCACTTTTTATTGAGAATAAATACTGTTTCTAGGAATCATTTTGAATAATCTGATCTTTAATAAATTATTAAACAGTTCGAAAGGACTTTTATTTTTTGCAAATCCTACATGACCTTAGAATTACAATGATTAGAAAATAAAATTCGAAATTTGTTACTAATTTTTATTCTTGGAAAAATAAAATTATTTTCTTGTTCAAATATCAACTTGTAAAATAGCATCGTTTTTCTTCAACTCAAAAATAAATAAATTTATTAATGTAATAATAAAATTTAATTATAAAATTTTGAATCATTAAAAACAGCTGTTAGTTTTATTTTTGTGGAAATTTACATTATTTTAGAAACATTGATCTTTACGTTTTACAATTTTCAAACCCAATTTTTTAACAGAAGATTATTTTATGATAATCTCTAACGAGAAGAATTGTACTCAACCGTTAAAAATGACGTGTAACAAGTTAATCATGCCACCCTTTGCATTTTTTTCACAGCAGGGAACCCAATTAAATCGACCTCTGGAGGAAAGGGAAATTCTCAGTTCCCTTCTGCAGACAATAAACACGGTTGACAGACGCATTTATGTGACTGTTTATCTTTTTTCAGAAAAGCTGGACTTTTATTGTAATAGATAGGCACGCTTCTCAAATCGTTGTGCACAACACCCATTCATTAATAACTCTGCAAGGAGATGTCCCCAAGAGAATACAACTGCTCAAATTCCAACAGTCTCGTCTTTTTTAATGCCTTTTCAACACTCCTCTACCCTTAAGAAAAGAACCGTAGGGGTGAGCTGTTCTGCTAAAGGCTATTTCAAATCACTGCAAAACGGCAACCTGCTGAGTCAGCTTCCTTTAATAGCCTGAGGTTGTAGATGCTCCCCTTTTTAATGCTTCATGGACACTGGCTGAGAGATTATTTATCTTAGTCAAGTCTGCAAGTTAGTTTGCGTTTCTAAAGTGCAGTTAATTGGCTTCCTGCTGACTCTTTTTTGTTATCTCAATATATACTTTATACTATATATATATTAGAGGAAGAAAAAACAACTATTGATTTTGGTCTAAATAACCTAAAAATTTTCTAGCTTATTATAGATATTTTTCCGATGGAATAAAATCTCAACCTTGCATTGAAGCAAAATATTTTCCACTTTAATTTCAAGAAAATGTGTTATTTTATTTTTTAAATATTAATGCAAGTTTTTCTTCAATCTTATGATATTCTCATACATTTAAGATGCAGTTTACACTGGGTGTTTATTTTTTTATTTAATTTGTTGCTAGAAAAATATAATTGCTATGATGAAATCATTTTCTTATTCATCAGTTATATGTCCATTTGTATGGAACTCATGGTAAAAAGGAAGATGAAAGAGTTATATATATATATATATATATATACATATATATATATATATATATATATATATATATATATATATATATATATATATATATATATATATACATATATATATATATATATATATATATATATATATATATATATATATATATATATATATATATATATATATATGTATGTATGTGTGTGTGTGTGTGTGTTTGTTGCTGTTGTTTTTGTTTGGCGATGTTTATGTCATTACAACATTACTACATATCGGAGTTTGCTTTTAAACATTTATTGAAATATTAACTAACCTACATTGCACGTTACACAAGTATATATCTATATGAGTTACATTGAAAATGAAATACGCCGATAGACCATTTACATATTTTTACTTCTGTTTTTTACTCTTCAGTTGCCATTCAACCAACACTAAAACTTCGTAGGGAATGCTGTGTTGCCGCACACACACACACACACACACACACACACACACACACACACACACACACACACACACACACACACACACACACACATATATATATATATATATATATATATATATATATATATATATATAAATTGATAAAAATGTAATACATATATTATACAAAGATATTGTATCTCAAATAAAGAATATATAAATAATAAAAAAAAATCTAAATTCATCTTATACGTCTAGAAATCAAGTACTCGTTGTTTTAGTATTTATTATGACCACACAATAACGCCACATTCAATGATAAATAATAAAGGACGGATATCGGTTAAAAATGTAGAAATTAAATATTTCATTATACTTCAAAAAATACTATCCAGAAATAAGAAAAACTTAAAATTCAAAATTAAACACATATAAAACTTCATTCTTTACTTCATTCAAACACTTTTTCCCACCAATAATTGAAGTGCGAATTAAATTTACACTTTAGTTTTGGATAAAATTCTTTAATTTTCTATTATAAAGCTGTGGTTTAAAAATTTTCGATAAAGGTGAAATGAACTAAAATTCTTCTAAGAAAGATTTCCACATTCAATTTAATTAAATTGAAAGTAGAAAATCAATAAAATTCAAGAAATTCTAAACTGAAATGCCTAATTTAAGAGTTTTTTTACCATGCTTTTTGAGTTTCTTCTCACAGGGTAAAAAAGTGTCAGATTTAAAAGCCGTTAAAAGAAAGCTCCTTCCTTACAATAAGATAACAGATGGTGTATCAGACAGCACAAAGAAAATACCTGTCAACGAAATACGCCCTTAAGAAAATACTATTCTCATGCCTTATTCTTCATTTTCATTGGTCAAATAGCATTGCAGACTTTCAACCACCTTTTCATCTATTGTAAGCATTTATCATTGGTTAACATTTTCTTAGAAAGTTCCAAAGATGATTCATACTTTTTTGCGAATTCCTTCATAAGTTAAACGAAATAGTAATCGTATCAGCAATTTCAGTATTTTAACTTTAACACAATTGATTATATCCGTAATTTGTTGCTTTCAAAAAATATTACATTTTAATTTACTTACATGTTTACTTTAACTAATTATTATTACTAACAGAATATTATTTTTCGTAAAAAGTAATAAATTATCTCTTATTCATTAGAAAGCAATATTATCTAGATTTAGAAATAGTATCTTCAGTAAACATTTGGCGATAAGCATCTGAATAAAAACATTTTCGTTTCTATACTGAGATTTCTTCTTTTTTAGAGTTAAGATCAGTCAACTTCTGTTTGAAATGTTATTTCTATAGTTTGATTATAGACTAATACAAGAAAATTATTTTTCTTGTATTAGTCTATAATCAAACTTTGTGTATTCAGTGAATGAATCAAGCATCGATTATTCTTTCGAGTAAGCAAAAAATGAGAGAGAGTGTTATTTTCTTCTAAATATATATTATTTATTTCTTAGAATTAATATCTGTTATTTAGGAATATATGTTACCACTGAACTACAAGAAAAACGCACTTCTCTATACACGGCATAATTAACAGTGATATTTTCAAAAGGTATCTAATAAAAATGATTAACATTTTTATTTATTTATTTATTTTATAAAAGAAATAAATTTAATTTTTCTTGGAAGAAATATAAAAATATATTTATTTCGTGAGTTAGGTTTGAAAAAAAGTTTTTTAACAAATTAATTTATATACATTTTTACATCATAAAAGATGGAATGCGAATTGTAAACTGATTTTCGTTTTGCTTCATCTCTAGGTGTATTCAAGTTCAAATCTCATATAAGATTAATGTGCAAATAATAATTAATTTTTATGGTGTCTGAAAATTGTTTCAAAGTGCTATTTTCAAACATTATCTTAGACTCATGAATAACGCATTGTGTAGAATAACGCATCCATAGAATTTTGTGAAATCCATTTTGTAATTACGCTTTTTAACTATATAAATTACAATCCTTGGTTAGTGTAGTAATTAGCTTTAAGTTTTTCAAGTTGAATTAAATTTTGAAATGCATTATTATATAATAAAAGTTATTGCTTTCTTGATAAGGTAGTTATACTGACTGCTATCAGTTACTTTTTTTTCAACAAATTTTTTCGCTTTAGATGTAGATAGCGTTTTTAATGCTCCAACGTTGTCGATAACTTGATAGCTTATTTCAAGCGTTTTTAATGCTCCAACTTTGTAGATAACTTGATTCATTATTGCAAGTATTTTTAATGCTCCTACGTTGTAGATAATTTGATTGCTTATTGCAAGCATTTTTAACGCTCCTACGTTGTATAGATAATTTGATTGCTTATTGCAAGCATTTTTAATGCTCCTACGTTGTAGATAACTTGATTGCTTATTGCAAAACCATAATACAAATCTTATTATGTCACAATGTTCAGAATTATTTTATAATGAAATGTACTGCTGAGTGTTATGCTATTTAATGGCTAATTTTCTAACTTTTTCAAATCCTTACTCTTAAAGTTCTGAAGTCTACAGTTTGTGGATGCATGTCATTTAGAATCATTAATCGTTTTTTCTGCGAAGGTTTTAATAATAATGTTTTTATCAAAACCTTTATTTATATGCGTTTATACATGTCTAAAAATTATGCATCGGCCATAAAGTACTTTAAAAACATGGCATGGAAAAATATGAAATGTTGTCTTTCTTTATGAAAGAAAAAATGTCTTTTTTGCGAGGAAAGAGAGTTTTTTAAGTATCTTTCAAAGAATTACATGAAAATTATTTTGTTTGATGATAATAAATATTAATTTATTACATATTTATTTAATCGTGAGAAGAAATGAAGTCAAACAAATTTTAGAATTCGATGTAAAAGATAATTCAAAGGCAACTTATAGTCAAATTATTTTTTCACGAGCTTGCTCAGAAGTTAAGAAAATTATTTGAAAAATTTATAATATAACATCTTTAAAATAATATTCAGTTCAGAGGTTTTGTGATTCATTATGAAAAAAATTATACGTTTTAAAAATAATTAGGGAACATAATGTTTAAAATAATGAGAGAACTGACGTGTGCTTTTACGACTAAGCTAGTAATTAAAGCTCTTGAAAATTCCGTTGAATAAATAAATGCATAAACCCGATGGAAGAAAAACAATCTATTCGTTTGGGTAGATAGAGGGTTCAATGTCTAACCTCAAATAATGATGAGAAACAAAAAATTTACTCAAGATTTGATTTATGTAATTTTTAATTCTGCTTAAAGCTATTGGTACTTTTATGTAGCAAATTATTAACTCAATCAAACAAGTTTAATGAATTTAAACCCATAAAATTTTTTACCTAGGTGTGTTACGTACCATTTTCTTGCTATATGTATACAAATTTCATATATATTTGGCATATGAGTACATAGTAAATAACTTATAAGTGTTTTTAATCTTGTTTGATTGTCTGATTGTGCAAAGAGTCATAATACACTTGGTTAAGTCTTGCTACTTGCATTTCTATGGTCTATCATAGCTAACTTATTCGGTTTCTTTTGCGACAAAATAATCCATCTTTTTAATCTGAAATGATATTTGTATCGTCCTCTTCAGCTGGAATGATCCATTTTCTGCAGAAAGAACAAATGGACTGTTTCTTTTCCTCTCGTCATAATAGAGAGAAAAACCGGGAGCATCAGAGAGGAGAAAAGGAAAAAGAGCGAAACCGGGAACATTCTGGCACCCCCTCCCTCCATTAAAACGATGCCGCTAGGTCCAGAAGTGATTACGATTATCCTGACAAATCGCCATCGATAAAGGAGACGCAAAGACAGCTGTTCTCTACTACGGAAGAAACACTTCATTTTCCATTCTCCTTGCTGCTTCCCTCCTACAATCCTTCCAGCGTCGCCATGACGACGGGGTGGGGTCTCACACCTCGCCTCTCACCCATTGGCTGAGACGGGAGCGAAACGCCTAGTCGGATTCGTCACAACGTGCCTTGGGGATGGGATTCTAGCTGGCATTTAGTTGGTGGAAAGAATGAAATTGGAGTCTGCTTAAGAAAACGTGAGTTCCTCACTTACCACTGAATTTCGTGACAAGCAGTTGTGATCAAGAGTGAAGGAGAATCGTGATTTCAGTTATACCTCAACTTGTCAGTACTGAGAAAAGTCATACCAGGAATTTCATTTCTTTCTAATTACATTCAAAATATAATTCGAAGATCAATCCAACTGTTGGTTGCTATAATATTGGAATATAATTCTTTAATATAATTAGAGATCTCTTAAATAAAAAAATTGCGTTTTTTTGCACTTAGCAAAAAAAAAAGATGCAGTTGAGTTCGCCAAACAGTACAGATATCATCGGCAATCAAGATTCACAACAGAATAAAAATTCAATCGAATATCAAAGAACATCACCAGTAATCATAGCTCCACACGTGACTATGTCTTCTAGATACAACCAAAGTAGTTCCCGTTCTCCTTCTAAAAGTCCCGATGTAGAAGGAACCAAGACTAGTCTCAAATCCACCAAGTTATTTTCCTTTTCAGTGGATTCTCTACTGTCAAAAGACGATGGTAAAAGATCTTCCCCCAGTCCAGAACGTAAAGTAGTCTCTCCAGAAATGAATGGTTCTTCAAATCGGCAAGAAGTAAATCTAGTTTCCAGACGATTTTGTGTGGACACTTTCCTGGACCATGGACTAAAACTTTCCTCAATACCACCTACATACCTTCCACAATCTTCGACGGTGAAGGCCGTGGTACATCATTCAGAAACGAACTTGAGTCCACCAGCTGTCACATGGAATTCTCCTTTAAGTATGGGTGTACCATGGTTCCAAGTTTCAAGGTCTATGTCTCCTGTTCACAGTGAGTATTAATTCTAATTTTTTTAAAATTTGATGACAGTAAAAAAGACATTTCTGTCTTAAAAATAATCGAGAAATCATCTGTGATTTAAAATCTTTTCTGTCATTTGAAAATGTGCAATTTTTTAATAAAAATGGATTACTATTTACAATTTTTGTTGAAAGGAAATATTAATATCATTTTACTAATGACTTCATTTATAGATAAATTAAACCATCTATATTTTAATTCATATGCTTCTTATATAAATAAAATATCGCCTACAATCCTAACTTTTCTCAAAATTCATCAATTTCCATTAATAAGTTATTGCAAATACTTTCAGGTTTTTCAGTATTGAATTATTGATGTTAAAGTTTGTTAAATCTGTAATTATATTGTTTGGATAACTTCCATTTACCAATATTTTTATGATAGTTTCTTATAGAAGTTTTATAAGAGTTTGAAGCGTTTTGATAGTACCAAACATTTTATAGGAAAAATTAAAATTAAGGTATATTTTTAATGTAAAATATGCAAAGTTTGTAACTTAGAGTTATTTCATTTTTTCCACAAATTTAAAATATGGATGTTTAGAAATAGAGAATTAGCTAAATATTACACTAGGCAAATTGTACCTTTTTACTATATACCATTAAAAAACTACTTGAGTAAATTTGTTGGCCATAAAACTATTCCCTAATCTTATATTTTAAATAATTTCAGAATTGAAATAAAAAATGTTACAATGCTGAACCTATTTAAATTAAGTATATTTAGTTTATTTAATTTAATTATTTATATTTAATTATATGTGCACTTAATTTAGGTAATTTTATTATGTATATTTACCTCTGCGATTTCCTTTTTAAGAATATTATTTGTAGTTATATTCTCAATTTTTAACGTATTTACTTTTTATAATTTAAAAATTTTTTTTAATGTAAACAGTAAAATCACTATGGTATTTGATATTACTGATTTTATGAACTATTTTCTACAAAATAAACTTACAATAATATACATTATTTTTCTCTTTTGAAGTATTCTAATAATCTATGATTTTAACTAGAATAATTAGAAATCCGAAAAGTTTAACTTTTGAAATTCTATGTATCATAAGAAATGTATTCAATGAATGTCTAATATTAAACAACTTTGTTGATGATTTAAAGAATTGAATCATTACTGTAAATATGTAGTATTAGAGTAATTAAATATATATGAAGAAAATGTAAGCTTTTATAAATTTATATGAAAACAAACTTATATAAGTTTTATATTTATAAACTTTGAAAAAACATCTTTTCGAGTTGAACCTAATTATGTGATTTGTTAAATTACATAAATATATTAAGGAATACTCTAATAAAACTGAAAAAAATTCAAACTTGAAGTTAATAACTTCGAACTTCCTATTTCTAGCGATATAAGAGTATATATCATTTGAAATTGTCTTTCAGATTAATGATTTCATAATTTGATAAATTCAATGTGTTATTTACTTGTTTTATTAAAGTAATTAAATGATTTTTTCTTTTTTTATATAACGTTAAAAGAATGTTATTTAAGTACATCTTACAAAGTTATAAATTGAAAACTAATAACGCGTATAAGAGAAATCTTAATATAAATTTTTTATTAAATGAATTTAGTTCAATATAATGTGTCCTAATTATTGTAATTGTTATATTTTTAAATAATATAATTATAATATTTTTCAGTAACTATAATTAAAAAGTGCTTTCATCAAAATAATGAAAGTGAAATTAGGCAACAGCAACTAAATAATTTTCCAATAAAATTAGAAAAATATCTTTTACATATATTTCTATACTTCATATTTGTAAAACAAAATGAGCAATTTTCTTTTAGATTTTACTACTGTGGTACTTTTATTTTATGGATAGGTACAATTATTGTACCTATAGATAAAAGTCCTAATAAATGTAATTCATTTAATTTTTTATGGTTTAATTAATTTTGATTTCAATTAATAATATTCCCATAAATTAAAAGTAACAAAATTTATTTTTTATTTGAATTTGCATCTTCATCTATACATTCAAATCAATCATTTTATGTAAACCAATTTTAATAAAATGGTATATTTTCCCTTTTCCATTAAGAAAATGTCTGTTTGAAAGCCCAGTGTAAACACGTATTAATCAATATTAGGGTTTTGATTGTGTCTGAATATTTTCTGTATGATATGAAGGATTGGGATTCGTCGACTTGCAATCAAATTGATTTCAATAAATTGATAAATGAAGATTAAATGAAATTCGACTTGAAGTCAAATGTACAATTTACAATTATTTTAATGCCATCAGAGGCTTATGTATAACATGTAAAACAACTAATCTTAAATACTTTTTTTGACCTAGCAAGCAAATGAAAGATTAGCGTTTATGATTTGAGCTCAACAGTTCGTGGGTTCGATTCCCACATTGAGTTGATTTGGGAAACTTCGAATTAACTTCTGCATGTGAAAAGTGACCGTAAAAAGTACGGCCTAAACATACATATTTGTGTCACTATATTCAAGAACTTGTAGATTTCACTTTCTGAAAATTAATTTAAAAATCCTTTCTTTGATTAAAATTCAAATGGATTTAGAGTATTTTCTATTTTGAAAAATTAAAATAGTTGAAGTGGAAAGTTTACAGCTCTATAAAAAAATTAATGGAATTGTAATAAAATAAGTATTTTTTGGAAAATACATGCAACATTACTTAAGTTTCATGAATGTTTACTACATACAGTAGGCAAAATGATTATTTGTACATCTCTTTTTTTTAAAGTTTATAAACATGTAAGCAGCTATTTCATTCCTTGCGATGTGTTAGCGTAAGTTGTTTATTTCTAAGTAAACAAAAAATATTTTTAAGTAATTGAAAATAAAATCTAAATCTTACAGACTTGGAAAATTTCTTGCAAAAAGTATGTACACCTATATCTCCGGTAAGTATTACTATCATTTCATGTAATTTTTCACATGATAGTTAATTTTTTGGATAGTTTGTATTTTTTAAACATTTAAGGTTATCTTTTTTAACAGTGAAGGTCACTCGCAGAGAAAATTCGAGAAATGGCCACGGAATCAAACGAAGTCTCTTTTAGACCTGAGAACTCATATTGTTAAACTTAAAAAGTATAAAATCTTCAACACTTGAATTCAAGAGATGGTTAAATTTCTCTTTACAACTATTGGTTACATCATAAGAAAATGTAAAAATACTGGACGCATTGAAAATAAACGCAGGCCAGGTGGCCCGAGTAAACTAACTTCAAGAAATAAATGAAGTATTGTTAGAAAGCCACTAATTTCTGCTCAGAAAATTGCAGATGATTCTCTCGCATCTTCTAACATAAGAGTGACCGCTCAAACAATAAGAAATGTGTTGCATTACAATGGTTTAAAGGGCAGAACTTCGAGAAAAAAACAAATGATCTCTGAAGTTAATAGAAAGAAGCGCCAAGAATTTTCTAAGAAATAGAAAGACAAACCGATGGACTTCTGGAAAAAGTTTTTTTTTTTCAGATGAGAGTAAACTTAAAATGTTTTCACCTCCTAGTATCTGAAAAATCTGTTGAAAAAAAAAACAGCCCTTGATAATAAAAATGTACTGCAGACCCTGAAACATAGTGGTGGGAATGTGATGGTTTGGGGCTGTGTAGCATATGACGGGGTTAGAAAATGACACTTTAATGACACAAAAGTGACAGCTTTAGATTACATTGATGTGTTGCGGCATAACTTATTAGACAGTGATAGAAAATTGGGTATCGGAGACACTTTCTTATTCCAACAAGATAACGATCCAAAACACACTGCGATAGTTACTAAAACATGGTTGCTTTATAATGCGCCTAGACGCCTTGAAATTCCACCACAATCCCCGGATATAAATCCAATTGAAAATTTGTGAATATTATTGGATGCTCAAGAGCGAAAAAAATTACAAGTAAAAATAGTTCGATAAACGCACTCATGGAAGCTTGAGAAGAAATAGATCAAGAAACCACTAAAAAAGTGTTAATAGAATCAGTGCGAAGACGTTTTGAAGCAATTGTAAAAGTCAATGGAATGCTTACAAAGTACTAAATTTCTGTAAAATAATTATGTTTAAAATTTGTCACAAAGTTACAAATACTCTGTATAATTTTTATAAAGTTTTATTCATTAATCAACTAAAATTTAAGTGATTGTTTTTTTTGTTAATATTTCATTATTCTTTTACCTCACTAAAATGTATTTCTGCAATTTTAACATAGTTACCTTATTTTATTTTGCTATAAAATTCAAAAATTGAAATGTTCAAATAAACATTTTGTCAACTGTATATTACACATGTTTATTGAATAATCGTAGATTTTTCATATTAAAACTATACCTAAATTTAATGGAAGTATTTGAAATCAAATAATTATGCCTTGCATTATTATTCACAGTTGATTGTGAATAAATAACGCTCTTGCTTTTGGTTCAACAGTTCGTGTGTTTGAATCCCACCTTTGGGTAGGATATTTGTAGTTGGTTTGAATCCACTTTAAATCGTAGGTACCGATATAATTAGTCTTCATGTGCAAAATATGACCGTTGAGCGACAAACAAACAAAACCTTGTTTAATTATGTAAAGTTAACTTCACGCGGTCGAGCTGGCAGTTGTATGATTAGGGTTCTGACCTTTGTATCAACAGTTCGTGGGTTTAAGTCCCACTTCGGACTCGGATGTTCGTAGTGGTTCGAATTCCACTTTAAACTGTAGGTCTCAATTTAAATTAGACATGTTGAGCGATAACAAACAATGCTGTAACTGTACACTTGTCGTGAAGCAAAATTATTTACGTAAAGTAATTCGCGATAATTTGTTGCCGGATACTATTTTTATAAAATAAGTTTTCTATGTACAACATCTTTGTAAAAAAAGAGTAGGAAAATAATTAAAAAGAGAAAATTGAACTATCCTCCTTATACGCTTAGTCCATGCACTTCTGAGCTGAGATGGCAAATGAAATTTTAAACACTCTAACTTTCGATTCTGATTTCGGGTATTAATACTTGTAGTGATTCGAAATCTGCTTTAAAATATTTGTTCCAGACGTGTTGTGCAAAAATGGCCGTATTGAAAACTAATCAAAAATTGCTTAAGTGTATTTATTTTGCGTTAATAAACATCATGTGGCTTCTTAAAAAATATGGTGACATGTTCTTAGTTTTTGTAATTAGTCTTCATGTGTAAGAGGGGAAACCACACAGAAGCAAAAATATATTTAGCTTTAATTTAATCTCATTGTTAGGATTAATTTGATCTCAAATTATATTTGAGGTTAACTAAAAGCATAATTTTTCCTCCTTTTGACTTGCATTAAACTAGATTTCTTCCTTTTACGCTTTATTTCCCCTTTTTGAGTGAAAATTAAAATTTAAATTTGAAATTTTATCTAGTATTTGGTAAAGTTATTTACCTCCGAAATAAGTATTATATGGACTTTCTGCTTACATCATAATGATTAAAATTATTTAACCATAAACTTATACAAAAGATTCGATTTTATTTTAAATTCAACTTTTTTCTAAGGATTATTTCAAGAGAAAATTATATAAAAGAACATTCATATGTGAAAAAATATATCATTCAACAAGATGGAGTTTAGTTAGAAGCCTTAGGATTTTTTGTTAAAGGAAGAAAAAATTGTAAATCTCTGACGAAAGATGGAAACAAAATAGGAAATTCGAGTGTACTAAATATAGGAATGGAAGCATTCTCTCAAATTCTGGTAAACCAACGGTTGCGCCCCGGCAAAACTAAATCTTCACCAATCGCCGGCCACCCCCCATAACTCTACAGATCGATGGAACCAACATCCGTTTCGCCGCCCTCCCATCTCCCGAAGCCGCTTTTCTTGGAGGGCGCAAAAGCGGAGAAGAGCCCCTCATTAGAAGTGCGCCCCGGTCTGTTCCCATTCTATTAAAAGCCACTCTCATGGAAATGCTTAGATTGGTGTCCGCCCCATGAGTCATTTGCAGCAAATGTAATTTGTCACGGAAATCGGAAGCGTGAGGCGTTAGTCGGGGGTCACGCGAAAAGGCGACAAGACCCCCTCTAATAGCCTTGATTAGGGCTAATCACGCGAGTCTTTTGATGTCTTTATTTAGAGCCTTTATGGGCACGATTAACCTCCACCCACCGCCTTGTTTGGTGATTTTACTGCATCACGATGTTTCACAAATGTAACAATTTGTAAACCGGGTTAAAGTCCGCTTATTCGGTTATGAATATTTTAGTACACCAAATAATATCCATGCACAACTACTATTAAAAAAGTGATGTCTCAATACAAAAGACAACAAATATATTATTGTGTGTATAAGTATTTCTATGGATTCTAAGGATTGATTATGAAATAAATTGATTGTTGTTGTCGTGTGCGAGATAGGCTGGCATTATGGAGTGCGTTGCTCCACTTTTCCTTCTGAACCATATTTTGGTGTGGAGTCCAACTTCCTCAGTACACACATGCCATAAGTACCCGTTTATAAGGTAGGCAACCATTCATACAAGGAAAGGACAAAGACAGGATAGATAAAGTATATTCATGCCCAAACCGGGATTCGAACCGAGGATCTCCCTATCCGCAGTCAGGCACGCTGATCATTAGACAAGTTGGGCGGCAATGTATTGATTAAATCCTATAAGTGATTTGGAAATACCACCAATAATGATTTGGTAATTTGGAAATACCACCACGAGATATAATGCTAAAAAATGCACTTTTAAGGATAAAATTGCTAAATTCATTAGAAATTTAAAAACTCTCAGTTAATGATTGATCTACGTAAATGTAGACTGTAATTCCAAACCCTTTTCTGTCAAGCTGGTAGTCGAGTAGTTATTTGGCTTTTAGTTTAATAATTAAGAGTAAACTATTTTGTTCTGAATCACCGTATGTTTCTAACGTTTCAATATTCTTCAAAACAAGAAACGGAGCATCTTGACTGAATGACTCTTAATAAATAATGATCCTATAGTATTTATTTGAGAATCCATCAAGTCTTGAATTCTTACCGTCAAATATACAATAGAACATAACCGACATTAAGGAAAAAAAATTATTAAAAGTGAAAAACAAATTTTTAGGAAATTAAATTTCTTTAAGTATTTTTTGTTCGTTTAACAACACACTTATATTCAATTTTATAAGAAATTGATACTGAATGTAGGATCTTTTCTAAATGATACTTTGTAATTACCTTTTTAAACGTATACATTAAAATGATTTTTTATCGTATTGCATCAAATATTAACAAGTTATAGCAATGAAATAACCTCAAAATACAGAAGTAAATACTAAATAACTTTTTCATCAAATTATTCAAAGTTTGAAAGTAGTTTAAAACTAATTTGTTTCTGAACTACTTTTCAATTTTGAACTCACTAATTCCATTTTCGCATATGATCATAAAATAAATATTTTTTAATTTTATGGCCTTTTGCAAAATTATTATTCTCTGAAAGGTAAAAATTGACTTAAAGGGTATATCAAATATAACTTTAATCTTAATTTTTCTAAGAATTCACGTATAGTGCCTTCCTTAAAAATAATAAGAATTCTTCGGAATCTCCGATGGAAATAATCATTCTCGTATTTTTTTTTCTCACAGTGATGTTTAAAATATCACTTCACTCATAACAAAGAAATAATATATTAATTAAGCATTATTTACGGCTCGTTATTTTTGTCAATGCATAAGTTGTTGCACAATAATCACTGAAATTACGCTACAATAAATATTTTCTACATTTTTTCCATGAATTTGTACAAATTGTTTCAGAATCCATTTTAAACGGTATGTCCCAGTCGAATAAGCCTTCGTAAGTAAAAAGTGATCATTGACTGCAAATCAAAAGAGTAAGATAAAGGTACGAATTTCAAATTCTAAATATTATCAAATTTTTAAATCCTTAAGCAGGAATTATTTGAACCTAACCGCTTTTTATATTGTGAAAATATTAAATGTAGTTAGAGAAGATATCACAAATTTTTAATTAAGTTAAAAGTAAAAAAAATAACTTAGTCCAAAACTAATGGCAAATAGAATAGCTGACTCAAACATGGTGTAAGTTTCCAATTAGAAGGATTATTGTAGATATTTTTTTTCCTTTAAAAAACCAAAAATACGATGCAGTAAAGAGCATTTTAATAATTTTAAATTAGAATCAGGTACAAAAAATAATGGAAATAAAGTTTTTTGAAACACAATACTTTTATGATATTTTTTTATTAAACTCATTACTTTAAGTGCAGTTATTTTTTTATCCTTTTTAATTGAATTAAAAAAAATCCAAACAAGCTATTTAGTGAAAACATGTTCTTATATTTTGCAAATAATATAAATTGTTTTCCCGGTTTTTCTCTAAAAGTAATTCTTCATTTTATTGGGAACAATATTGAATTTCCATAAAATTAAGAGCACTTCATAAAAGGAAGCTATTTACTTTATTAGCATTAATAAGATGCTCTCAAATCTTTTGTGCGTTTACTTTTTCTCATATTTTTAAGGAAATAACGAAGAAAACTTTTTTACTCAGGGTAAAAAAAAACCAATTCAAGCATTAGGTCTAAATTAGATTGCTTATGTCTTAAAATTGCTAATTAACAAGAAACATTGTGTTGTAAATTAATTTCCCGCGGAAATTTTTTTGAAAATTTATTTTATACAGAAAACGTAAGATGTTTTTAATCTTCTTAAAATGAAAAGTATTCGCAAATTGCTTTTTTAAAAAAACAACGGGTTGTTAATTATTTTTATAATAATGGTGCTCAGTAAAAAATGTGTCTCAAGCATAATACATTTTGTTGTGAAAGTTGTAACACTCTAATTCATAGTTTAAAAACGACATGTATAATATGTAATTGCTATTATAAAAATGAATTTCTATGTATTTTGGAATTTATGCAAACGGTAAATTTTATTTTCATTCACTTTTATTATATATTATGTTCTTTTTTATTTTAGATTTTTGTTTCAATTTTTATATATGAATGTCAACAACATGGTTATTTTTGATATGCTTGGGAAATATCATTCGTAATCTTCCCTTAGATTTTGTTGCAACTAATAAAATTTTCTCTGACAATTATCAGATATACTTTTATATATCCATTGATATATTACCAATTTAATTTTTCTTTTTAGTAATAAAATTAATTTTTTTTATTATATAGATTTTAACGGGTAGAATTGAAGTTTTTGCAATTGGCTTAAAAATTAATTATATAATTTTATTATATTATAATTTATAATAATAAAAAATAACATTTGGAATCAATGCCTTACGCATCCAAATTTATGGCGATGGTATATTATATTATTATATATTTCGCACAATTTCGATATAATTTCATTCTATAAATACGATACATTGTAATACCAATCTTAAGTGTAACTGAATTATTTGAATACTCTAGCTTCTAAAATTTTTGGCATTTCCATCCGATAGAAATTGGAGTTAAATTATCTTCCAAGACTAAGTAACAAAAAGCAATAAAAAAGATGCATTGCTTGATTTTTATCTGGTTCACTTTATTTCTGTAGAACGACAGTCCTTTTTTACTAGTGTCCCTTTCCAAGAAAGTTACCCTGTTGAAATCGCCTTTCACCACAGGTGCCACTAACCCACCATCTCTCTATTGTGTCGCATGGAAGCACAATTCGTAGTACTCACCATTAGCCTCCGGGTGTAGGGTATAGCATGACACTCCTTTATCCCAACAGATTGTGTTCATCCATGGAGGTTATAAATCAACACATGCCTCCCTTTGTGATGTAATTATTTTCAGTTCAGAAGCAGCAAGAGGTCTTGAGTTTTCTTTTCGAAAATTATCTCCGTTTCCAAAGCAAACAGATGCTCATTTATTTTCCTAAATAAAGCTATCTGCTGCAGCACTTAGATTCATATAGAATAAGCAAGACCTTCCTCAGCTATTGAATAAGCTCCTCACGTGTTGCTTAATAGCTGAACTTCAAAGTTCTAGATTTGTCTATTATGCCGTTTGTCCCAAACAATTTTTAATGAAATCGTAATTTTATTTTACAAAGTTTCTAGAACACATTTTTATAAAGTTTCTTTTTTTTTTCGTTTTTGCTTAAGGTTTTTGTTTTTATATAATTCTAAATTTTTAAAAAAATCCCACTTTTGAGTGGGTACAAATTAGCATATTTTTATAATTACAAACTAACATAACACACAATATGAAGGATTTTTTTTTATTTGAATGTATATATTCAATTAAAAATATCTACATCAAAAATAATTTTAGATAGCTGAATATGTTTTGGATTTTTCGATAATGGAAGGTTTATAAAAGAAATTTATTAAATTATTAAAAATAATAAACTTTGGTTCACAGAATGTTTTTTGGGCATTCCATTATGGATTAAGTAGGAATGTACTTTATGTGAAATGTTCTACATTATGAAATATAAACTTACCTATTACTAATTAATTCGGCTAATTTTATAAAAATGAATTTTAAAAAATGTATTTACCTATTTTATAGATACTCGATATTTTAAATTGTGTGAATTTCCTGTTTTCTGAAGTAGTAAATCTTTAATTTCGAAGGATAATGTTTTATAAATTACACAATGTAGTAAAACTATCTGTAATGATTTCATTCCTATTTCAAATTATATTATTCTATGATAAGAATACTGCCTTCGATCAATATAATCTGAATGTAAATATGACAATCCTTTCAATCTTGTAAATTTGACAATTTTTCAATGCAAGAAAGCAGGTTGTTTTTCGTAATGGATCAAACTTATTAATTATCCTTATGCTTTCATGAACTGTTTTCATTTTAAAATTGACTCTTCTAAAATTTTGTAATGTGTGGATAAAATATGAGGTATTTTGGAATTAAAGGAATATTAGATTGGCGTTATTTTTACAAATTAGCTCGATGAAATAAAACTAGGAGTTTTGGCTACAAAATTAAACTAAAATAAAAAAAGATACACAATTTAATAATTATATTACAATAACAACCAAATTTCTTTGAGAAGAGATTTAAACAAGTGACGCAATGAAAAACGACAAACGTTCTGCATTTTCCTTTGCGAAATAGGATCCTTCCTATTGATTTTAGATAGTGTCCCTACCCCTTTGGCTTATTTTCTAAGAACTTGAGAATTATTAGTAGCTGAAAAAAATGAAACAGAATCATATCAATAATCAAAAATCTTTAAATTATGCATGAGATAGTATCATTTAGTTTCCTAATATGTTTTAAAAAAGATTAATTGCCGCTACTCAGAACTAAATTCAGGGACTTGTTTGCTCTGTGGAAAATAATAGGCATCTTATTTGTAAAGAGCTTTAAAAAATGTAGTGTATCAATGTCTCTTTGCAGTAAATTCGTCAGTGTCTTTTTAAAAATTTATTGAAAATAGTTGCCAAGATCATCTTATTGTAAAATGCAATTAAGTTTAAGATTTATTTTATAAGAATTATAAAGAAAAAATTATTTCATTAATCTTAGAAATGATATCAACAAAGTTATATAAAATGTAATTCATACATTTAAATTTCAAATAAATAAAATTATATTAAAATGAAAATTTTTCGATGAACTTTATACTTAAAACAGCAGTATTTATTCTAATTTGCTAACTTTATCAAAAGAATTTCTTACTAGACATCATATTAAAAAAATACTTTGATTGAAAAATTTAGATAGCCGATTTTTAACTGTCTTGCAAGACAATTCTTTCAATTCAAGATACCGGGCTCTTGCAATGTCTTGGCATTTTTGGGTAGGGTTTGGCTAACCAAATCTAATGGACCTATTCTATTACCAGAAATAGGATTTCGGAAATTTACGGAAGGTAATAAATTTTATTTCTTTGCTCGCGGCTTGAAGTCAGTAGGAGCAGCTGGTCCCCAATTCTATCCCCCGGAGAAGTGAATACTCCACCAATTGCTTGAATCATACAGAAATTTTGGAAGATATTTTGGGTATTCCATGTTAACTATATTTAGAAATCAATTTTAGTAAGATTAAAACGTGGTTAAAAGATACTAAATTGAATTAAAAATTTTTAAGGAAAATGAATTTAAATATGATATTGTGTAGAAAATGTTTTAGTAGCAGAATCAGTATATATAACAGTGATCTGATTAAAATATAGGGTTTGAATTTTTATCTCATTTTGTATTTATCTTTGCGTGTTCCTAATTAATTGAAAATGATCTGGGAAGGAATAATAGTCTCTTTCTGCATATACCAAAGAAAATGAGTATAAAAATGGTATTTATAATATTTTGATATAATATAATATATCGTGTTGAAAATAGAAGTTTTTATAATGTAAAATAGCTTCTAATAACATCATAAGAATGAAACCTCTTACTTGTCTCAAATTTCCTTTGAATCTTAGATTCTTTATTGAATCATTTTAAATGTTGTGGGAGTTAAGGTTCCATCATAATGAATTAAATAATTGAATTAGTTCAATATTCATAATTGCTATTTCTTAATTACTTCTTTAAAAGTTTTTTTTCTCCTTATTGTTCATTTCAAAATGTTTTACAAAAACCACTTTCCTATTGTTCCTTTTTTTGCTAGTTGTGTGCAAGCAATTTTGCAATTGTGATTTATATAAATTTGTTGGCCATCATATTGTATGAAATATCTTATTTAAAGTATCTTTCCTTTCAGAACCTGGAGAAATGCCAAAATTACCCCCCATGAAATGTCAACTGAGAAAGCACAAGAGTAACCGGAAACCCAGAACTCCCTTCACAACTCAGCAACTGCTGTCCCTGGAGCGGAAGTTCAGATCCAAACAGTACTTGTCTATTGCAGAACGAGCAGAATTTTCTTCTTCCCTCAACCTTACCGAAACTCAAGTTAAAATTTGGTTTCAGAATAGAAGAGCCAAAGAAAAGCGTCTCAAGGAAGCTGAACTTGAAAAGCTAAGGATAGCAACCTCAAGACCCATGTTGTCATCTTTCGCTTTTGGTGGACACGGTTTCCTAGCTGGACTTCCTCCTCCAGCTCACATAGGACCTAATGCCAGTCCAAGACCCTTCCTAGGGTCTTATCCTTATCCTTTCTATACGTCGTCTCCAACTGTCAATGTTTCCTCGCCAATTGTGACAGCTTGCCCTCAATGATACCAAGTAGCTAATGTCGATGGTCTTCATTCAGTTGACTGCAGTTGTGGTGAACATTTTACCAAGAAATAGTTCCATTTAAATGTTTTTTTCTCCATATTTAGCTGGAAATAAGTGCGATAATTTTTCTGGAATTCACTTTTTAATTTTCAACTTTATAATTAAATTTAATAATCGTAAAGTTAATAACTCGAAAAGTGGTGTATGAGACAATATTAACTTTAATCTTAATCGGAAATTTTGGGGAAATGGTTTTTAAAGCTAAATTTTGCTTGGCATGGTAACAGGAAATTTGAAAATACTTTTTTATGTGTGTCAATTTGTTTTTCTTTATTTTATGTTATCTTTTTTTATTTTATTGACTGAAAAAAATCTTTTTTTTTTTTAATAAAAAAACAGTTCCCTCATATTTCGATTTCAAAAAGGAAATGGAATTTTCTTATCTGTTTATTTTTGCTAGCTGTTCCAACAATTGTTTTCCTTTATCGATTTAAAATGGAATCGAGAAGAAAGTCTTCACACAAAGATTGCACGTTTTATAAATTTTACTTCCTTCTGTAAAGATAGAGTAGAAGATGAATGCTTAAGAAGATACTCTATTAAATCAAATTCTTTATATATCAATAGTTCTAAAATTGCATGAGAAAATAAAGGGCTTTAGCTTTTATTTTTCTTAAAACAATTAATTATGAAGAATATTGAAATTAGTTGTGATTGAAATTTCTAATAAAAAATTTAGAGCCTTAAGAATTGGTCCTTTAAATTAAATAAGGACGTTACAAATTTGATTAATCGAAATTAGAATTTTTTTCTAATTTATTTAACTTTTTAAAAATCTTGTTCATTCATTTATTCATTGTTGTGTGCCAGCTAGGCTGGCAACAAGGGGTGCGCTGCTCCACTTTTCCAACTGAATCATATTTTGGTGTGGAGTCCGACTTCCTCAGTACACACATGCTATAGGGACCCTTTTATAGGGTAGGCAACCATTCACAGCACATTCATACAAGGAAAGGACAAAGACAGGATAGATAGAGAGAGAAAGTGCATCCATGCCCGAACCGGGATTCAAAGCCAGGACCCTTCTATCCGCTGTCAGACACACTGACCACTAGACAACTTGGGCGGCATTCACTCATTTAATTTACTTAACTGTGTCAAAGATGCAAAAGTGCTTAATTTTACAATTTGTAAAATCATTCACCCTTTGTTCAAATAGAGATTGCACGACAGTTAAATTTTTAATAAATTTTATTATGCATAAAATAATTCCTATAAGCTCTTCAGTTTCATTTAATATTCATTTGTAATGTATTAGCTATATTAAATTACATATAATCCTACACTTGATTTCCAGCAAAATGTGTGATGAAAGTTAACCTATAAACTGTAAATATGTGCATATGAACATATTCACCCCTATGGTATGGGGTATAAGTGCATGATATATACCAGTTCCTCAACTGTATCGAACTTACATCTAAATTTAAAACTTGAATATTCATAACTAATCTTATTAGATTTAAAAAGAAATTGTTTATATATGTACATGTGATATTCATGTATCATTACTCGATTTTCATAGCTGCTTCTGGTTAAATGGGTGAAAGAATTTCTTGTTATGTGAATTACTCTCATCTACCTCGCTTTTTCATCCAGTCAATCTGGATACGAACTTAAAGTAAAAACATTACTCGGTTGATAAATATCTTATTTTTGATCATTTCTAAAAAATATTTTGGACGCATTCAATGAACTGCAGCCAGATATTTGTTGATAGCTTAACTTACAGCTTTAATGCTGCTTAAACTTGTAAAAGCATAAAGAATACGAAATATAAATGTATATCAGAAGTTTTAAAACAACTTTTTAGCATATATTTAATAATTTGATATCTCAACTAAATAAAATTGAAAAGTATTTAAAAATAAAATCTTTCACCCATTTATTCTCTTTGCAGCAAAACTGAAAAATCTTTAAATTTAAGTTTCTTAATGGCATTAACTGTCACAAGTTGGCAGATATCATATTATTTATAAGTTGAAGAAAATAGTATTATATATGTTCTGTTAAAGAAAATGAGTCATAAAATTGCACAATAAATCAAATCTGGTTAAATATAAGCAAAATGATATTCTGACTAAAAAGCTTATTAGTGCTTAATATTAGCGAATAAATAACTCATTTTCGAAGAATTCCATATAAATCTGATTTTTTTAAAGTAATGTCTTTACTCAATTGTATGTGAAATTTTGTAACAATATGACTCCTTTTCTTGTGAACTTTTCGTTTCTTGTGAATAACGCAACTTCATAATGAAAATGATCAATTAAGAAATGTCATTTATCTTAAAAATGACAGTTGATTGTTCACGGTCATTTTATGTTTTCATGCTTAATTTGACCGGGGATTATGAAAATGGATTCCGAATCACTACAAATGTTCATTCAAGATGAGAATCAAATTCAAAAAATATTTAAATGCAGAATAATGTAAAAATTAATATAAATTTCTAATTAGAGGAACAATTTAGTTGTTTATTTTCATTTCACCAAAGCAAATATACTATTTATTATTTTGATACATTTAATTTCATTTTCGTTTAACATATTTTACATAGGAAACAACCTTTTGATATTGTAAAATTATCTTCAGAATAGGTCCTTTGTTCGAGCGAGTGGATGCAAAATCCACCGTTATAACTCAGGACTGAGTCTAACAATTGCAGTGAAAATGAATACCAAAATAACGACTAATAGCACTTATGGTATGTGTAAAAAAATTCTTTTTGCCAAATTGTCTTTCGATGCTGTATATTGTGCTATGTGTAAATAAAATATTGATTTATTGGAATTTGTGTTTTTTCGTGTGTCATGCTTAGTCATAATTAAGAACATTACAAAATGAGCTCCTAATTTTAATATATATGTATTTATTACTACGGAAGAAGTTTACATAAGCTTTTTTAAATAATATCTGTATTATACTATAAAATGATAGATTTGGAAGAATATTGGACTGCATTAGCTCTCTAATGCAATTATTAAAGAAGCTTTTAAAGAAAATTTCAGTGATTTGCCATGTTTTATGTTGTGTAGAACCGCACTGATAGTGAAAATATTTGTAATCATATTGTTCTATGATACTACAAAAACTTTTAAAAAATCATTACACTAATGTTGTATTTAATTTTTTTCAATATCCAAGTTTAGTTAATGATAGTTTATATTGTATAAAGGGTCTTTTTAATGTTACAAAAAGCGTTTACAATGACACATTTACAAATCTACCATAAAACATCACAATCATGAAAATTCATTATTTTCTCTTTATAAATCTGGAGTATAAGTGTAGTTGTTATTGTAAAATAATTATGTTGACTAAAACTCAATTTTTAAGCTTATGAGCTCGATATATGCCGTGAAGTTTAAATTAGCTTAAGACTAAATTACTGTATGATAAATAACTTAATGATACTCGGTAACATGGCAATAAGTTTTAGATGGGGCTTAAACTATATAATATTACATAGAAACACTCTTCAAATTTGATGATAATTTTTTGTAATTTCTTTCCACCAGATAATTTTGAATGTTTCATAAAAGGATATTTCTCATTTTTTGAGTATGTTTTTAATGAACAAAACACTTTAATAATAATCTTCATTGATTTACCAACCAGTTGGAATCGACGAATTTTCTTCAATTAGAAATTTTTCCTTCTGTTGCTTTTGATGAATAATCACATTAAAAATCTTTTAGCAATATTTCACGTCTTTGTCTCGGAAATTTCAGTGCAAAATCAAAATTTAATGCATGTTTTGCTCTAAATACCATTAGCCATTTTGGGAAAGCGATGGAGAGAATGTTCTCTTAGTAAAAAATAGTTTATTTTCAGACTATTATAAATACCTTCCTAACAACTTCCAAATGTTTATGGTAATCGTATAAATATTTGATAAAAGTTTTTTCTCGATATCTAATGTAGATAAGATAAAATTTTGCTCTTTCATATGATATCTAATACAGTTAAATTTCGCATGAAGCATTTCGGATATTTTTTGATCACGTATTGATGACCCTTTTAAGAATTTCAACAGATTTATCTCTTGATAACACATGAATCTTGTTGTTTGGTAATTGAAAGCGTTGAATTTCAACAACTGTATTTTTAAGTATCAAAAGTACAGTTTGTAAAGCCCAATCCAAAACAAAAAAATCATATTCATTCAAGCAAATGAAAGCCACTGCTGTCTGTCGATGCTTAAGTAGATTAAAGGGAATACTTTCACAAAAATTGGATTTAAAGTTTAAGACTTAAATGGTTATAGTAGCTAGCAAATGGCTTATTAAAATTTTATCCTTAAAAATTTACGCATTTCTCAAATTTTAATATTTTAATCAAAATGAGATTTTGAACAATGATTGTGAGTTTTGTTCTATTTTTTATATATGAGCGTATTATATTTTTGAGTGTTATAATTTGTTAATAATTAACAAAATTGAAATATAAAAAATATACCATTGAATCATTTAGTAATATATTCTCAATTAAATATCTCTTCATATATTCTCCTAATTGATTATCTCATTACGTAATGCTTACCTCTAAATACTTATAAAAATTAATGGATACAATTCTAAAAAGAGAGAGTTCCTAATCAAATAACTTTAAAAGGCGTAGCAGTAGCAGTTAATAGTATAAAATTAAGAGATGAATAAAATACATGTAAAACAAACTGTGTGAACAAATGCTAACGAGATTACAAGATCACACAGTGAGCGAAAATGTTTCTCAAATAATAGGATGGTAAAGTGGTGGGCTAACTATTAATCCGTTGGAAGAGGGTTGTGTTGATGTCTGCTTACTGGATACAAAAAATCATGCTTCTCCTTTGATGTGGTGTCGAGCTAGCGAGTCGAGTGATAAAGACTGGTTTTCGATTCAATAATTAGTGGGTTAAAGTCTCAATTTGGGTTTGAAATCTAATTAGTTCTGGTATGCAAAAAATGACCGTTGAGATAAAAACTAACCAAATGCTTAGTGGTCAAAACGGGAAAAAGATGGCAGATAATTGCATGGATCCCATACATAGTGGAAAAATGCTGTCTCTGGATGTGTTTCAAAGGGGATACACCCAAGACTATTAATTTCCTTTCAGTGATTTTGTAATATTTGTGGTTTATCAAAGGCAAAAGAGCTACTCAATGTACTTGCTGAAATCAAGTTAATTTTATATGCTAGGAGTACTTAAAATTATTGAATAAGACAGTTTTAGAAACTTGTTATAAATTTCTTATTGTGTGCAAATCCTTTCTTGTTCTTAAAATTCCAATGGTAATGTGACAATTTTTTATATTTATATGGTATCAAAGATAAATCTCTTTCTCTCTCTGTGTGTGTGTGTGCGTGTGTGTATATATGTATGTATGTATGTATGTATGTATGTATGTATGTATATATATATATATATATATATATATATATATATATATATATATATATATATATATATATATATATATATATTTGTATGTATAAGGTTAGATATAACTTTAACGGAAATATTAATACTCAATAATGTTATGTTTATAAAATGTTATGAAACCTTATGGTAAAAATATTCTGAAATATATGAAACTAATCTTTTTACATATCATTATTAAAACTGTAAGAATTTACAATCAAAATAATATACATAACAAATTCGAAGATGAATTAAAGTATTGGACTTAATGATTCTTAGAACAAATTATTTCGATACAATGTCAACATTTTGAAGAAAAGTTTGAAAAGAGATTAAAAAAAATTATGGATAAAAAGGATTACATTATAACTGCAATTTTCTTCTTTTCCCTTTTTAATAAGACAATTTTGTTTTCAGATTTTGAATTATTACGTCAATGGGCTATTTTTTTATGTTGTTTTACAAAATTTCAATCATTTTAAGAAAGAAACAAGTATTCAAATCAATTATATTTTTTATATAATGGGAAATTGTTAAAATGTATTTTTTAAAATTCAATTCAGTTAAGAAGAGTGCTTCAAAAATTCATATTGCTTTTAAATGTTATTTAACTGAAAAAAAATCCGTTTATTGTGTGTGAATAAATTTTTGTATTTTTAAATATTTGCTTGAAAGGAAAAAGTTGATATTTTAATGTAAAAAAATTAGTCTGAAAAGAAGAATTTTTCTGTTGGCGTAAGCAACGCAATAGTCTTAAAATTCAAAAGATTGATTGCAAATATTGCAATTATTAACTTAAAATTTCTATGAATTGAGGAAATTTTTGAAAATTTAAATCGTCCTTGGCGATTTAAACTAACTATAAAGTGGATGCTTTGTCTTGTCTTTTTCATTTTACCTTTTCTGCTGTTCTATTGTCCATGTGTTAATAGCTTGAATCAATATAAAACGGCTTCTCAAACCAATGTGTTTTGGTCTTTATTAACAAAATAAACATCGACAGTATTCTCTGACATTCAATGGTGAACTTCGCCTTGTTTGCTGCCACTTGAAGAATATGATTTGAAGGCAAGCAGCAAATGCATTGACAAGTCGGATTTACAATGCCATCTCAGTATGATGTGTGACGTGGATGAAACGTTATCTGACGTCATGGATGTTTTAAACCAATGAGAAACGTAATAAAGTGGCGTGCTCCTGCTCTCAACAGTAACGAAAGAAATAACCACTTTGGTCAAAATATTCTTGCTTTGAAAAATGCATGTGATATATTTGCTCAGGATAGATCATGTGCATATCACACTTTTCATTCTAATAAATAATATAAAATTTTTAACGCTATTAATTCTAGATCGATATTTGATTACATATTTCTGTTACAGGAAATAAGAAAATTTCTAATTAGTAATATATTTATTAATAATTTCATTTATAAATAATTACGAAACTAAACTATTTATGTATAATTCTAAAAAATATTAAAATATAATTAGACTTATTGTAAGTTGCCAAACTAAATCAATAAAATTAAGAAGTGTTGAAAGCCTATTTTGTTAGATTTTGCAAACAATTTTGCTTCATAATATATAATATTTATATTATATATTCAATATGTATTAATAATAAATGTTTCGAGGTAAGATATCGCGAATGCAAACTGCTTTTCAGTCTTTTCTAACTTTTTTTGTTTAGAAGTTTCAAAAGTGAACTTCATACATTTTCTTGAACAAAATTTGCAATGTAACAATACTTTTATCGTAAGATGTCATTTGCAAAATTATTTTATATATCTTATTCTATACTAGATAAACGTCCCCGTTTTGCTGAAAAAAATTTTTAAGTTAAGAACATTTATAAGTTTTAAAACATTTTATTAGTTTTTTAATAAATTTAAAACTATAACACCATACTTATCTCATGCTTAATATATATATATTTTACTTGAATAATAAGCATATCGCGCGAGAATTTTTTCGGTTACCAAGCACTTTTAAAAGTCATTGATTTAAACTTCAAGTTTGAATCAAACACTTTAAAAAAACTTTTTTAAAGTGCAAGTTTAGAAGAAAAAGAGCAGATTTTTTTCTATACAGCTTATATATATCATACCAAAATAAGAAAAATTCTAAAAAAATCACTTTTTGCTGATTTGATTTAAATGTTTAAATATGACTTCAACAGCTAGACATTATGCATATCGGAAAATTTATTTTATTTTCAAATCTAGTAATCAACTGAAAAGACAAGAATTAAATTAATCACATACAAACAGAAGCAAAATTTAGCATAAGTTCTTTTTTTGTTTATTTCATTGACATTTATATCAAAACAAGCTAAAAATAGCTAAAGAATTATGAAATCGTTTCTAAATAAAATTTCAGATTAAACATGAAAACATTTAGTTCTGTAGTTTACCACATAAAAATTTAATCTAAATTTAGAGTCTTTAAACCATATTTTGGATCATAAAATGAAGTCTCATGTGAAATTAGCCAAAAACAAATAGAATGCGATGTAAAATGCATAAAAAAATGTAGTTACAAAGTTATCAACGTCGAAGATTCCTTTCATCAGCGTTCTAATGCGTTTCTGATTGGTGACATATTCGGAAAAAAGACATCGTATTAAACGCAGAAGAAGGAAACAATATTTTTCAAAAATCAATAAGTATCGCTACTTTTTTAACAAAGTTACACTACGGAAATGTGAATAAAAATAGATTTGATGCCCTAATAATTTTTTTTGTATACCTAAAAAAATTTTAAATTCATAAATTTTAAAAGGAGAAAAAAGTACCATACGCTTCAGTCTTTAAGAAAAAAAATTACAGAATGAAAAGTTACATCGCTTCTCATAATTACATTGTGACATCTAGGAAGATTAAATGAGTATGAATATGGTATCTAATTAATCAGAAGCGCTGTAATCAAAATATCAAAATAAAATTTAAATTAAAGTTAGCTTGACCTACATCTTGATATAAGTGTCACATTACTCTACTGCAACCATTCTCAAATTGAAAAACAGAATTAAAATTTTACTTATTTAAAAGTTACTTAATTAAAACTCGCGGAAAGCCTTATAATTGTATAAAATAGCAAAAGAAGATTTTTGAAGTAAATTATTGATGCATCATTTCAATAAAATTAACTCAAAAATTTATAATCAAATTGCTTTTTTCACTTAATAAAAAATAATTGTACAAGAAAAGCTCTATGTTGAATATACAATAATACAAATTACTATTATCTGTTTTGAATGCATGTAAAATAACGATAATCACTAATGTGTACATTGTAACATAAAAACTATTTTAAGTACATCACAAAGTGCTTACAAATGTCCTCATTAGTTTTTTCACAATTAGAAATTAGAGCACAAATTTGTCTAGTTGAGCTGTGTAGCTATTAGCCAAACTGATCTCCTTATTGCGTGATCGTTTTCAACCGTGAACGGCAAGAATTCAAACTGCGTGACTACCCTCTATAGATAGAGAGCGATTAGGGAAATTATTCGTTCGATGCTGGCCGCTGGTCAAGCCTCATTGTTTTGGTCAATTGTGATATAATGTCCTACACTCTGTTTACCTTAGGTAAATGAGTAAACAAGACATCGTGTTTCAAGTCAATTGGTTACTGAGTCAGTCGGTGATAACTTATTGCGCATAACGCTTGTAACTTATATGGCGTTTGCCAAATGTATTTTGCACAGGTAATGTTTATAGGAGGATAAATTAGTGATAAGTTATTCCAGGAAATGATCTTAGTAGATACTAAATGGTGGTCTATTCGTTTCATGATTGAATGATTCAGTTTCATTTATTTAAATTTTGTCCATTGCTTTTATATACATTGCTTATCCATTATTTTTATAAAAATAAGTTTCTTCATATAAGTAATATGCAGAAATTAGTGTTTGTGTTTTGCAGGTTAAAATCTTGTTTAAACAAAATTATCATGCGAAATCAGCCCTAACGTCAATTTACCATCTATTATCAAGTCTGTGTTTCATATTTTTTAAATAAAGCAAACTTTTGTAAACGTAAATTAGATGTATTTATAGGAATGTAAGTCAACTTTTTCGTATGAATTGAACGAATGATAAAATAACGTCGGAAAATAATAAAGATAAATTTTATTCCCGCTTTGATACAAGGACAAGATTGAAGTTAATTTTCTGAAGGGGTTTTTAAGTTAACTAATATTTTTAATATTTTATTCTTTATTTTAATATTAAAAACCAAAATATTAATATCGAACTATATTTTTTAAATATAAAATTTTGCAAATATGAATAATTAAAATTTTATGCAAGATAACAAATTTTAATATTGTCTTATAAAGATTTAAAATTAATTATTATTAATAAATTATGAATATATTAGTGAACTATTATAAATTATTAATAATTATTATAATTTATAATAGTTAAAAAAATTAATAATTTAAATATTAATAAGTTAAAAAATAATTTATAAAAGGGATTTATTTAATAATGCTAAAGGAGAAAACAATGCTTTTTGGTCAAAAGGACTAGTTAAAATGCGTAAAGTAAGGATACATATTTCTAAAGTATTTTACGTATTTATTGCGATAGCATCATTATAAAATTACTTTTTTTAAATATTAAAATTCCTTAATGTTTGTTAAATTAGATTTTATTAGTTTGATATTTTTAATAGTTAAAATGTTTCCCTTTTTTGTTGTGATATTAATAGATATTTTATTTTTATTAATTTTTAAGTGTCTTTCCTTTTTTGACAGTAAATGATTTTTTTGATGATTTAAATTTGTCTCTATATACTATTAAATAAATATTAAAAAGGAATGTTTTAAAAATATACATAAAATATTCCTTTTTATTATTTATGCAAGATAACGGATATATTATCAAGATAACGGATATATTATGCAAGATAACGGATATAATAATAAGATATATTATCTTAACATACCATAGGAAATGAATCAATCCCAAATTGATTCATTCTACAAAAGGATTTACATTTATTTATTGCATTTATTAATAAATGTCTGAAGTTCCTAATAAGGAGGAAATGTGTTTTTATTTCTATATTATAACTAAACTTATTTCACTTTTTATTATTAAAATAATTAGCTGATTTCTTATACCAGTTCATCTTCTTTATATACTTGAACAGAAAAATGAACTAATAATATACTGATTTTGTGGTAGTGAACTTTTCAGCTATATTATTAGTATTCATTTTTAAATAGCGATTGATAATTTATATAAGTTAAAAAGTTTATTATAAATTAAAGTTTCAGACGATCTTTATATATAAAAATAAATTGCTATTATCAACGTTTTTATTGTAAAGAAATTGACTTCATTTAATTATTTTTTACAGTTAACATATTTTCTGAGTGAATTTTTTTAACTATATTTTTTCCTTAATAAGTAAGCAAGATTGAATGCTTAGAATAATTTACTTAATATACTATGCAGATTATATATTATTTATCACGAGTCTGAAAAAAGCTTATTTAACTGTTTGGAATTGACTAATTAGTAATATTTTTATTTACTTGAATTAATCAAAAGTGATATAATTAATTATACGTCTTGTTTCCTTAGTTCTTCTTTTTTATCTTTTAACTCTTTTGTAAGTTCTTTTCTAAGAAGCTGGAAGAAATTAACGTGATATGCTTAATATACAAGATACTATTAGCTTCGTATTAGAAACACAAAAATTAATAGCTCATAATTGTAATGAAAATAAATAAAATTAGAGTGCAAAGTTAACAATCACTAACCCATAATTCTCATATGACAAAATTAAAATACAAGTTAAAGACATGAATTTGTTTGAAATTTTTAATTTGGTAAGGAATATGAAATCATTTCGATTTCACAGAGATCCAAATTGGTCATCAGATGTAAATATTCTATGTTGTGTTTATTGATTACATTATTTTAAATAATGTATCATAAATAAAACTATGACAACGAAGTAAGAAATAATTTCTTTTGGAATTTATATTGTAAAAAGTCCAGCAATTATAACTGAAATTTTTCTTGCAATTGAATTGAAAGTTCAAGGAAGAGTTACATTTAAAGTTAAATTTTAATTTTTTTATATAACTATCTGTATAGATTTAATTTTCAATTCTTATTTTTGATGAATAGAAGTTAATATCCCCATAAAAGTTTATTTGGTTTTCTATTTCAGAAACTCTATCTCTCCAAATAATTTTAAAATTAAAACTAAATAATACAGAACGATGATAATAAATTAAACATAAAAGTTTATGGTGTTCATATTGATACACATGAAGAAACACAAGAAATGGCTACGTTTTCTTTATCAAAGCACTTACAAAATCTGAATCTACCTGGTCAGCTGAATTATTAGTAAACATGTAATAAGAGTCTTATTAATTCACAACACATAAAACTTATTTCATTGGAAATAACAGAATAGGTATTTAGTTAAATCATTGTAAAAATAACAGGAAAAAACAATAACTTTGTCAATCACTCGCATGAGAAATTAATCTTAAGAATGGAATGAGAGATAATTTATGAATCTGTCATATTGCTAAATATAATCTTTCAGATAAATAAATTAATTAATTTAAATTTCTGTTTTAAATAGTATATTGTCTGTTTTTAGTTAAATTTAATAAGAAAACAGTCATTGGTTTTTGTTTACCATTTTAGGCTCTAGCATATTGACAGAAAAATGGTTATTTTTTCCTTTGTAAAGTCTATATATTTTATAAAAAAAAATGTTAATTTTTATAATTTACGTACAAAAAGCAGTATTTTATCGGAATATGCAATGAATTATCTAAGAACAAATCAAATAATTGAAATCTGAATTTTTATTAACGGTAGGTCATCGTTCTGTAGAGTGAAAAATTTCTTGTTTGATCTCAGACATTGCTGAAAAAAGGAAAATGAATGCTGTAATTCTGCCATCATCATGGTATATGTCTGTTCATACACGTCATTGATATGGACACTTAGGAATGTTCCATATTACTTCCCTTGCGGCAAGAGAATACGGGCCTCTATCTATGAAAAGTCCTTCTGGAAGGTAAATACTCGGTTATCATAAATGTTTTACGTACATCCTCTGGTCAGTTCACAACACACTGTTAAAAGATGAACCAAGAAAACAACTATTGCAGCAGCGGCATGACAGACTAGGCATCAGTTGTTCCTATCTTGCCGAGGAAGTGAGAGATATTCCCTAGAAATAAACTAAATATTATTGAAAGCTTTACTGAAATAATTAAATCGCATTTATATAGTGAAATTCTCCCAAAGAGTGCCATTATAGCATGCACCGACTGTCTTCAGTTGCTTTCTCCAGGATTTTTTGGGCTAGTTGGCTACATTGGTGTCGTCGCGAAAAAACAAGCTTGCGACGGACTGGTCATTTTCTCATGTTGCTGGAGGGGAACTTAAAAAACCTCTAGCAACTTCACTGCTGTTGCAGGATGAGCAACATCTAAAATGATAATATTTTGTGTTTGATATTGTTTATTTTCTAAGCTCATATAAAGAAAACATGTAATTCATTTATTTACTTCTTAATTTTTATATAATTAAAAACAACTAGTAGATACAAAATTTCTTTTTGAAATTCGTCAATATTTTTTTAATAATACGGAGGGTACTAGGTGACTTACCCTTCACCACAACAAGGCCAGAAACTGCTACTCATTTATCGTTACCCGTTGGGCACCTGTGCATCAAGTCACGAAGACAAGTAGCTTTGTCAGCGCCATACTACCACAAAACCCATTTATAGGGTGTGCCACATTAAACATCATCACAGAAGAAAGAACAGAGAAACAAAGAAGGAAATATCCATGCCCGAACTGAGATTTGAATACTGGACCAACAGTACAGGAGTCAGAAATGTTAACCTCTCAGCCATCGGATGGCAATTTGAGATTGCTGATCTGGCTGTTATGTAGTAATTATATGAGAAGGGATCCTTATATTTATATATATAACTATAATGCTTGGCCTCGTGATTAATAGGGAAAAATCTTTAACATAAAAATTATGAATACAAGAAAAAAAATGAAAAATCTTCTTCAATCTGATAAGTAAAAACAAAATTTTCAATCAAAGCATATAAAAATGATGTTATTAAGCAATTTCGCCAAAACTTTCAGTCAAACTTTAAGAAAGTTTCTAGTTTTCATCAATTTATTTTTAATATATACATATACAGAGTGGAAGCCCGGTGGCTTAGTGGTAACGTTTCACGCTTCCATGATACAGGTCCGAGGTTCGATCCTCGGGTTGGGCAATGTTGACTCAGCCTTTCATGCCTTCAGTGGGTCGATTAACTGAGCACCAAGCATGCTTGGGAACTAAACACTGGGAGTCTTACGTTAGGCTGACAACCTAACTGGGACATTTGCTTCGCACCCCAGGGCCATCGGTCATGAAAACAGTTATGGGCACTGTAGGCCTTGGCCCACATGGGCTGTCGTGCCATGGAGTTTAGTTTTAGTATATACAGAGTGACTGAAAACTTATCTTGCAAATTTCTTGGAAAGGTAGGGAATACGTCAGGAAACCCGATTTTTCCCATAGGAAAGTGTGTGCACAAAATGACGCATGAGTATATAGAGGGCACTGTGTGTAGACAACCAGATCGCCCGACCACTCACGCTGTCATCAGTGTGCAAGCTGACTTGAAAGTAGGAAGATGAATCGTTTCAGGTATCAAGAGCTAGTGGATATGCATCGCGCATATGGAGCAGCTAACGAAAGCGGCCGCCGAGATAGGAAAGTTTACGAAGACCGATACCCCAACAAAAGAATACCGAACCATGAAATGTTTGCACGCGTGCCCCGCAATCTGCGAAAGTGGATCACTTCGCAGCAACATGCTGGATACGGGGAGAAGACGACTGACGCGGACTGTCAACGTTGCAGAACAAGTACTACAATCCATCGAAGATAGTCGTAATACCAGTGCACGAGCTTTTCTCACCAGCTTGGAATCCCTCAGTCCTCAGAGTGGCGGATACTGCACGAAGAACGTGTGCATCCTTACCATCTGCAAAGGGTACAGTTACTGCAACCCAACGACTATCCGCAGCATGTGGAATTTGCACAATGGTTCATGCAGAAAATTACCGTGGACCCCATTTTTCTCGCTTCTGTCATTTTTACAGATGAAGCTTTATTTATTTGTGAAGGTGTGTTCAATACATACAATTTACATGTCTGGGCTTACGACAACCCGCATGGTACCTGAAGTTACGCTTTGTAACATCGTTTTGCCATCAATGTGTGGGCGGGAATCATTAGACTATTTCGACGCCGCAGGCGGACAGCCTACTCGCGAAGCGAGTGTAAGGCTGTTAATGTCCGCTGCGTAGAAATCATTAGACTATTTGCTGGGACCTTACTTGCTATCGTACCCATTGGACGGCCGGAAATATCTAATCTTTTTCGAGACAGTGTTACAGACTTTTTTGGGCGCTGCTCCTTAATAAATTTATTAAAAAATGAAATTATTGCACTAAAGAAAGTATTATTGGATTATTCTGCTGGTATCTAATAAAGATTAAGCATGTCACCATACGCAAGTTTGGGAAATTCATAAATATACTTTTCTAAGAACAAAAATGTCAAGTATATATATTATTTCATTAAAATATGTGTGAAGTATTTTTATTTATAGATCTTAACACTTAACATTAACTAAATGAAAAAGAAAGATTATTGCATTTCCATAATGATCATGCTTTTTCCATTCTTGTGAAAAAAATTGATAGTTAAACTACTTTTTTAAAATAAGCAAGAACAGTATAATCTACATCTCTTAAAAGCCTAGAGAGATGAAATGTTAAGTTTCATGAGTATGTGTTATGGAAAAAAAGTTTTTCTTCACAAAAATAAAATAAATTCCTAAATTTATTATTAAAAGACACAATTTTATTAAAAAATATTCCTTTTATATTATACACTTCTTTAATAGTTTTCATTTAAATTCATTAGTTAATTTTTTTGTATTTTTATTGCTTTTTACATTTAATTACTTTTAAATTTATTTGATATTTTTTCATTCATATAATTGATGTAAATTAAATCATTTATTGTTTTTAAATTTCACTGGTAAAATTAAAGAATGCAAATTTGAAACATTAATATCATATAACTAAACTTTTAAAAGCTCTCATTTTTTTCTTAATTTTGAATTCAAAATATATATATGTAGTGGGTTGAAATATTATATATATATATATATATATATATATATATATATATATATATATATATATATATATATATATATATATATATATATATATATACATATATATATATATATATATATGTATTGAAAATTAAAAATACTTAAAAACAGCAACTTTGACTATAATTTTTGTAAAATTTTTTATCTTTAATTTTCAATGTACACTGCTGCATTTCAAATGCTGATGATACTTTGAAGAGAATATTTCATTATATTTTCTTACACGATCGATAATGAAATTATAAAATTCTTTACCATGTAATTTTGAAATTGCCTACTTGTTTAAAATTACAAACTGCACACTTGACACCAAACTTGTCCTTTCTGTGTCGTTCTGAATTTTAGAGATATTCAAAACAATGTGCGTTTTAATATACTATTAATTTGACAACTCTTCACGCAGTGGTCAAATTACTTAAAAACACGAAATGTTCATCAAATATCTCGCAATATTTGAGAAAAAAATCATTTTTTCACTTTTGTTATATTTTTAAGTTTTATTTTAAGTAATTTTTTTCTATGTGGAGGCGACTCGAAGGCTTCTGTATAATAAGAAAAATACTCTTTCACGAGTATCTTTAAGTGCGTACTGTATAATCCCATTGTCAAATCTGTTACCACTTTGAGGAAACGAAAAAATCACCAAGGGGGCTTGGGAAAATCGGAGAAACTTAAGAGTAGAAATATGGGAGAATCCTTGAAATTCTTTTCAGAAACCCATTAGTGAGCTATTTATCATGCATTGCTGTCAAAAGCAATGCTTTTAAAAGCTGACGGTCAGAAGAAAAATACTGATCGGGCGCTCTACTGTCCAAGAGCTAATCCGCTTATCTTCTAACCCTTTAAATGAATTCTGCGGTAAGTAGTATGGTAAAAGTAACCAACTTTTTTAGTTACCAAAGATCTTTTTTTTATTTTTTTACACTTTTCTATTTCTTGAACAAATGCTTCATTCACATGGGAGAAGGATTTTAAATCAAGGTAGATTCGGAATGTCTTGCGCTCAAATCCACACTTGAAATTAATCGGTGAAGATGAACATCAAAAAGATAGGATAAAATCTTTGTTAAGATAATTAAATAAGCAAGAAAGATTTGTTTGATTCTAAGAGTATTACAAATGACAAAACTATCACATGATTCTTCTCGTCTGTTTCGATCAAAAACAGACTACTATGATAATAGGCATAATTTTTTATAAAGTTGATACATGGTTTTTGAAAATTTATTACAAGACATCTGGAATAAAATTATAATTTTATAGAAATTATACACTGTTATAGTTCCATAAATAGAGATTTTAGAAGTTACGCACACAAACAAATTATATTTAAAACAAAACATATCTCGAAGTAAAACTTTAATTTAAGAATACGATATTACAAAATATAGAATTAAATTTTTTTATCACAAAATTTTGCAAATAAATTAACTTATTTTAAGTTTTAAGTTTTTAAATGATTTAACATTCAAATGTATTGAATGGAAAATTTTGTCCTACTAGTATATACTAGTTTCGCGTGTATTGTGTCTTATTATTGAAGTACGTTAGTTCAGTTTGTGACTCTAGAGCTGTAATTTAAGTAATTTATTGTTATCAAGCTATCTATGTTTATGCATTTTTTAAAATTAGAACTTGAGACGGATTATTATTATTGCCTTCTTTCTCAGGTACTTCTTTACAATAGCTACCTCAATCGTAAATTGTGATTATTTAAGATGTGGCATAAGCGAAGAACATATGTCTCAGTAGTTTTCAGCATTTTATGTACTTTGGAAATCTGTTTTTGTTCGAAGTCAAATTATAGCTTATAATTATATAGAATTTCAGCATACAACCCATACTAACTCTACAGAAGTACAGGCAGCTGTAATTTGATTAACAAATACTTGTGAATGAATTTCATAATTTCCCTGTAACACTCTTATTCTGAAATTCAATGAGCAAAGAAGTTATGGTATTTCTTGCTCAAACATATTATGAGCGAGGTGAATTCTTAAATAAACTTTAGTAGAAAGTCTTTTTTTTTGACATCGCATAGTGGTCTGCACAATGGCTCAAGGTCATTGTAAGGCATTTTGATATTCTCCAAGTAAATTACAATCCGGGAGGATTTTTTTACATTTAGTGAGTCATATTCATATTTTGCATAAGAGGAAACTCTGAAAACTCCCAAGCACCAATCCCGAAAGACACGCATGCAGAAGTCAGAAACGCAGCATTCATTCCCTATTGCTCAACAGTGACTAGGATAAAACCTGGGACCTTATGCTTCTATTCAACCATTATACCACATGAGCTCTAGAGAATCGCATTGAAATTTTTACGAAAATTAAGCCATTTTATCCAAAATATCCGGTGAAGAATACTTTTCAGAGAAATTGGTTTCTTTGCTAACTCTGTCCTCTCTAACATTGCTGTTGCCATTCCATAATTATTCGATCATTTAAAAAAAGATTCTCTTTTTATTCATTTGAACATTGATCAGTTTTTATCTTTTACCTAAAAGAAAAAATATTCTGTGCGGTAAACATTTTAGAACTGCTGAAAACTTGCCTAGTTGCATGACAATTTGATTAATTGACAGCAGAAGAGTGTTCCATGAGAATTCTGAAGTTTATGACCAGATGGAAGAATGTTCGGACATAACAGTTGATTATATAGAGAAGTGAATGGAGCTTAATGTGCGCAACAAAATATTATCTTCCAAAATTATTAAATTTATTTCTTATTCCAAAACTGTTATTACATTCTGAATGACCTTTGTAACATTCGGTGTAATCACTATTCAGATAATAAAATTTAATAAATGTTTGTGTTACATTTTGCTTTTTGATATTAGACTTTGCTTTTATGTTAACTTCATTATCACAGTGATGAATTTCAACTTTAACATAATTTTCCTCTTTTATACTATTCTTTATTCAATTAATTCAGAATAAAAAATTATTATTTAGATTACATTATTAATATTTGTTAAAAAGATATCTTAAGTCTGTACATTTTTTATAAATTATAAGTACATGTTTTGAATATTAAATAAAAGTATTTATTTTTTTATTTAAAAATAATGTGATCTATTTTTTACGGTTAAATGACTGGCTTAAGTCAATTTATTGTTTCCCGGATAAAAAATTAAAAAAAAAAATTTATTGTAACATTATTTGAATATCGTATTATTTTCGAACCTCAAGGAAAAAATGATTGTATGACTATATATATATATATATATATATATATATATATATATATATATATATATATATATATATATATATATATATATATATATATTATATATACAGGATGATTCAAAACTTATCGTACAAATTTCGTGAAGAGGTAGGGAATAGGTCAGGAAACCGATTTCACATAGGAAAGTATGTCCAAAAATGCCATCTACATGAACAAAATTGACAAGTAAAGATAAAATAAAAAAATTTGTACAATTAAGTGGTAGAAAAGTGACTTTTATTAGAGCAAGATAAAGTAGTTTACAGTATGTGCTCAAAGATGCGACCATTTACACGAACACAGACTTCACAGTGCCATTGCATTGACCGCTGAACATTTTCAAAAACACCTGGCATTTCATGAGCAGTGTTTGCAGCGCCCGCTATTCGTGCAACAAGGTCCATTTCACTGTCGATGGGGGTCTCATACACAAGGTCTTTCATTGCTCCCAAAGAAAATAGAAATCCATGGGCGTTAAATCAGGTGACCCTACTGGCCATGAGATCGGTCCACATCTGCCAATCCATTGAGCTCGGTATGTACGTTTTAGGTAATCACCCACAGCAGTTTTGGTGTGGGATGGAAACCCGTCATGTTGATACCACATATCTCAGCGGGCATGTGCAGGAACAGCACCCAAAAAAGTCGGCAACAATGTCTCTCGAGAAAGATTAGATATTTCCGGCCATCCAATCGGTACGGTAGCAAGTAAGGTCCCAGCAAATAGTCTAATGATTCCCACCCACACATTGACGGCAAAACGATGTTGCGCAGCGTGACTTCTGGTACCATGCGGGTTGTCGTAAGCCCAGACATGTAAATTTTGTGTGTTGAACACTTCTTCACGAATAAATAAAGCTTCATCTGTAAAAAAAACAGAAGCGAGAAAAATGGGATCCACGGCAACTTTCTGCATGAACCATTGTGCAAATTCCACACACTGCGGCTAATCGTTGGGTTGCAGTAACTGCAGCCTTTGCAGATGGTAAGGATGCACACGTTCCTCGTGCAGTAACCGCCACACTGATGACAGAGAGATTCCAAGCTGGTGAGAAAAGCACGTGTGCTGGTATTCCGACTATCTTCGATGGACTGTAGTACTTACTCTGCAACGTTGACAGTCCGCGTCAGTCATCTTCTCCCCATATCCTGCATATTGCTGCGCAGTAAACTTTTTTCGCCGAGATTGCGATGCACGCGTGCAAACATTTCATGGTTCGGTATTCTTCTGTAAGGTGTCGGTCTTCGTAAACTTGCCTAACTCGGTGGCCGCTATCGTCAGCTGCCCCATATGTGAGATTCATATCCGCTAGCTCTTGATACGTGAAACGATTCATCTTTACAACTTGCAAGTCAGCCTCCACACTGATGACAACGTGAGAGGTTGGGCGAGCTGGTTGTCTACACACAGCGCCTTCTACATACGCACGTACTTTTGTGCATATGCTTTCCTATGTGAAATCGGTTTCCTGACGTATTCCCTACTTCTCCATGAAATTTGTACGATAAGTTTTGAATCACCCTGTATATATATATATATATATATATATATATATATATATATATATATATATATATATATATATATATATATATAATCAACAAATTAATTGATTTATTCATTAATATAAATGTAAAATCAAGAGTTCTCATTTTACAAGGTAAATATGTGCATTAACGTTTTCCATATCGTTAGGACTGAAAAGTTGATTAAACTAAATAATTTGTTGCTTATTTAATTGAAGTACATACTTTCTTCTTTACAAAACTCCTAGAAATTTCAAGAAGCAACATCAGTGTTATTGGAATAATACCCCTTATAGAATGGTATTTTGTTGACCAAAGAGGGAAAGAAAACCATGATTACGATGTCACGTGATATATACCAATGAGGAAAAGATAAAACGTCTTTCTTTATTTCAGATATTTGCCCATTTGCGTCAAGGCGGTGTAGGCAAATTTGTTTGTATTCATTTCAAAAAGAAGAAAAACGTGGAACTAGCGATATTAACTCGTTTAAAGTTAGCGTGCAACGATAGAAACTATTTTATCATATGTTATTATTCAACAATATAAAAATTTAGTATAGTATTTTTAGTAGAGTATTTTTATCTGTATTGGTTGAAAAATAATACTAGAAAAATGTGTGTTTATGAAGTCTGTATTCAGTATTTAAGAGACACAATTGCGTACAAAACTGTAAGTAAATTAACTTTAATTAGAGCAAACATAATAAGCAATGTTATGGAAGTTAAATTTAGTTAAAATCACTGAGAAATGTGAGTTATAAATAGGAGAATACAGAAGATTTACAAAATTGATCTGTGGTACGAAACTTTAATTTTTGCGAATACAAGAAAAAAAATTAGATTATCAAAACATAATTTAAAATGATAAAAATTTATCAATTGTAAGTATTAGATTAAATTTTCAAGAGAGGTCTTATTAAATGGCTATTAATGGACATTTTGATACAAATGTAGCAAAACATTTGAGGTTTTTTATAATTTGACAATGTTTCCAGAACACTGTTTTTGTTGAATCTTTTAGAGAACTAACATTTTAACAGTTTAAATTGATAACCCTATGAAGAATATGTGGTGTCTAACTGTTTACTTTTAAAATTTTGTATACTGCAATTGCTATTGCATCTGAAATTTAATTCGCTTTTTCCTACATGGCATTTTATTCTTGAAAATATAAGATGATGTACGGTTTTCCGATAATTCCTTACTTGTAATTCTTTTTATAATAAACTACTTTTCGTAAATTTTTATACTTTTTTCATTAATATATAATTTTAATAATATACCATTATTAATAATAAGTTTAAATAATTAAAATGTTTTTTGCTTTATTATTTATTCTATTACAGAGGAATTAAAATTCCTTATTTTATACAAAGTTTAGTCTCTATAATAACTAAACAGATTCCTAGAAACATAACTTAATCTTTTATTCTGAAATATTACAGCAATATAAACTATTGTTAACATATTTATTGAAATATGCATGTAATTGAGACGGAAATATATTTGCTTCCTTTTCCCTTTCAAATTACTTTAATATCAATAATTACTAACTTTTACAAAGTGACAACTTTATCCTGTTGACAAAAAAATATTTTATTGCACTAAAAATATGAAATTTATTTTCAAAAAACTAACTTTAAATCCTTTGTTAGTTATATACAACAACATATTTAAGTCTTTTCAAAATGGCTTCCTTAAGCATCGATACAGAGCCTTAAACGTCACGTAAAATTTTCTGCAACGGGCCGCAGTTCACCAGGCGTTAATTTAGCCCATTTCTTCTTAAGAATAGCCTTTAGGCATTCCCAAACTTCGATGTGGCTTAGAGCATACTCTTGATTGCAGAATAGACCAAACACTATAGTCCATAGGGTTTAAGTCAGGTGAATAGGGGGGGGGCACATTCAGACAATCTGAATTTGCTTTAATCCAGCCCCAAATAAAGCAATTATTTGCCATCGTTCGTTTGGCATATATTATTTCAAACAAGGAAATAAAAACTTCCTAACATTAAGATTTCTTAAGCAAATGAAATTTTTATAATAAGTGGTGAACATGAATTAAACCAATCAAAAGCAATAAAATTTTGTCAACAGTATAAAGTTGTCACCCTATAATTTCTAATGTATTCTTAGGTTTTATTATTTCCTTATGATTGTTCCCTTCTATATGAAGCAAATAATAATTATTTTTAACTAAGAAAATTAAAAAAATATTTTTTAAAAATAAAATTAAATTTTTAACATGTTTGAAATTCCTGGAGAAATTTTTTATGAGCCGCATTCTTATTCCTAGAAAGAGAAAACCGATAAAAAATTTCTAATACCCGTCATTTATAAATCAGAAATGCATTATCGACCCCTCCCCTTTCTCAATAATAGTGAGAACCAAGCTCTTGACTTTTCATGTCGAAGATTTTTGTATTATCACTTAGGCATAACTTTTTCCGATAAAATTGGGAATTCTATTAATTCATTATATTATTTTAGTTTATTAAAAATTATTTGAAATAATTATTCTAATTAAAAAATTTGGTAGAAAAAATGAAGTTTTAAAATTGAAAAGGATTTTATTTTACACTTTTATATTTGATATTATTTTTGGAAATCGTATTTAGTTTTATAAAGAAGTTTATCAGTGAAGAATAAAAAATTATAATTTTAAATCTGCTTTAATACGATAGACGTTCTTTCAATTATCAATTATCATTTCATATCTTTATTCCAGTACCATAGTCTTCCAGTGGGTGCCATCTCATGTTAATGTGTATGGGAATGAAGTTGCGGATCAGTTAGCCAAGGATGGAAGCCTACAGAACATCATCATTGGAGACTGCTTGTCGTCCTCAGAACTGACCTCTACAGTTAGGATGGATATCAATGCTACTTTTAGGGATACCATTCCTACCCACGAATGGTACACATGCAGACATCCTGGTTCCGCACTAGTGGGTAAACACAAGAGATGCAGCCAAATGGCTTTGACAAGACTACGAAGTGGCCACCTGCTTTCTCAGAGACACGTCTCTGGTACCAAGGTCTACCCTTTCTGTCCCAAATGTCGAGTGGTTCAGGCCTCCCCATCTCATATTTTTCAGTGCATTGGGTGTAAGAGAGGGGACATGGAATTGAGACCGTAGGTGGTGCTTGAGAGACTGACTATTTTTGGATTCATGGGGCTGGTGTCATGGTACTGTCACGCCAGTCGGAAATAAGCAATAACAACAACATATCTACATTCCACACATTGTGAATCTTTTTTGATGATTCTGATGTTTGTGATTAAAAATGATTAGATTCTTGAATTTATAATCTTCCAGAAATGTTTTTCTTGAAAAAGAAAAATTGATAGTCTGGATCTGATTATCTTGGTTATTGATTTGAAACAATTAAACAAAATCTTAGCAATAATTTTTGTCTTTTTATGATGCGCACTTTAAATTGCATTATCATCTAATCTCAGTTAATGAGAAATTAATTTACATGTCAAAGATTACACTGCTCGACAACCCTTTTAAAGAAATTAATCTGGCTGCTATCAATTTCAATCACTAAAAAAAGAAGAAAGGAAATTTATCACGTCATCATATCTCCCAACACTTTAGATAAAAACTTTTTTTAACCTACCAGACGTATCAGCAACTCCTACAAATATCCTTCAATCACTGTGAAAAAATAACTGGTAAAACTGATGGAAAAAAAGGGGAATAACCGTGACACATGGATGAAGGGGTGACGCAGTAGCCAGATGAAAAGACAAGTTACGCTCCCCATTGAATCCGTTATCGCCACCCCGCTCTATTGACACAGTCATAGTCAACTCATGAATTAATGCTACCTTCAGAGTCGGTGCGACGATAAGAGATGAAGTCTTTTCTTCCAATTCCGGAAGCCGAGAAAGCCCTTATCGCCCTCTCTTCCCCCTATCCGGCACCCTTCGTCCGGGAGTCTACCCTCCATCCTTCTCCCGTTTCTCCGGTCAAGCGTACCGGACATATGAATCACCGTGAGTTGACCGTCAGGCAAAACGATAAGACCGGTACTTTTTATCTGTTATATAGGGGTCGACCAATAGAGAAGTGGGGAGAATTAAGAGAGATAGTGGTAATCTCTCCTTTTTTTCCCCCACGGACCCGTCTCTTTTATTAGTTAGTGAGGGATAAGATTGGAAGCCGAGTATCTAATTGGCTGCCGATTGGTTAGCAAGGATGATTTTAGCCGAGCCATAGCTGTCACCGGCCATGTTTGTCCAGAAAGTTGTTATCAATTAGCTCTCCTTTACTTGGACGGCTATCAAGAATCTTGCAGCAAGCAGGCAAGGAAATGAATTTGAAAAATAGTTTCTTCCAATACTCTGTTTCAGTATCTGTTATTTTAATACTCGTTTTTAATAACAGTTATTGAAATTTTATTATTTTAATATTTTTTTAAAATTATAAATTTTTAACCTAATTTTCAAGTCCCCACATAATTGATTTTATAATTATTATTAAGCAAAAATGGAGTTATAGGAGAATATTTTCTTTCCTAAATAAATGTATTTTAAAAATGTATCATTTTAGAGAACATATACGAATTTCTACTTATTTTAGTAAAGTAATTTGTTCGTTTGTTCAGCATATTATATAAAATCTTAGCTGTATATTATATTAAGAAATCACTATTTATCTAATGTATCATATATTGATATCCTTAATTTGAGATAAAAATACTCATTTCAAGATAAATTTTATTACCAATTTGTACTTAGCATTCAGATTAGGATTTTAAACAATTATTATTAAAGGTTTTTAGTCTTTTCTATTTCAGTGCATTTTAATTTCTAAAATTCGTAAGTTAAACTTCGTACTTATCTCTCTTTTTTATCTTTATTAAACTTCATACTTCCTATTTCACACTTTATTAAATTTCGTACTTCATACTTTATTAAACTTCATACTTATAAGTTAAAATTTGTACTTATTTCTAAATATTTTCCTTGCGAAAATTACGTGAACTATTTGTCTTTTAATTTGAATATATATATATTTTTTACTTTATACGATCGTATAAAAAGAATGAAATAACAGTCGCTTAGCTTAAAAACAATTTGAAACATTGACAGATTTTTAAATAATTTCCAGATATTAAATTCAAATAAAGAGATAAGTAATTTATAGCTTATTTTTGATTATAATATCCGCTAGAATAATTATAGATATAACACCATAAAATAAAATATGTTATATAAAATGATTTTATGAAGAACATGCGAGAGTTTTCTAATGGAAAGAAAATTGATGAATTATATTTTTATACTCACATTTCTAAGACTAACACTTGCTTGTGTGATTGATAACATTAATATGATATTCATGAATTTAAATATTTTAATAAGAAAACAATACATTTGTTTACTAAAATTAATTTTTAAACATAAATAACATCGATGAAATTTATGAAATCTATTCGTAAAAGAACTATTTGAAATATATAAGTAAAGAAGAATTATTATTACAATTGTAATTGATGAACTGAGTTGTTTCTTTTATACATTTAATTGGGGAATAATTTGATTGAGGAATTATATCAATGTATAGTCATTTGATTACTTGTACGAGTCATCAATTCAGAAGAAAATATGTTGATACAATCAATGAATGTGCTTGTCTATTAGTATTCATGAAATGTAAAATACATTCAATCATTTTATAGAAAATAATTAAATTTTGAACAAAAATAAGATTTGAAAATGCAAATAAATATTAGGAGTAAAGAACACTATTTACTTTTTGTAAAATATTAGAAAGGAATGGTTAAAAAAAACAGAAATTTATATTCTAATTTTATGTTCATTATAAAATAATTTATTTTTCATAATGCCTGTGTTACACTGAGATTTTTCTAATTTACATGTTTAAGAAATTTAGAGCTATACAATTAGAAAATAATACCTTTTTGTTTTACTAATATGTTTCTATGTTTATGTACTAATATGTTTCTATATTTTTTATCTAGGTTTCAGAAAATATTTTGTATACAAAAAGATGTAAAATTGTATGTTATGAATTATAATAAAGGGCAAATTTTAATGGTGAAAAATTATAATTTTCTAATGTCATTATTATAATTCAACTAATGCATTTGTTATGTTAATGTCATCGTAAGGTAAGATAATTTTAGTTAATGTAATTTTTTAATGAAATATGTTTGTGTAAATACTAAATTATTTTATCTAAATTTAAATCTAAATTTTAGCTTGAACTCTACAATAATTTTATTGCAAATGAAATATTATATTTGTTTTAACATTCAGTATTTAAAAATTAAGTGTAAATAATAAAAATTAATCAAAATATTACATTTTAATTATATATTTTGAATGATAATTCATATATAAGTGTTCAAGGACTAGATTCAAAAGTGTTTTTACCACTAAGTTTTATTGTAATTAATACTTATTAATTATCAATATATTTTTGTATTTTTTCATTGTTAGTTCATTCAATTTAAATAAAATCAAAATTAACATTTAAAAGTAAAATATTATTATAAATTTTATTATATGTAATTTATAAACCTGAATTTAATTCATTTTTCCATTTAACAATAGCTCTAATGTTTCACTTTCAAAAAATGTTTATTGATAATCGAAGAATTAACTTTATGGCAGATCAAGAATATTTGCGATACTTAAAATTAAAAGTTTCTTTCGTATTTTTTCATCTCTTACTCTTAAAATCTTTTCAGTTTTCAACCAATGCAATATACAGATTATCATCACTTTCATAAATTATTGTCTGCTCATAATGACTTGTGACTCTTTCCTTTTTAATTACATTTTAGATCAATACACTAGAACACTAAAGAAACACTAGTGATAAAAAGAAATAATCGAATATCAGATATTTTCATAGAAAAATGGCTTTCGTTCTATCTAATATAAAATAAAGAAATACAACATTCAAAACATTTTAAAAGCTCTCTGAGTTGTTTTACAATAATTAAGGAAAAATTATTTATGATTTTCATTTATATGTTTACGTTCTTGTTCATAAATATAATATATTTCTGTTTTCGAAAATCAAGATTCCCATTGAGAAAAATAATTAATTCAAACAGACTGGACATTTCATTTATATATATATAAATATAAATATAAATATAAATATATATATATATATATATATATATATATATATATATATATATATATATATATATATATATATATATATATATATATATATATATATATATATATATATATAAATTACATAAAAATGTTTTAACCAATTTCAAAAACTAAACTGTATAACAACGGATTCCTCGAAAAAAAAGTTGTTTTTCAGAGGGTCGAAATCAAATTTAATTTAAAACTACATAAAGGAGTATTTTTTACAAAATTCTATATGATGAACACTAAAACATGCAAGGTTTACTCATATCTTTTCAAAATTATACGAGTGATATGATTTTTTCCAAATATTCTTTAAGAATATTTATTTAAGGGGACATCTATGAATTAAAAATATTTCGAATAGCTCAAAGAATCACAGAGCAAACTGAATAGTAATTATTCTAAAAATTTGTTTGATATTATAAATGTTGCAGTTAAGCTTCAATTAAAATTTTGGTTTGAGGTATGCAAAACTAGATTATTATTTAGCATTTTAAGATTGAGTATCAAAACCTTTTTTTTTTTTTTTTTTTTTTTTTTTGCTACCGTGTTTCTTGATTGAAATAAACTTTGATTATCTAAAAATTTACAATAAAATTAAAAAAATAATTTTGAACTCACATTTTTTATTTCATTAAGTCAAATTCATTATTTAATTTTCTACTTCGAAACCATTTTCTGCTGAATTATTTCATTTGCAATCAAAATTATTTCTTGTTTGTCTCCGGAATTCCTTTTATTAATGAAAATCTATTCTAATTAATTTTCTTCTTTATAACAACCTTTGCTGTGTATATTTTATTATTATTATGTATATTAAAAAGAATATTGTTTAATTTTTAAACTTAAGGATCACTTAAAACTGATAAAACATTTATCTGTTGCTTAAATTGCGAATTAAAATTTTTAATACGTATGAATTTACTGAGACATTTTAAAACGAGTAAAAATGAATTTCTTTTTTTTTTCTCCTCTTTGAAGAATAGCTTAGCAGAAAAATACAGTAATATAATAAATTATTTTATAAAAATACCATCAAGAATTACTTTATCTTATATAATTGTACACATTCTTAAAAACATAGAAAAGAATTCTAGTCAAACGTAATGAATTTCCATTCTTTTCTTATTTAAAATTTAACCAATTAGAAAAAAATAGCTGTAAAATATTATTGTAATAAATCCAATCTTATAGGAATCAAATATTTTCACTTAATTTATACCTGATATCAAATTAAATACCAAATATCGTAAATATCAAATTATATATTGAATATTGTAAATGAGTTAGACAAATATGACAGTATTTTGATTTTTTAAAGTGAAGTATAAAGAACTATTTTACTAAAAATGCATACAATTAAGTTATATTTTTGAGATTTAAAACTTATTATGCTTACCTTTTAGTTAAAAATACTTCCATTTAATTTTATATTTTTAACTTAAAATTACACTTCCATAGACAATTATTTTATATTAATAATGATGAAATTCATTTATTTATTCATTCTATCTACGAAAATTTTAATCAGTTCAGTCATTAAACTTCATTAGAAATGACAATTTCTAATGAAATTTATTTTTAAATTTTATGGCTTACTTTTTTTTTTTTTTTTTTTAACAGAAAATATACAATAAAGTATTTTTCCGAATAATTAAAAGTTAATCACTTATTTTATTTTTTAATTCATCAGGAGAAATTCCCTTATTGATATCTTAATTAGATTACCATTATAAATTAATTGCCAATAAAATGCTGTATCATATATAGTTATTAGAGGAGGAAAAACTACTTCGCGAGGTAGATAAGAGCTAGAAGAAAGGAAATTTTATTTCTAAGAGTCCAACCACCCTTATGTTACAGGTTCAATGAAGCGATACAGAGTTCTCCAAGCGGCTACTGTCATTTATGGCCGGGGCACTAAACAGTAATTTAATACTCTGTAAACGATGCTCCGATCGTATCAATATTTTATGGCCCTTAGAAACCCCGGAGAAAAAGTGTTGATAAGGTTAAATTCAATAACATTTAAGCAGGAAATGTTAACGGCTCTAGACGCACAACGCATAAATTGGGAACTTAGCGTTCTTAAAAATATCAATAAACAAGTAATACATGCCTATGTAGTCGTTTACTTCCTTATCGTATCAGCAGATACTTGGCGCAAATAATTATCGCCAAAGAAAATGATATTTTTTTCCCACATTTAATCCTGTTTCCCGGAAATATCTGCGTTAAGAGTGCCTTTTCCGAATTATTTAGAAATTGAAGACATTCTTTATGGCTACACTTTCTTATTTTTATCATGGGGTAATTTTTTTCATATTGGAGATCATGATATAAGGGAAAATAAAATACATGATATGGGTTTTTCGATTAATATCTCATTACTATCAATAATGTATAGTGTGAAATGTTTTGATGAATTAATTTTATTTTAGGCATACATTTTTTTATGCAAAAAGATAAAAAAATTTGTTATATTATACAAGTCAAACAATAATACAATAACTATAGATAATCTATGTTTATATATATATATATATATATATATATATATATATATATATATATATATATATATATATATATATATATATATATATATATATATATATATATATATATATATATATCATATTCATTATTCATATATCTACATATGATATTAAAATATGTATATAAATATGCACACACATAAGTAAAATATTATGCAAATATATAAGCATATATATGTATTATTATGAAATTATATATATATTTATTCTTTTCAATATTTAATGGATTTTAACATTTATCTATTTTTTATTTGGTTCAACAATTTTTTTTAATTTTAATTCTCAATAATACTTCTGGTAATCAAATAATTTTTATACTCCGAAAAAAAAATCCTCATAATATACGCATTTAAGGATTTAAAATTTTGCCTCTTGATATTGTAAATGATTATTTTAATATTTTAAAAAATTTTTAACACAAGTATAATTATCACACAGATTTAGATGGTATTAGTTAAAATTTTCATGAGTTATAAATACATTAAAATTTATGTAATAAGGCCAAAGTGGAGTTTAACATGTATTATGAATTATTATTTTATATAAAATAATAATAAATGCATTAAAGTAAATTTTATAGCATACAATTATTTTCTGATTTTAAACTATGTGAACACATTTTAAAAATTACTTCATTGACGTCCATTTCTTACAATTATAGCAAGTTAAAGCTTATTATTTTCTTTCTTTTTTTAAAAGTTAATATTTGTTAATTTGAATTGGTAATGTCGAGAATAATCATATGCTTCAACATTTTGTTATTCTATCCGATTTAGTGCTTTGTGTGAGTAAATCAATAAATGTATCCATTTATAAACCACATTTCTTTCAGTAAAACGGCCGAAGACGGGACGCGAATTGAAACATAAAAATACATTTGAGATCCTAGATCATGTAAATCCGGCATTTTTTCTTAATACAAGAGATTCAAAGAGCCGCAAAATATATTTCGAGCAAAATCCTCCCGCCTTACAGATTTGACGAAAACAATGACCATCGTAAAAAACAAATATTTTTGGCCGTTCGTGACTATTACTTACCGCTTTCGTTGCATAGAAAGAGAATGGTTTAAGTCCGAAATCAGATATTTGGCTCATTTTATAGGTTTTTACAAATGTAAATAATATATAGAGACTAGTTAAAATGCTAGGAATTGTCTTTAGTAGTCCTAAAACACTAGAAGCATTTCACATTTTAATTAATCTATTTAAATTTTTATAAAAATTAAAACAGGGAAAAAAGAAATTTTTATTCAAATAAAAAGCGACACTTAAATGGAAATTTTACAAACTTGTTTATTTAAGTTATTCATTGCACATAATGATTTAAGTTATTGTGACTTGGTTGGGAGAGGTGCCGGTCTCTAAATCAAGTAGTGAGTTCAATATCTACCCAGCTAAACATCCGTCTTGTTCACCATTGGAAGATGGGGTGCAAAAAGTAGATTGTGGTTGCATTGTCTTCCAATCGAAGTGATACTTTAGGGGTGGCAGGTCAAGTCAGAAAGTTTTTTTTGCTTGGTTTTTGCATCATAAATTATGAGGATTAACCATTTTTTGGGTACGATAGACTTCCATTGATTGCACACAGCGTAATATATCGTCAGTTCTGCTTCTTGCATTAATATGAAAAATCCTAGTGACTAAGGTTTGTAAAATATAAAAGAATAAAAATTGATCATTTAATATTAACAAATTTCTAATAACAACTATTTAAAAGCTTATATAAAAGCTAAATATTAATTATTTACCCAGAATTTATGCTATAATTTTTTAATCATATCAATTTTTATGCATTGCTGTAGAATCTTTATCAAATGAAATCAAACTTGTTTCTGAATCGAATAAATCCTGCTTAAAAAGTAGAGAACACTTTATATTAAATTCAAAGATGTGTGATGAAACAAGGATATTTTTCTTTACAATGTAATTTATACTGTATAGGGACTTACACTGATTATCATGGAATTAAGAATATTCTGAAAATTTCTTTGCATAAATAAGCAAATTTCACAGTTTGTATCAGAAGTTTTTTGTATAAACATGTGAAAATATATCATGCGGATATATTCACAAAAATAACTTAGGCAGATGAATTTAAATATTAGCACGCAATATGATATAAGATGATAGAGTAGAAATCAGTGGGTGAACTAACATTATTTACGCTATGTCACTTACGGAATTTAGATTGTTGATTTGTTTAATTTCTATCTTTATGAAGAAATCTTTACATTAACGTCTGGTTATGCGATGATATTGAATGTAATGTCTCCAGCGGAAGATGAACTATGCGTTTTTGATTTCAGTATGCATATCTATCTGTTCATAACCTCGAAAGGTTTTAGAATTTCATAAATTCGAGCCCCTATTCAGGAAATTTTTTACCGAAGGTATTGTCTGTGGGTATTCCAAAATATTCTCTATAGATATTAGAGTTTTGTGGATATTTCCAAATGTTCGCCTGCTGTGGATATTCCAAAATATTCCCTATAGATATTAGGATTCTGTGGTTATACCAAATTGCTCCCTGTAGATATTACAAAGATAATTACGTCAACATTGAATTAATAGGTCCAAAACTAAGCAGTAAAATATCAAAAAGTGCATAAACACTAAATATTTTGCCAGAAAAGTAATTTCTTATCCATGTTAATTTAAAAAGTTTCAATATTTTAGAAGGAACATTGATATAACAGAGGTATAGTCCTAGATCTCTCAAATTTCAGAATGACCAATATGACTATTATTTATTCCCATATGATGCCGATGTTTTTTTTAAATTTAATCATGAACTTTTTTCATGTTCAATATAAAACTATGTATTAAAATTTACTGTTCTGAGGAATATACAACATAGGCATGAAATCAAGAAAATGTACTTTTTTTTAATAAATTTCTCATAATATTAATGCAATTTATTAGTTATATGCCCGAATGTAATTTGAACACTATTTGGATAAGAATCTTCGAATACCATTTAATTATGTCCTCTCTTAACATTCAATAAATGTTGAGACATAAGTATGAGGTATCATTCCTTTACGGAATTCCAAACTTTGCAATCTGACATTCAAATACAGGACAGTGTGAATGTTGTAACACAATCACAGGACTGTGTGGTTGAATATTTGCCTTAACAAAATGATAATTATTTAAAATAGTTATTTCTTTCTCTTAAAACAATTCTTTTTTTTTATTTCAATCCTCATTAGCATTTTTTTTTTTTTTTTTGCATAAGGAAATTTTGTATTAGATAGCATGGGAGAATAAAGGTTGGGGGCATATTTTTGATTATTCACGTGAGAGATATTCTGAAACAAGAACTTTTTTCATTTTAATGAGTAAGGGAAATTACTTCCGAAGCATCTAATAGATGCATCTACCCGATTTAAATGTGAACAGCAAAGGGTAACCTAGTGATTGGACAGTGTTTTTCAGAGTATAAGTTTCTAATTTCGATTTCAGTGACCATTGAATATCAGGAGATGGATGTTGCTCTTTAGTTTCTGATGGGTCTCTTTCAGTGTGGTTGCTTGGGACTTTTCCGGGTTTTTTATATTTTTCTTACGACTCATAAAATACGGCTCACTATAAATGAAAATTCCATCCGGAAGGCAAATTAAAATTCTTTAGAGAAATAATAAAATGCTTTGTAGTTATTTTCGTCAGTTAGGGTGTTCACTACGAGGCGTTTAAAGTCAACCAAAATTAATACTTTTCTCTCCCCTATAATTTCATTACCATAGTGATAATCCTTGACCACCAAATTCTCTTCTTGTAAATACTGCAAACAACTTTTAAGGAATTTATTTTTTACTGCTTTTCTATTGTTTATTTCATGTGTACTTTCTGTATATATTTTAATTTCTGCATTTGCTGGATCTCTTTTAATCTAGTTTTCTATATTATTCGGAATTTCTTGTACTTTGTTTTGTATTTTGTATTGTTTGTTTTTGTTTCTCATTCAACCTAGATCTGATGCTGAGGTGCATGCTCAAATAGGGTATTTCACCTTGTTTTTTCTTCATTCCACATCAAACAAAGTAGTAGTCTTCGGACTGGAACTTTATTACGAGTATACGTAGAAGTAGTAGTGATAATCCGTAAGTGTATAATTTTGCCAATTGATTTTATGTTTATGAATCTACAATTTGACATCGAATCCGATATAGTTTATCTTAATACTAAATCCTGATCTTCTGGCTCTATCAATTAAATATATATTAACTTATAATAGTTTAAAATTTAATACCCAGTTCAATAAAGGATATAAAATTGGAAAGAGTAAACTTTCTGGTACAAGTAAATCTTAACTCTATATTAATCTTTATCATTGATATTAATTCATTTTTATCAATGAAAATTAATTAATTTTTATCAATGAGACTGAAAATTTGTGAATACGTTTGGTTCACCAAAGTTTAATCAAATGAACAGAACAGCAAATTCACACATCGCATTCTCAGAGTAAAATAATGTTGTATTTTCTATCAAATTTTGAAACATAAGAATTAATATTGGATTTTTTTCTAATTTCTTCTTGTTTAATTATTATTTATGAGACCAAAAAAAGTTTTTTTAAGCAAAAAGTGTTAAGGTGACTACTGAGAAAATTCCGAGAAAAGTTATTTTTAGATAAACTAAAAGTGAAAAATTACTATTTAGGAATATGAAAATAAAAATCACAGTATCCATAAAAAATTCTCGTTGATTTTGTGTTAATATTCTTCAGTAACAAATGGATCCTTTAACCAATCGTTTTATTTTATTATTTTTGTAAGCTGGAAAGTGCTCTAAGGATTTATTTCAAATTTCGTTTTTGATGAATGATATTTCCTTTTCCTTTTAAGAATATCGTTCCTTATTCTTTGATGTGATTGCTTTTTATTTTGTTATTACAATAGCAATCTCTTTGTAATCTGGAAAGTGTTCCTTTAAAATTTTATTTATGCTGATTTATGTTTCACCAGCCTTATAAAAATACTCTTCTTTATTAAAATTAGGAAATGATTTCATGTGAACAAAAGTGGGAATAAATTAAAGCTTGGCTCAAGTAAGCACGATGTTGTAGTCTCAATTTCCGCATTATAGACTTAATACTAATTACACTTAACTTATATAAACTTAATGATACATTATACCTAATGAGAAAACGAGAATTATAGCGAAGACCATCAAATATGTTTTTAGACGTAAATTGCTATTTTTGCTTTTATCTATCATAATTAAATGAATAATTATATTCATAATAAATCCATCAATTTAATTAACTACAAAACGAATAAAGTTTAAATTAATTATAATTACTAAAGTTTAAATATTCGCTGAACTACAAACCTTAGCAAGAAGTTGAAAAATTTGTCTTCTTATTAATAGTACTGGGATTCAAATCTAACCTCAGCTACGGTTATTCATACTGTTTCAGAATCCATTTTAAACAATAGGTTTCGACCTAATTAGCTATTTTATGTAAGAAATGACCATAGAGCAATTAAACAAAAAATCTTAAATGTGGAAATCATTTTATAAATCAAGTCTATTTTTAAATTAGTTGTATAATATATCTTTGCTTTTTAAAATGTTTCTGAATGAGTTTGAGAAAAAGGCTTCTGAAGCCCAGTGGCTCAGTGGTAGAGCTTCGCGCTCCCAAGGATCGGGTCCGTGGTTCTATCCTCTTGCAGGACAAGGCCGACTTAACTTTTCATTCCTACAATAGGGCGATAAGATGATTACTAAGCACGTTTGGGAACTAAACACTAGGGGTTTTGCGTTTGGTTGACCACTTAACCGGGACATAAGTTTCACACCCGAGGCCTTCGGTCCGGTAAATAGATATGGGCACTGTAGGGTTGTTGGTTTGTCATGCCCCAAGTTTAGTTTTGCAGTGATCTTGTTTTCATTATGAAACAGTCATATATCTAACTTACGCTTTTAATACAGTTACAGAGCAAAATTGGTCTAGCGTGTGGTTGGATCATGAGGAACAAGATAACAGTGTATAAAATGTATAAAAATGCAGGTTAAGCTCCAGCAATCTAAGTAAGAAAATGATTGCAAATTTAAGTTTTGCTCAGTAAGAAATAGTATCTTTTGGACTTCTAGAAATGAAACAAACATCGTTTTTAACCTCATTTTTTGTTTTTAATCAAACTATTTTCACAGAGATACTCTCAAACATCTCTAAAAAATGATAGGTCAAATATGATATTCACTTTTATCAAAAATGCGTAAAATCTCAGAAATTAAAGGTTTTGTTTTCATAGAATGGAGAATTGCTGTCTGTTCCTTGCTTTTCTCTTAGTTTCCTTGTTGTCAACCACATCTTCTTCAAGTTAGAAGTGTTAACTAAAGAATTGTTTTTCTCACTCAAATTAGTATTTTAGAAATGCCCTTTTATGTTATGACTGATTCATGTTTATTATATATTCAGTCATGTGATTTAATTTCATTAATGTATTAAACTTTGTCCGGAATGGTAACTGAATATTAAATGATGTTTATTAAAACAGAGAGAATAATAGCGTTATGACTTTTATAAAAGCACATATACAAAAATGATTTTCATAAATATTAAATAATTTAATTACTAAATCAATAAAATATATAAATATAGTTAGAGATATTTGTGGAGTTTCTATGGAAGGGAGCATTGCAGCCTATTACTTAAAGCCTACTTATAGTAATAGCTTTAATATATATAGGCTATATATATAAGCCTATGTATATTAAAGCCTATATATTTGGAGATAACATTCTCTTGATTTGAAAACTACACAAAAACTACAAGCATTTGTATTTTTCTTTATAAATTTAAATTCATCGAAACCTAATTACATTAAAAATATACTATATACACACACTATATTCGCACGGCTTGTATGAGCTTATCATTTTTCATACATGAACTTATCATTTTACAAAATGTTAACTTTCTCCTAAACACGTCAATTTTACTAATAAAATGCTATGAATCAAACCTCAATGCTTCTGGATATCAAATTGAAGAAAGTATCTATACCCGATAGTTAACCATTGTCTTATACGCTGAAAATTCTAAATATTCATATTTGCTAACCACACAGTAAAATAAACTAATTTTAGACAAATAAAAGTAAAATAAAATAATATTTATTATTATTAAACTGAACATAGGACATGTACAAAGAAAAAACATTTTTCCTTATACATGTAACCCTCTACATTTTGACTTGTTCCAATCAATTCAATCTCTTCAGCTTCCTTTTTTCTCCCTCATTCATTGTAAAGAAAGAAAAAATTAGGGAAGCCAGTTTCAAAGGAGAGAATGATTTCGCACACAGTTTTTGGCCACAGCTCTAATTTGGCTAATAGAAGCTATAATTTTCGTGAGCTGCAATTCTTAATTTGCACATGAAGTTGAGTTTCGAACATGCGATGCACATTAGTTTATAGACTCGGACATCATTAAACACTGTTTTTTTTATAAATAATTATTCAACTTTTTTTCAAATTATTTATTAACATACTTTGTTTGATCATATTGAATCATAGAGATACAGATGGAAACAAAACTTTCTACTATATTTTGTTTTTTAATGATATCATCAAAATAAAATGCAAGAAGATATCCATAGCAAATATTTTCCTATGCTGCATATAAAATGGTGTTTCATAAATACTTCATATTAAATTTTAATTGAAACAAAATAATAAGATTTTTAAAATTAAAAATAACTTTTTTTTTATTTTGCAAAAATTTATTCTTATCATATTTTGAAAATAATATAGGCTGATTTAAAGGATTCTTCAATTTAAAACAAAGCCTATATGCTATATTAAATATTTCAATGATTTTAATAACGAGAAGCTACCGAAACTTCATTCCACTTTACCTCTAAACACTTTTCACAAAATAAAATGCGAAGAAGCACCCGCCCAATAGCAATGCCCGAAACTTTACGAGAAATATACAACTCCCTATCCGAAATAAAATAAAATTTGCCCGTCCGTATAAAAACTTTAGCTTTTTTTTTCTTTTCTTTTTTTTACTCGAAGAAGTCTCTCTCGCTATTTTGAACCGTCAGTCACTTTTTTATTCCCTCTTTTAGCGGGCTATAAAATAAAAATATATTCTCGGTGGAGACGTTTTCACACCCCCGCACCCCAACCCCCTCACACCCACCCTGATAAATGCCTTCGATTTCCTTCCCCTTACACTCTCGAAGACAAGTAAATATAGCTTATTTATCCGTACATTTCGCTCTGGTGGGATTGTCCCTGACAACACCCGAGCAATGCGAAGGCTCTGTGTCGTAATATATTCTTATAGCAGCGTATAAATATAGAGAGTGAGATAGCGATGTATGGAGACGTTATATATAGCGCTATATATACATTTATTTATATAGGTTCTGGATGGGAATGTCGCGATTTGGTTGGGTAGTTTTTGGTAGGGGGTGGCCGTAAGTGGGAGAAAGTCGATTTTTAGAGCATTGTGGAAATTTCAATTTTCAATGAAGTTGCTCGGCGCCGTTTTGATGTCGCGAGGCCTATTTTCTTCTTTCTTTATTTCCCTCCACTTCTTATTTCGTCTCTTCGCAACCCCCTTCCCATGCAGTTTTCATGATATAACTTCTTTTTTTTAAACTTATTTATTCTTTCGAGAGATCCAAGACCACTTGCCCGTGATTAAATTGGTGCGCTCTTTGAGAAGGGGTTGTATAAAATTTTCAAATCCGTTTTCTGATTACTAGAAATATAGATATTTTAAGTTCAGTGGAATACTCATCCGCGAAACTATCGATACACATTATTTATATTGTATCGCTTATAAAATTATGAATGGGAAAAATATAGTGACGTTTATACGAAATGTTTTCATCCAATGCTTATTAAATGAATGACGTGATAATCTAATTGTTAAAAAGATCATTATTAAGTAGGAAAGCAATTGGTTTGCTACTAGCTTATCCATAAACCAAGTTATAACAGATTTCAATAAATTGCTTAAATGTCTTATTCTGAGATGGTACTGGAGATCAAGCTAATACGTCACAATTCACGTTCCGATTACATTTTACTATAGATGAGAAACCAACTTTTCTTAGAAATTCAACTCAGCAAATATAAGTAGATAAAAATATAATATATAATAATTTAATATTTTTTTCATTTCTTCAGCATATGAAACGAAATACTAGAAACATTGAAACCGCATTTCCAATTGTTTCCAATTGATACATAATCGGAATCCAAAGGTTTGTCCCTCCTTCCAATAGAAATTGTTTAACGAGAAATTTTCCTTAACAAATGTAATTAAATCTTTTGTTGATAAGTAGATTTCAGATGGGATTTCTAATTTCGCATTTAGGAAAGCTTAATTATAACCATAGAGTTTCAAAAACTCGTATTTTTTACAGCTGAAACTAAATAAAACTATTTATTAATATCTAGTAAATGACACTGCTGAATATTAAATTATTGGTAATAATCTCAAAGATCGTGCCTATTTAAAAAGTTTCGCTTCATCCCAAACATATCTTAAATTTTAATTAAAGATTTATTGGAGTTTACATTTTAATCAGCTAAATTATCTTAGAATATTTAGCAAAAAGTGTCAATTAAATTAATTTGTCTCCGGAAAAAGACTTAATATATATATATATATATATATATATATATATATATATATATATATATATATATATATATATATATATATATATATATATATATATATATATATAATTTTACAGAAATTAATAGTGTTTTTTAATTATTTTAAAATGAAAAGAATGAATAGAAAAAGAGAAAAAAAAAACTATAATTGAATGTATGATATTCCTGTGTTTTAGATTCATGTCATAGATTTTTAATTTGCATTCTTTTAAATCTTATCATACTCCTTAGTTTTACAAACGTAAAGGAAATATACATTTTAAATAACAAACATTTAAAAAATTTCTAAAAGAAATTTTCAGAGTTCTTTCACTATGAAAAAAATAAAACAAAAATCTACTTTTTATCTATCCTTTAGTTGATTTCAGTTTTTTTGGACAGAACTATTTCTTTATGATTTCATGCATCGAAATTTTTAATTGAATAATATTTTTCTTAAGAACTGATTTTTCACCTTCAGAAATTCATTTAATACAAGAAATATAAAAAATCTTTTTGCCTCCAATTAGACAAGAAATTTCATGATACTGATTATTTATTAAAATAATATTTGTAGGCGGTTTTGAATTGATGTTGTGTTGCTCATAATCACGTACATAGATCAAATTTTATGATCGAATTTTAAGTATGAATTGAAAGATTTTTAATCTAATATTTACATAAATATAAAATTTACACTTTTATTCTATATAAAAGGAATAAGTCATTCGTAATTCATTCCTTAACACAAGTCTTTTTAGCAGTCACACTTTAAACAAAATAATCAGTGTAATTTATTCATAAGCAAACGAAGTTATCTTGTTTTTTCTCAGAAAACATAATCTGCTAACAGCTATTAAAAAACGCAAATAGAAACTGACTGATAAACACAAATCACTCTTTTCAATCAATGAAATAGTTATTTTCTATAATTGATATTACTTATGATAATTATATAGGTATGTAACATATAGAAAAGTAATTTTAAATAAGTTCAACAACAAAGAGAGAGAGATAAATATTCTCATAATTCTCTGAATAAGCATTTGATTTCTCATGGATTTTTGTATGAATTAAGTCTAGTCTTGCAACTATATGAAATCAACCAAATCTGAATTAATGAATTACATGATTAAATGTATCAGGACATTTGTAATAAGTAACAATAAAATAACCAAAAAACTTTAAATACATTTAAATTATTTAATGAAAGAACATTAAGAACAATTTTTAATATAGTTATTTATTTATTTTTTAAATATTGCCAATGAAACTAATATATAACATTTTTAAAAATTTTGAATAATTTACGGTTAATTCTCTACATTTCAAAACAATATTTTTTGTTTTCTTTGACCATGATAAAAAAAAATCGTACACTTTAGATTATTTTAATAAAATGGTTTATTTGTAATTTTTTTCAAAAATTATACTGAAATTATTAAAATTCAATCAAGTTAATAAATAAAAATATGTGTATAGTCAAAAATGTCGCAATAAAAGTTGTTTTGAAGAATATTAAATTTAAAATGCTATATTAAAAAGAACTAAAACAGGATCCTCATGCAGAAATATTTGTTTTCATTTGTTTTTAATTCGAATAAAACTCTAATAATGAGTTTTATTTTGATTTGAAAAGAATTTCCTATATATATTGAAAAGAAATGTGAATTGAAATAAATAATTATGAATCGTAAAATAATTTATATGTCATGATTTTAGTTTATTGTCACTAAAAGATTGGATTTTAATTAAGTTTTTCTGAAATATTTGATTTATAATGCTTAATGAATTATTGGTGATGAAATAGTACAACTATAAAAAAGTATTTTAAAATTTGATAAAAAAATAATTTAATTTTTTTAAAGCAACGGTTGGTTTGGTTGGTTTGTCGCTCAACGGTCAATTTTTGCACACAAGGACTAATTAGACCGGGACCTACGGTTTAAAGTGGATTCCGAACTACTACAAACATCCATACCCAAGGTGGGATTCGAACCCACGAACTGAAGCCAAGAGCTCTAACCATTCGGCTGCCTGCTCGGCTTAAAGAAACAAATGACTTTTAAAATCTCTTTCATAATATTTCAATTGTTAAAATTAGTTTGACAGTTGGATATTTTTAAACACAGATACAGTTCATTTCATTAGAATAATTCTATATAATTTCTGTGAGTAAAGTACAATAATTATCATAATGAACTTAGCGTTAATTAATACTGTTAATTCATTTATATAAATATGAAATATTTTCTATTTACTGTTGCATTTTGAAATAAACTGATGTAAATAATTTACAAATTAACATAAAAAAACTTTTTTTTTTGCCAAAATAAAATAATTTGACATTAGTCGATATAGAATAGATGTTCTAAAGTTCAGAAAAATAACATCTAATGGCTTATATTATAATAAGATGTGCATGCAAACTAAACATCTTAAAAATTTTGAGCAGAGGTTAAAAAACCTTGACTTCGAGGCAAATTTAAAGGATTCAAAGATGCTTATAACATTTGAAATCTGCTTAAAATGTGTTCACACGTGTTTAAGTACAAAAAAGTAAAATCGGGGCTTCAAAAAGGATCGTTTGAAAATGAAATCCTATTGTAGATGGCTTGACCGTAGCTAACTTCTGATAAATTTATTTTGGTATGGTTCACTGATTTCCTTATTTCAGAAAAGGCCACCTGGCTCTCATAACAAACTCTCCCATTAATCACTAGTTGGATATGCATAGAAGATATTCAGGATTTTCTCTTGCAACATCTTTCATCTATTGTTGCTAAAATTTAAAGGTTCAGGTGGTCTTTAATTTTCATCTTAACTGGCGCGAATCTTTTCATTAAATTGATTATATAAATGACAGCATCAATATGCATCGATTTTTTTACGTCATTCCCTTTTAGTATTTAAAATATTTGGTTTTACAATAAATCTTTCAATTAAAAACAATCATGAAAATGTTAATTTTTGCACATTTTTCAAGGTGAAATCATGTGAAATTATTAAAAGATAAATTTAGATAAGCAAATATAAAAAATATGTGAATATTTATATTAGTTTAGATAAAAAAAAAATTACAGGACTTAATCAACTGACTTTCTGTCTCATTCGTTTACAGTTGCAGTATGAAATATAAATTTTTTTTCTTATTCAATGGAAACATTTCTAATAATTTTTATTAATAAAAATTTCTAATTTCTGGTATTGAATTTTCTAAACTACTACTTTATATCACATTCATAAGCAATTTTCTGGGAATCGATGCCAAATCTATAAATCTACATTTTTATATAATATATTCAGTTTGAATAATTTTATTTGAAAGTTTATTTTTATAATTTTTGTGAGTGCATTATTAAAATATTCCCTAATTTGTTTACATGATTTGCAAATGTAAGAATCCCCATGAAAATGCAATCCATTGCATAAGAAAATTTTGAAAATAGTAAAATGATTCCTGAAAACAAAAAATATTCTTAAAAATATATTTATATAAAAATTGTGACAAATTTTAGATAAATTATTGAGCAAAATGAAATATTTACCCTTTAATATCTAATAATGAAATGTTTTGTGACAAAAAATACTGTTAGTAAATTTTCCTAAGAATATATTTTAAAAAACTTATTCTTTCTTGATATAATAGTTTCTGTTCTTAGCATTGATTCAACAAATTTTGCATGCAGGAATTTTTACTATATATACTAATTTTATTTTAACTGCTTTTATAGTTCTTTAATATTAAAGTAATTCTATTTTGCAATTTTCATTATTAATATAGATCCCAATAATTAAATTAGATCCAAGTGTGAAAATTGTTGTGATCTTTCATGGCTTATATTTTATTTCTTAAAGAATAAATGAAAAAAAAATAAAAATCTTGTTTTTTATAAGAGTGATTGCATTTATCACCTATATTTGGAAGATAAAAGTTGTAGTTTTTCTTTTCTTTCTCACATGTGCCATTTAACTCAATATTCTTAATTCATAAATTGACATAAGTTATTAAAACTTTCGGACCCTCCTTACAGAACTGTTTGTCTCTTTCGGTGCTTGTTTAGATTATAGAAACATATTTCTACAATAACAGCTGTGTATTTCATTCCAAAACCTTCATTTATTTTTATTAAATCAAGTAAAATTTTACTTAATTACATCAAGTTAAGAAAATATCTCTCGCTTTAGAATATATTGTTTTCATGGAGCTTGGAATTTGGATTTAGAGGTTCTTGAAAACTGTAAAAATAATGATGAGAAGGTAATAAGAGTGAATGGAGGTACCTCAGTTATTATTTAATCGCAGGCCATTGTTAAATTAACTCTTTATGTGTAAAATGTGTGTATATATATATATATATATATATATATATATATATATATATATATATATATATATATATATATATATATATATATATATATATATATATACATTACTGGCAATTAAAATTGCTACACCAAGAAGGAATACAAATAACAGAACGATATTTATTGGACACATACATTATAGTGGAAAGAACAAGTGATTAGATTTACAGGAAATTAGGATGTATATAGATCTTGAGAAATCAGTACCCAGAGCAGCCACCTCTGGCTGCAATAACAGCATTTATCCGCCTAGGCATGGAGTCAAACAGAGATTGTATGGCATGTACGGGGATCTCAGTCCATTCAGCTTCCACACTATGCCACAGTTCATCGACAGTAGTGGATGGTGAGTGATGGCGTGCCAATCGCTCGGCAACCATTGACGACACGTTCTCAATTGGTGACAGATCAGGAGAACGTGCTGGCCAGGGTAACAGTCGAACCTGTTCTGTATCAAGGAAGTTCAGAACAGTACGGGCAACATGCGGTCGTGCATTATCCTGTTGAAACAAAGCATTAGGGAGGCTTCGAAGATAAGGCAGAGCCACGGGCATTAACAACATCGGAAATGTAACGGCTGCTGTTCAAAGCGCCGGTAATGCGAACAAGAGGTGATCGAGACGTGTATCCAATGGCACCCCATACCATCACTCCAGCAGATGGGCCAGTATGGCGATGTCCAATGCAAGCTGGCAATGCGTGTTCTCCACAATGTCTCCAAACACGGATGTGGCCATCATGGTCCTGTATACAGAACCGAGATTCATCTGTAAAGATGACGTGATGCCATTCCCGCGTCCAGGTTCGTCGCTGATCACACCATTGAAGGCGCTCCTGTCTGTGACGCAGCGTCAATGGTAGCCGAAGCCATGGTTGCCGTGCAGACAATCCATGCTGCTGCAAACGTCGTCGAACTGTTCGAGCAGAAACTTGTTGCCTTGCAAATGACTCCATTTCTCGACTCAGGGCTCGTGACGTGGCTGTACGATCCCTTGTGACCATGCGGATAAGATGTTTGTCTTCTCTGCTGTTAGTGATGGGGGGTCGCTGAGATCCTGCATGACGTTCCGTATGATTGTCCTGAACCCATCGATTAAATATTCTGCTAACAGTCATGGGGTCTCTACCGACGCGAGCAGCAATATTGCGGTACGATAAACCGCAATCCCGGTAGGCTATAATCCTTCCTCGATCAAAGTCAAACACGTGCTGATAGGCACTTCTTCTTCTTATACGAGGCATTACAACAACTTTCTTTGCCGAAAACAACGTTGAAACGGAAATTGAGTATGAGAAAACTGCTGTCAAATCTCTGGTTTTATACACATTGTAGATGTCGCTACTGTCGCCTGCTTTGTATAAATGCGCTGAAAATCTAATCATTTGCATATCACACACACTGTGTGTGTGTAAACGCTTTTAATAAAATATCATCATCCTAAAGCATTTACCTGTGTGCATTTCCCTTTAGTTAGAAAATGACGATTTGGGAAATATTCCAGGACATATATATCCCAGGTTCTTGATTTTGGATATTACTTGAATGGATAATTAAGCATAAATACTGTTGAGGTCTATAAAAAAACATTCAATTGGACAGTAGTTTTGAATCCCAAATTTTCTCTTTGCAGCAGTAATACATCGCGATTATTGCTGCCTAGAGACAAAGTGATTAGAAGAGGGCGAGCAAACGTACAATGAATATTTCTTTAAAATAGTGTTTCAATTTATCTTCCATTCAGCAGCGAATGGGTGGTGAAAAATAAAAAAAATAATGTGACATATTTTTGGATTTCCGAAATTAATTAAGTATTCTAAGTATGTTCAATTTTTATATTACTTGAAATAAATATTTGTATTCTAAAAAAATCGATTACAATAAATTTCCATAAATATCATGTTGATTTTAAAATAAAGAAAATCGTCAAATTGATATCACGTGAGCTTGCTTATATTTTATAATATCCGTATATATACACAATTTGATATCAAAATTTAAACATCTTAAATTTTTTTTGTCGTTGTCAGATGTTGCAAAAATATTATTTAATTTATGGACTCTTTCTTACGACATAAAAAATCTATGGATTTTCATCAAATAAAAATATATATTATCTGTTCAGAAAACACAATCAATTTACCCAATAAAAAACAAAATATAAATAGAGAATGTTTGAAATCATGAGAAAAAAATTGAAATGTTATCGACTATTATAAGTCATATATTTTATTATTTCCAATTAACTAAAAAATAATTTCAAAGTGTCCTATCTAACCTTATATGGAAAGCACATTTTTTTTTACCTTAATGAACCCATTTCGAGTTAATTTCATGATCTATCATTATCTTGATACGACTCATAAGAAAGTTTTTCTATTTAAGTATTCGAGCTTCTTCTTTTTGTTAATGCTATTGTTCATAAACTAATAAAAATAAAACTAGTTTTAAATCAAATACTTACAAATGTTGACCAAACCGAATAGAAAATATTACAAATACTGCTTAGAAAAAAACCAAATATTTGTCTGAGTCCATTCAATGCAGAGTTAAATTCATACAATTTGTTATATATCAAATAATTGGGCCTCTCCTGCTTTGGCTGAAGATGCAGTAATTAAAATAATGAATTGTAATGATAATTTCTTAATTTGCGAGCCAGTATAAAATAGGCAATTATTGAATTATGTTATGATGAATTAATTGAGGATTAATGATGAATAAAATTTCCTACATTGGCTAAAGATGCAGTGATTAAAATAATGAATTGTGTTCATAATCTCTCAATTTCAGACCCAATATAAAATGTGCAATTGGTGAATTATGTTATGATGAATTAATTGATGATTAATGATGAATACAATTTTACAAAATAAACCTCTTCGCTTGGTTTTAACACAAGAAAAAGAAATAAAATATAGTGTTTGTACAAAATGTATTTACCTATACCTGTTTTATCTTTCCATGACCTTTTTTGACTTATGAGTTTATTGTAATTTGAAAAGAGTACATAGAAAAGTATAAATGCATAATAGATAAATTCAATGTTAGCACAATTATTTATAACAGAGAATTGTTAAAATTATTAAGATTCGCTTAAAGATTCAATCAGAAAAATACATACTGGAATACTTACGTTGTTTTAGAGTGAACCATAGTGCTATTAAATCTAATAAAGAATTCATTAAGTCTAGCAAAAACTGATTCTAGACGTTTCAGAAATTAAGGAAATAAATTAGAAGGTTTTGTTTTGAGCAGAAATTCTCAGAATAATGTCTGAAATTAACATTCGATATTCATTAGGAAAAATATGTTTCTTAATTTGAATAATTGAAATGTAAATTTAAATTTTTTAATGTTTTCATATTTATACAACTAATTCAAATATTGCAGAATTTTATTAGAAATCATAATTTAATGAATAATTATTTATTTTTATAATTTATTTATTTATTAAAATTCTTTATTATTGATTATTTATTTTTTATTTAAAAATAAAAAAGTTTAAATGAAAAAAAAGAGATTTAAAATTTTCAAGATAAGATAAATTCAGTGTTCTTTTAATTCAAAATCAAAATGACTCTATCTAAAAGAGACAAAAATTAAAGGATTTTTAATTGAAAAGTATAAGAATTATTTCGATAGAATGAAACATATTTTCTGCAAAATATATGGAAAACATATCAAAACAACAAGTTAGTAAGTAAAATAAAAAAAAATACTAGCCAAATTACATAAAAAAATTGTAAAAGAGTCCTGATTAAGAAAGCTATTCTTGCCATTCTTGAACAGCAACTCTACGAGCCAGCCAGGATTCGAACCTGGAATCTCCTGATCCGTAGTCAGGCGCGTTATCCGTTGCGCCACTGGCCCACACCCACGTTAACATAAAATAAGTATATAAATATTTGTGAACAGAGGTTAAGACAATACTTTTTTTTTAAAGTTTGATATTACGTGGAAACATTTTTTATTTTTTTTTTACATCACCAATTCTTATTATTATTGAATTGCTATTTTGATTACATTAATAGAAATTACGAACATATTCAAATAAGAATTTAATTAATTCTATCATAGCGAATGTGATCAGCAACGTTTCTTTTTAGTAATAACATGAAATTACTCAGATATTTTCCGAGTAATTTAAATATTAATAAATCAGATAATTTGTCTTTGTTTAATAAACAAGAATAATTCAATCTGTTGTTTAAAAGAATAGAGGTTTAAAAGAAGGAATAAAGAAAACATTATAAAATAATGTACATATTTTCTTCATGTTATCAGAAATACTTTTATGTTTCAAGTTTGAATGTGAATAAATTTGCATATGTTCAGTTACTTTTATTAGCCCCATTCACGGAATTTAATCTAATTATTATTATTATAAATCTGATTCATATGTCAATGCAAAATCTGAGAATTGTAAGAGGAAAGGTTCTCACTTTTATAATTATTGCTTTTAACTGTCATAATTATTTTTTAAATTGAATTTTGGTTTGATCATACAGATTAAAAAGAACTTATAATTGAAAGATGGGAGAAATAATTAACTTAAGTAGTTAATTATTTCCAAGTTTTTGTCATTAATTAGTTCTGTGTTCCTAGTTACAAATGAAAATTTGCTAAGTACATTAATCATTTTTTTAAATTCTTATTTTACTAAAATTTTACTGATTTTTACTTTATCTTTTCAGTTATTTTGTTGAAATAAAAGTGCATTTAATATTGTCATCACTCTATTTTCTTATTTTTATAACATATTTTTACTTTAAAATAACTCTTCATGATAAACAATCAAGATGAGACAATGGGTAAAATAATTATGCGTTTTTCATTTGTTAATCAAATAATTTACCTTATTTTTTAATAAGGTAAATTATTCGATTAACCAATAAACTATCGTTTTTCTAATGATACTTTTTCCTTTATAGTGTCCTTAATTCCAACTTTCTGGGAATTTGATATCCATTTCTTAAGAGCAACTTATTCAATATGTTTTTCTTTAATTAACAGAATTTAGAATATTAATCAAAAGATTATGAATGTTTTACATTTAATAGTTCCTCTAATAAATCTATAAGGCATTATTTTCCCATACATTTTATGGTTTCGTAATAATTTATTTATCAATCTCAATGATTTAATATGAAATATTTATATTAAAGTTTGCAGTGATTTTTTAAGTATTTGAAATTTTTTGAAATATTCTTTATTATTTTAATGATAGGACTAACCAAGTTAATGAACTTTTCAATTTAAAGAGGTGGAATATCTTGTTGTTTTTGCATTATTTAAATAATTAACACACTCATTTAAATAAAATATAATCAGCTAAAAACTTTATCAGGAATAATTTTAATTTCCTCTAATATATCTCCATTCTTTTTACGTAATTTAAAAGTTACAGAGAGTATGCATTTAACCCAATAAACTACAATTATTTAATATACATCTTATTGTTTTTTTAATTTAATGAAAAGTTAATAGGCAGATTTTCTGCTATCATATCTTTCATTATACTAATTGCTCTTTTGTAAATAAAATATAGGTCTTGACTTCTTTTTCCTTGGTTGACATTCACTTGAATCCTTTTAACATTCAATTTAGAATTGTAAGTCTTTTTTTCAATAAAATATTATTATTTAGATCACTATAATAGAGAAATAATATTGAACTGATGAACTGAAACTTAAAAATAAAGATAAATAGGAAGAGCTTTTATAGAGTATTTAATCCCAATTTTATCTTTTTTAAATTAGAATTTTGTAGATTATGTAATTTTTTCCCACATTTACAAGAAAATCCTTTTTTGATTTGAGTGTGGGTAATCTAAATTCAAATTCCATAATAAGAAGCATAATTATTAAGGTATAAATCTCAATAATTTCGTTCTTACGAATGAAAGTTTTCCAAGATTTAAAATCTCTTTTTAAATTAATTACCTCACATTTATTGTTGTTTGTAAATTTCATTTGCGTTTTATTTTAATATGTATTTCAAAAATTCATTTTAAATTATATATTTCATAAAGAAGAAACTTTTAGTGGTATTAAATTTGAAAATTTAATTACTGATTATGAAAATTTTAACGTAATAATTTTTCATAAGAAAATATGAAAAATTCAACAAATTTTTGATTGTTTTATCAGTTTGCTTCTAAGGATTGTTCATACACATTTGGAAGCCTGAATGAGAAATATATATTTTTCCCCATATTGGAAGCTAAATAATATTATATTTTCCTATTTTTTGAGTAGCTTTGATATATATGCCCTGCCTCTGTTCGTCTTTCTGACCTGATATCCATTTTAAATAAATTTTAGAAACCAATTCAGATTTAAAATTTTGTAATTTTATCTATAATATGCATTTTATTTCTTGGAAATATTTTCTCATACTCTTGTAATAGTAATTATTTCTTTATTCTAAAAATATATATTGTTATTATTGTAGTAAAACTATTGTCTATCTAGGTGAATTTAGTTCGTCAACAATAGATAATTAAATGGGAATCTCATAAATTGTAAAAAAAGGAAAAGAAATAAATTATACATTGATGTAAAATGGAAACATATTCTTAATAGAAATGTCTTTAAGAGTTTCTTCGGGATACAAAACAAGCATTTAAAACCTTAAGATTGTCACACATCAAACAATACAGACATAAAATTTTCAATAGAGAAGGCAGTAACATGAATATTGACAATCTGTGTTATTGATTGCTAGTGAAAGCAATCAGTTATTTCAGAGCACATTTGCAATAATTATCATTCAATAATTATAGTGTTGCCATTCGTTTATGAATTTACACTCAAAATTTATCATTAATATTAATATAGTATACTAGGATAAACAGAGGAACAATAAATTTCTTTAGATATGTAAATTTAAGAAATCCATAAGTAATTAAAGATTACACATAAGTTGAAATTATCTCAAAACAAAAGAAATGGAGGCATCTATTAAACATACTAGTAAAATTTAGTACACAACTGCACTAAATTTTTTAATATTGAGCAGCATTAGGTTACTCAGATAAATAAACTCAAATTTTATATTGCCAAAAAGGTTCTTTATGAGGGAAATCACAAAACTAGAAAAAATATTGAATTGTTCCCAACAATATCAGAATTTTAAATGCAACAAGCATGAGAATCAATCCCATACAAATAGGAACACGAACATGAGAATTCTACTTAGCTTCAGTGGCGCCATCTACCAATGTCTTTAAGAATAAAATTATAACAAATCCTCATGAGTTGACGCATAGGAATATTAGTTTGCAATTTTTTTTTACAAGGTAACGTCATAAAAAATTAGTAACATCAGAAATTATAAAAATTTCCTACCACTCCAGTGCTGCCATCGAGAGGAGTATTTGAAAGCTTAATTGTAACAAATCGAAATAATTTAGAACGTCCAATTGTTTAATCCTTTCATTGTTGAATCTTATCTTCATGTTCTATTGTAAGCGTTAAGAGGAGGAAAAAAAGATTGCGACAGACAATAAGGATTGATGAATTCTTAATACCGCATTTAGAAATATTCGTAAAAGAAAGTGCATTAACGGCAATTGAATAAATTAAATAGCTGAAAAATTGAATATATTAATTGGCGTAGAATCTTTATTCTGTATTTAAAAAAGTTGCATATTTATGTACTGAATTCGTATGATGAGAAATAATATACTGGTTTAGAAACTTTTTATCATTAAAAATTATTTATTATCAACAAAGTTCACTTGCTATAGCATATTATATCTAAATTTTTATTTTTGATTGGAAAGAAATGAGAATCATATGCGGGCTAAAAATTTCTTTGTACTTAATATGTATATTTTTGATTCATACTGCCTAAATAATTTATAACTTTACCTAATTAACGCAATTTTTATTCCTTAAACCTAGTTTAATTATAAACTTATTAGCCATAATTCTGTTAAATAATTTATTATACGAATTTGTTTTGCAATTAAGTTGGCATTGGACCTACTATACAGATCTATAGCCAAAAATGGCAATTATATAACGTGCCCGAGAGTGCCAAATATCATATTGTAGAAAATAATAAATAAAAAAGAGTAAAAGCTTTTCCCTCCCGAGTCAGAAATCCCCAGTCCGTGCCAAATCCTGACAAGGAGCGTTGATATGTGACATATGTAGTGTTAGCAGTCATTACAAATGGAGTTCCAATGGTGTCTCTAAATTTTTAGAACCGTAATACCTCTAACTTACCAAAAAAGGGCGGGCGCAAAAAGAGGATTATGGGAATTTTCTTTCACTCGATAAATTCCCTTTTTTGAAGGCCGGAAGTAAACAAATGGTTGGGCAGAAAATCCCTCTTTCTCAGCACGCGTCCGATTGAGGGATTTTTCTCCCTTTAGTTTCTGTAATATGAAACTGAAAAGGGACTGCAATTTTATTTATTATTTAACTTTTCTGCAGCTTTTCCTAACGAAATTTATGTCCTTTACGACGAAGGACATCTGATGACATTAAAATGTATTTTCCAGGTATAGAAGTAAAAATGTTATATTAATATCTCCCTAGAAATAGCCGTGTCGCAAGTTTTATTTTATTTACTTGTTTTTATTATTATTTTTTAAATCTCTTAAATGTTGGTACCATAGTACAGACTACTTCAAGAAAAAGGTCATCTAGTTCGAAATTATTAACTCCTCCTTAATTTAGAAAATTTTGAAGGAATTGTAAGAAATCTAGAAAATTTCAAATACTTCAATATTACTAAAATTATTGTTAAGCAAGATTGAAATATAAAAGATCTTTTAGAAAGAAATATGCAAAAATGATTTTAAAAAATATAATGACAATAAAAAAAAGTCTCTAAAAGTTATTTCATAAGTGTTCTTTAGACCAAAATTAAATTTGATACGTGTTATTTATATATATATTGCAACAGCTTATGCAAATAGCTATGTTTCCGTACAAACATATGTTAATATAACTGAGCAAAATAACATTTCAAAGAAATTAGTATTTTTTAAAAATAATGAAAAGAAAACTTTAAATATTGCAAAATATATAAAGAAGTAAATAAGTTCTAAATAAATGCTTGAAGACAAAGGTAAGTCTCATTTTGGAAGCAATACTTGACAGTAAAGAATATAGATATCTATTCTAAGTTGACGCGTGTATGTATTAAATTAAACCTTTAATTGCTTTCAAGTGATTGAATACACATACTGCATAGCAACGACCGTGCATTCATGTAGTTGATATATGTGTATACCATAATCCTTGCCGTACGCATACACACACACACACACACACACACACACACACACACACACACACACACACACACACACACACACACACATATATATATATATATATATATATATATTATTTAATATTAGTTGATAATTTCTACGTAGTTTCATGCTTTATCTTTGTCTGTACACAAGATAGGAACTAATATATACTGATAAATGCAATCCATGTCCTTGAATTATGGAAAGTTTCATATGTAATTATTTTTTGTTCATTAAATAATCATTAGGCAGCTTCCTTTATGATAACTGATGAACCATAGTAAATATTAAGGGTTTTGATGCCATACACCCATTATTAAAATTTAACTATTTTACTGTAAAAAATAGAGACATTTTTTTATTAAATGTGTAAAAAAAGTCCAGTGCGAATAAGCACACTTTAATTATTTCAGCCTGTTTGACAGTAGATAAAATGCGATTTTAAAACAAGAAACGTGGAAGACATTTTATTGAAATAAAAGTTAATATAAAAGCTTTTTAAATTATATGGTTATATAGTTTCTTGTTAACCATATGAAAATAATCATTTTGTTATTTTCTGCTAAATTTTCTTTTAAATACATTATAAATCTTATTTTTAACTATGCGCATACTTTCTGTTTGTAATAATTAACCAATAAAAAATAAAGTAATTAGTATGTTTGATTATAATTAAATCAAATTTCTAGTAAAATAAGTAGAAATTTAATATACTAGAAAAATAATTATGAATTTAATTATAGACTTAGGTTGAAAACTTTAAAATAATTATTGACTTTTCCGTTTGAAATCTTTAACACCAAAATGAGAGAAAAGTACTACTAGAATGTAATTAACTTGATGTGAAATAGAAAAAGATGATTTAAAAAATGGGCCCATTGTAAAATTTCGGCCTTAATCATGCTCTTAGCTAACATCTGTGAGCCACTGCGCATAAAAAGAGTACGAGTTAATAACATAAATTTATAAAAATATTAACAATTTGGTTTACTTATTTAAATTGTTTGGTTTTTTTTTATTTCAATTAATTGAACACTTGCCAAAAAGTTTCAGCACTAATCTCATTTTAATTTTTTTCTCATAATGCTAAAAAGGCATATTAAATCGTCTTTAGTAATAATATGGAAATGTAAAAGTAATTTTTTAATATAAAACTTGTTATCAAGAATTTAAGTATTACAGAAAATATTTGAACTCTATTTTTAAATTAATGAATATTGTCATGCAAAATAAATGCCCAAACACACTAATTAATTTCTCATAATTTTTAAAAATATAACTTTATCTAGCTGAACTACTGGCGATGAAACAATTTATTGCATCATTCATTTGATTAAAGTTTAAAAGAAATCGCATCAAAGTTGACATTTAAAGTTTAAAAGTCACTTTAAAAGTGATCTCATCTATTCATCTTACCGATGACTGATTAGAATTCTTATTTTTAAATCAATAACTATTGTCTTGAAAAATAAATACCTAAACACGGTGATTAATTTCTCATACTTCTTTGTTGTAATTTTATCTAGCTGAACTACTGCTGATGAAATAATTTATTGAATCATTCATTTGATTAAAATAAAGCTCTGTTTACAGAGTAAAGCTCTAAAAATTATGATAAAAAAAACTTGCTAAAATTAATTTTTCTCCTTACTTAGAATCATATGTTAATATATCTATTATAAAGTAAATTTAATCAAATAAAAAGCAATTTAACTTGAATTCTTCATCACGTCAAAGTTTTATTTTGTTTTAAAAAGGCTCTTAATGCAGTTCACAATAAAACTAGTAATATATCTTTATAGTTTTAGATAATTAAAATGTAATATTTCCATATAACTTGTAATGAAACTTCCAAAAGAGATTTCTCAAGAAATAAATATAATAAGTATAAAAAAAATCAAGAAAAATAAATTGATATTAAAAAATTAGAACTTGAAAATTTCTTTTTTAATTCTTAACGTTTAGTTTTTTTTTCTTATATTGTTAGAAAAGGGAATGTGAATTTAATAAAATTGTGAGAGCCCCAATGAATTGAATCCTGTAATTGATTTTATTATTATTAATTACTATTTATTGTATATCAGAACTTTTTTTTAGCAGCCTATAAAAATCAGAACTTTATCAATTTGGGAAATGTTTGCTTAAGAATATAATGCATATGTGAACTCACCTTAAAATTTTTTTTTTCACCAAATAGAAAATATTTGAAAGTTTCGACTGCGATCAAAAATAGAATCAACATTGTTTTAAAAGGAAATTTTCTGCAGAAATATTTTTCTAAATTATCTATAATAAATTTTTTGTAAGACTAAATTTTAACAAAAATTTATGTTGAGCAATGAATTATGCAATTTTATAATGAAATGTTTCGAATATAAACGTTCCTTTAAAGTTAGAAAGTTTTATTTTTATTTTAAATGCCATTTTCAGCTGAAATATTACATTCGCAATAAAGAATATAAAAATTCTAAAATCTATTTTTATTAAAGACAATAAATATATCTTCAAATTTTCTAAGTTAATGCAATTTTACTCTATTTATTTTAAAGATTTTCATTCTTTCAAAGAGGAAGCAATTAAAAATAATTTAAATATTAGCTTAATGGAGAGCTTTCAAGAATAGAAACTTGTTGGATATCGCGCGAGGACTTATTATAATGCATTTATTTTTATTTATTATTAAATTAAAAGTGAATAGATTCATTTTGCTTTGGAATATTTCTTTCAACTTATAAGGTTATCGTTAGTTACGAAGTATAACCTGATATATACACAAGTCAAAATTTTTATTTTTAAATCTCATAAAAAAACTTTAAGTTTTAAAAAGTATTACCCTTTATATATTATAAATATATTTAAGAGGAATTTATGCCGTTTATTCTAATTTTTCCCAGGAACTGTATATGGGAACTGCATATGGGTTATGTTTTTTGGCAAACGTACGCATCCTTACCATAAAACATGCACAAGGGGGAAAATTCATAGTTTTAATAGTTTTTTCCTTTATAAAAATACCCAAAACTTTAAAAAATGTAAGAAAATCATTAAAGTATTAAAATAAAAATGATATAAAAAATGCATGAAAGTAATTTTCAAAATTTGTAATATGATGCACAAATTGCATTCTGATATTGTTTGTGTTAAATAAATTTTCACTAAAAAGTATTTGCCTTCCGCTTGATTTTTTTAAGCAATTTATAAAATTTTAATACTTTAAGAAAACAACATATAAAGAAAAAGTAAGAATTGAGGAAAAAGCATGCCTCCCATGAACACGAGCCAACCAGGATTCGAACCTGGAATCTCCTGATCCGTAGTCAGGCGCGTTATCCGTTGCGCCACTGGCCCACATCAGCGAAAGAAAATAGTTATAAATAGTAATATAGATTTCTTTTTTAAGCAGGAAATGTTAATAAAACAAACATTACATATTTATTTTATATTTAACTCTATTTCTTATTATCTAATTACTTTAGTGATAGTTCTCTTTTATTAATTTATTATAACTTTTACATTGGTCCTAAATTTTGATTTTATGGTAAATAACAATTATAATTAAAAATATTGTATGTAATGGGAATTTACAAATTAGGGGCTTTAATTTCTACGTAAATTTATGTAAAATGGATGTTTTTATTCAAAAACGTAAAAATTTGTTAATATTTCTAGTATCACACACATTATTATTTTATAATCATGTGATTATTGTAGTTGTTATGGAAATTTTAATTTTGTATATACTTATTTTCCTACTTTATTACAGTATTTTAATTTTACTACTAACATAAATCTATCAATATCGTTAAAAAATAATTAATAAATTATAGTTCTACATACACACACGTTTTACATTTAAATTTAATAGCTAATATTGAAGTAATCTCCACACATTGCTTTTGAGGACATTTGTGTGTAACACTTTTCAAAAATTATTTACTATTTTTCATGGAAATTAGATTAATAACTTCAAATACACATTGCTTATAAAATTAAAAAAAAATGCTAGATGTTTAGTAAATTCATAGAAAATCATCAATATATAAATAATGTAATGTTATTATGTATTAATAATGCTAAATAATGTAATGTTATTTTTACAATTGATGAAAGATTATTTTCTAAAGTCATTGTTGGCCCATTTGTTTAGTTTATATCTTTAAAGTACTGGGTGATCGTTTTCAAAATGACAGTGTTTGGAGCGCCCTGTAGCGCGATCTAATAGCCGAAATGGAACCAAACTTGGTATTTAAACAAAAACTAGTACCAAAAATCAACGCTAGAACATTTTGTGACGTTTTACAATGTATAAAATATGAGGAAAGAAACATACTAGCACATACAATCGTACAGTTAAATTATTAATGTGTTTATTTACTACATTAACTTCCCCAGTGAAGAATTAGACCACATTCAAAGTGAGCACCGTTCTCAGAAATAACACCGTGCATTCTGTGCACAACGTTCTCCACAGCCGTGCGTAACATATCACGAGGAATATTCCGCACTGTCTTCCTTATGTTGCCCCTTACAATAGACAATAATTTGATACTCCATCAACATAAACGCAAGTTCCGGTAACATGAGAGACATGGCCACTGGAGCTAGTTTACTGCAGCTGAGATTATTTGTCGAAATTGTCTACTACTTACGTTTATAGCCCCTATTACTGGTGCTGTCATTGCACAACATTTGCATTTTTCTTTGATACCCGTATTTTATGCTAATTCTCGTTATTGTAAGCTATAGCAGCGCCACAAAATGTCTTAACGGCGACTTTTGGAACTAAATATTTTTTTTTACGAAACTCTTTTCTTATATCTTAGTTAGTCTAAGCACCGAGTTTGGTTTCATTTCGGCTATATTAGATCGCGCTACACGTTGCTCCAAAAATTGTCACCTTAAAAAATAACAACCTGTACTTAATTATTCTTGGCAGAACATGCAATGAATGACTTCACTACAACTTACTCAATGTTTTAATTCACAGTTTTTTGAATGCCAAATATATATGAAGGCGTTTATAACAAGAATAATAACTTCCTCTATTGATTCATCGTAATGCAGTTAACTTAAAAAATAATAATAAATAAATTGGACCATTTAAAATATTTTTTTTGTGTTGGAAAAAGGACAAATATAGATGAATATCTATTTATAAGGCCGAAAATTCTTTACATTTTATTCTTATTTTGAAAACAAATATGGTATTTACTAACATTTAATTGATATATCAAAGGTCTACAAGATAAAGAAAAATTCAATTCAAATTTTATGCAATTTGATCATATTCTTGAATGCATTTCAAATTAATGTTATATTATAATAAATAATGAAAATAATATTCCTTACATTCCAAGTTAAGTTTTACAGAACAAATGTTAACAGCACTCTATTATTCAATGTCCATAGTCATGATTCATAAATAGCACTTGCAACATACCTTAAAGTTCAATATGATGGAATTTCCAAGGCATGGTATTCGAATATCAATAAATATTTCCAATAAATGTGTTTGAATAAAATAGTTAAATGCGAAAACGCTATTTCAATACCGGTAATTCCATCAACCACTTTCGCGAATATATATATATATATATGTATATATATATATATATATATATATATATATATATATATATATATATCCCCAGGCTCCGATTTAGAGCTAAATGTTGCAGTTAGTGACCTCATTTATGTTTTATATTTTCATTATATTAGAGTTCCCATTTTAAATATTTTGTTTTAGCACATAGTAGTTTTAAATTTATGAATAAAAAATTTAAATATGAATTAAAACTAAAGTTCTTAGCTTTTGCTTCATTGAAAATATAAGTGCTTGGTTATTCCTCTTAAAATTTGCAGCATTAGTCAATATACACTGCTGGACAATTGCTAAGGACGGATCACAAATTGCAATGTAGCATAACATTAAGCGAGACATGAGGCCTAGTAGGATAAAATATAGTTGCCACACTGTTCAGACATTAGAATAAAGAATATTTATTGTTCTGGAAAGTACAAAAGCTGTGAAACATCTGAAAGAAAATAAAAAATTTTCATTTGATGCTGCATACGGAAAAATGGAACAATGCATCTAAAAGTCAGCAGGTACATTGAAGAAAGGTATCAGTACAGGGTATGTCCACCGTAGAGTGTGATGCAACATTCCACACGTCGTATCATACTTTGCACAACATTATCCAGCAGCTGTTAAGGCAATTTATCTCATTCCTCTGGGAGTGCACGGATGAGGATGTTCTTGTTTGTCGGAGGATAGTTTCGACGAGCAACTTGCCTCCCCAAAGCATTCCACACATTTTCAATGGGGTTTAAATCTGGGGAACGTGATGGCCATACGAGGCGTTGAATACCCTCGCTGTCTTGACAATCCTGAGCAGCGAGTATTCGATGACATGTTGCGTTGTCGTCCATAAAAACCAATTTATCACCGACAGCACCACGGAAAAGACGAACATGAGGAAGTAGGACTTCATTAATGTATCGTTGGCCTGTCATAGCCCCATTCGCAACTACATTTATTGGCGTGCGGCCATTGATCATGATGCCGGCCCTCATCATGACATTGCATGTCGGATATCGGTCCCTTTCCTGGATATTTTCTGGATGATAAGCAGTACCACTCTCGAGCCAGATCAGTTGGCGTCTACAATCCGATGATCCGAGAGAGACTGAACCTACTCTCATCTGAGAATAGTACGCATGCCCAGTCCTGTTTAGTCCAATTGCGATGCTCACGACACCATTGCAAACGGGCAGTATGGTGCTGTCTGATCAATGAGCCACACACAACAGGTCTGCGGGCGTATAGTCCTCCTCCCCTCAAACGTCTGGCAACAGTTTTTCGATGCATTCTGCTTTCTGAGGTCTGCTTTCCTGAGGCTGCAAGAAACTGATTTGCCACCTGCTGAGCTGTGGTGCGCCTGTAACTTTTTGCTGATTGGCAGATATATCTGTCGTCTGCAGGCGTCGTACTTCTAACACGACCTCACCCGTGCCGCCTACTACACATTCCAGTAGTTTTAAATGACTTCCACAGCCGTGAAACAACGCTGTAAGCGATGTCGAACTCCCTGGCACAACATCTGTTATTTTTCGTCCTTCTTCGATCTTTCCAATAATTCGGCCCCGCATAAAATCATCGAAGTGATGCCGGGAAGACATGCTAAATATTTCAAGTTCGTCTATAAAATTTTTCCTGTAAAACTTTGACTTGAAACTGTCTCCACGCGTCAAAACCTTTAAAGCTCTTATGAACGCTATCACGTGATGAACAGACGCGGAAAAAAAATTGCATACGCACACTTCTTCTTACTATATCCCACACTTATTCTAATTACCCACATTTTGCTTCCTTTCATTTTGTGGTTGCTATGGATGATAGTGTTTTCCGTCCTTAGCAATTGTTCAGCAGTGTATATATTTTTTTAGCAAAAAAGGTCAATGGGAAGTATTAAAAATTGTCTGATTTTCTATATCCATTATATTTCACGAAATAATTTGTTCTTTATTATATTTTAAAGTTCAATAAATGGTATTAAATTGGGCATATTTTGTAAAAAAACATCTTTATCTACCATCTTTTAAAAAGCTTGAAATTATACACACACACACACACACACACACACACACACACACACACACACACACACACACACACACACACACACACACACACACACACACACACACACACACACACACACATATATATATATATATGTGGCAACTGCTGTATGAGGTCTATTATCAATATTTCTTTTATAACTTATTCCCCTGTTTAATATGACTTCAATGGCTATTTTTTAAGAATTTGACTGGACCAATAGCATGCCATGGGACTCAACTGTTATATTAATAAATCTTATCTTATTTAACTAAGCTTAATGCTTAATTTAATTAAGATATCTTATCGTATTTGTGTAAAAGGGATCTATTTTATAAAAATCAAGTTTATTTAAGCATCGTATGTTATTATAAACATATTTAATGAGATACTTTTATTAATTTTTCTTTCACTATATTACTAATTATTTGTACCATAATAAAATTTTATGATGTAAGTAAATAGTAACACATAGTTTCATAAAAATTTTTAATTCTATTTAAAGAATTTTAAATTTACATGTTGCATAGTTTTGAATTATAGATACTGAAAAAAATTAATTCTTGAATTTCTTATTCCACTTATACATGCTAATATATTTGAACGACATTTATTTTTGAATAAATTTATTTTTGATTTCAGGAAAAACGAATAAGAAATCAGAAATCTTAATTTCATTTTAAGCGAAGGAAGAAAAGGAAATAGTAGTGCTACATTGACCACGAACTTCGCTGACTGCGTGACAGTATAGTTTTCGTAAGAAGGCTTCTGGTGACGGATACAAATAGTCAGAGAACTGAGCTTTCAACCATCGCTCCGCACGAAGTTGACAGTTTTCGGGTACCACCTTTATGTTTCAATCGTGCCCGTCGCCAAGAATTCCTTTGTACTTCTCCACCGCGTACGTGATTTAGTTGCCCATTAAATTCAGGCATGTGTCTTGCTAATGGACTTCACGCCGCTCAAATGCATCAAAAATTCCACGTCACGTGACTAAAAGTGGTGACCCAGAGAGGTGTGCTTTTCAATAATTATCACAGCTTTCATTCTTTTTTATTCATAATTTCTTTTACTATTTTTTTTAAGTATAAAGCTAGAAATATAATACTTTTTTTCAATATTTTTTTGCCTATTCTTTTTTTTCTGTTTCAACTTTTTCATATATGTATAAAAAAGTTTATTTTTTATAAAATCGGAAATTCTTATTTTTAAATGTATTGTTCAAGACAAGAAAAGGTCTTAAGTGTTCTAAAAATATGAAGACATTTCTGGATGGATAATTCGGTAGTTGAAATAAAATTGTCGCCAAATGATCGTAGAGAACGGAAACTCGGCGAGTTCCAGCCAATTTTTCTTTACCATTAACAAAGGCGATAAGTTTAGCGTCTTTTATTTGGAGTTAAAGAAAACGGTTTACTCATCAAAAATAAATTAAGCTCATGAAATAAGGACGAAGGAAGTCCAAAGAGCGGAAATGTGGATTGCTAAGATGCTATTTGGGGCTTGGCAAAAAGGCTGGCGAAATTTAATAAATTGCCATTTCGCTGACAACGAAAGGATGCAGTTGAAAAGAATTTAGAGTTCTTTTATTCGAAACACTAGCATTTCTAAAGAAAATGATTTTCTAAATTGTTCATTTATCATTTTGTTCGCTCCTAAAGTGGGGACTTTTTAATTTGTTCTTTTCTTACCATTTAAAAATGAAGTAATATTTTCTTCAGTCATTTTTATTTGGGATGGGTATAGAAAGAATGCTAATGTTCTAAATTCTACTTTTAAAATGAAGGCATTTTCAAGAAACTGCATTTGGTACTTATTGTTCAGAAAATATAATTTGAAATAAAATGATTTTAAGTGTTGCTCTAATTTTAGGTGATTTTCACTCTAAGAACTAAATACATGTACTGTTTTTTTCAGTTATATTGCTCAGCAAAAATATTGAGATTTAGATACATAAACATTAAAATAATAATTTAATAGATAATTATTCTATCAGGTTTCTTATACAGATCTAAATTATGGATTTTGAGTAAAAATGATACTATAAATTTTGAAAAAGGAAAAATTACAGAAAATTTTTGAAGAAATTTATAAAAGTAGATATTGAAGGATTAGAAAAAATATGATATACTGTAAGTATAAAAAATTGGATACTGTTAAAACATATTAGAAAAAAAGTAATCCAATGTTTTTTTATCATATATTAAAGTAAGGTGAGAAAATAATTATGAAAAGATAATAAGATGGAATCTAGAACTAAATGGAAGAGAAATGTAAAGTATTTGGAGTTAACAACTTCAAAAAAAATAACAATACAGAAAGGAGTGGCAAAAATTTTTAAAAGAAGTCAAGATTCTGTGATGAGTATGTCCTAATTGATAATATTGTTTCATACTTTCTAAAATAATTTACGATTAATAAAACAAAATTTGGCATTTTTGTCTCAAGAACTTATTTAAGTCTAACTGTTTGGAGGACTTATAGCTTCAAAAATTTCGATTTGTAAAACATATCTTATATTTGTATTAATCAGCAGATAATTTATTTTTCTCTTCCTTATTTACATTATAAAACAATAAACGCACACATATGTGACTATTTTTCACGAATACGTTTTTTAAACGAAAGGTTATATGAAATATTTGCATAATTCGTTTTGTTTGGTATTATCAAATTACGACGTCTTATTTACTAGAACTTGCAGGTTAAAGTGGATTCCAAATTACTACAAATATCCATGCTTTATTGAAATAGAACACATGAACTGTTGAATTGAAGGACAGAGAGAAAGTTATTCCATTTCCTTCTCTTCCTGGTATAATTTAAGAATAATAAAATTTTATAACAGTTAAAAGTTCTCGAAAATAAAACGTAGGTTACCCAGATACTGTAAATGACGTGGTATCTCTTTCTTCTCTGCTTATGGACATTTATAGAACATTTTTAATCATAATTTATTATGTTTAAATTTTCAGTAGCTAAAATTGCTTCGGTTGACTTTTATAATACATATTGATAAATACATTTTTAAAAATTTGCTCTCTTGTAAGAATTTTAACTACATTCTTGGCAAGTATCCATTTTGATCCATTTCTGAAGAAATCAGAGATTTGGAGCAAAACTTAATTTATAAAACTCATAATCTTATTGTTAGCAAAGAATTTTTGATACCTTGCACTTTAATTACTGTTTATTGAGATCGAAAGCAAATATGCATGATAAAAAATTTTCATATTCTTATTTTATTTTTAATAATTTCATATGCATTTGATTTAAATTTAATTTACAAATTTAAAAATATGATGTAGAAAATGTAGAAATGTAATCAAAACATACAACTGTACATTTTGATTTATTATTAGATAAATAAATCTGAGATATAGAATTCGAAATAACTTTGAAAATTTTCTATGCATTTTAAGATCGAACAAATTATGTAACTGTCATATTATTCACTATTTTTCATCATCTTTTTTCAACATCATCTAAAGTCCTGTGGTCAGTCGTTGAGCAATTACCATGGGTGTAATGTCTGGAGAAAATATCCCCTCCTTCTGATCAATGTCAAAATTGAGAGAGTGGATCCTATCGTGGTGCCATCTATCGGAGGGGTTTGGACAAAGACGTATTTTCACCTTCATGGTGCTGTGGTTAAACGTAAGACGCACCTTACTGGCTCAAATTCGCATAGCCTACTGCATAACAAGATTGGCTTGTCCAAGTGTCAAAAGTAACAAACTTTTTTTCTTTTCTTCTCTTTAATAAAGCAGCAATTTTACATTTCAAATACATATTTTTATGGTAAGAGACAGCTTTACTGAAAGAAATGATTCAAATTCAATTTCGATTATCGTTGAACAATGGTTGATGCGGAAGCTTCCTATCCATTTTGTACATGTTAGTGCATCGAGTAATGTGCTTAAAATTTATTTGAATTATACTCATTGTGCCAGGTTAACTTTACCTTTTATTTAAAAAAAATTGCTGTACACCTGCAAAAAATATTGAAACAAACTTGAGATGAATATAATGTGTTCTACGTACTATTTACAATATTAATAGCGAAGATTATAAATTGAAATAATATTAACATTCATTTTTGGAGTGCTTAAGAAACTACGGAGACAGAAAATCTCAAGTAAAGTTCGGATATTTAGAAGCGTAAACAAAACCTTTTTTCAACTTTTTATTGATTCAATTTTCATTTTAATCGTGATTATATTTCTGGAAGTATGAAGCAGATTTTCCAGCTTCCTTTCTCGGAAAAAAATAAAAAATTAAAAATGTTATCCGCATTATAACGAGTAAAGAAGAATTCATACAAATGTAATAAATTACATGAATTCAACATCTTTATTTACCTTTTATTTTTACCTCTTAAATTGATTTTTATAAGAGAATTAAAATTATAAATGTAATTATTTATATTTATGGACGTTTTAGTTTAATTTCAAATTCATAATATTTCATGTTAATTTTTCGAAGCTAACTATTTATTTTTATGTTACGTTTAAGAACAATTTCTTATAAATTAATTACTAACAATGTCGTTTTATGCTGTATTCAACAATAGTTATTTTAAATACATATTTTTTATAAATAACTATGAAAAAATATTTTTAATGTTGCATGATTTTTAACAATTTATTTTTATAGCTCTTAACTGCATAAAATATTTTTTATCAGTATGAAAAATGTTTAAACTAATTAAATAATTATTTTAATTATATACGATATTGAACACTAAGCAATGCTAATCTAAAAAATTATTTTTAAAAACAAAATTGATCATTTTGAATATTTCTTATACTTAATTTCGATTGATTTGTTTATTTTATAGTTAGCAATTGATGTTAGAAAAACGGCCTCTTGTGCAATTATTTGACAAAGATATTTTATTAGACACAATTGAAATAAATGACATACGAGAAAATGCAATTATACTACAAAGGGGTACGATAAGCAATTTACTACCTGTCGGAAACATACGTTGATTATCCATCATTCATTAATTATCCACAGAGATTTATCATGAAATGTAATCATTAATTGGTTAATTGTCTGGTTCCGTAATGCAAAAGGTTATTAATTAAATTTATGTTTCGGCTTTTTGACAACTGCGCAGTTAAGGGGAAATACCAAATATTGTCAATCGCAAATAAATTAAGACTATTTGTTGTGTAACAACTTTATTTAGTGCATATACTAACTACCAAGTGGATAAAATTAATTTTTAGTCTGAATGTTTTAGAAATAGGAATTTTAAGCATATTAAAAAATAACTGTGATGGTACAGTTTCAAATATACATTATAATTCAAGTGAGCTGAATTCCAAAAATAAATAAATAAATAAAATAAAAGCTTTTTAATTAGCGGAACTTTTTCCTATTTTTGATGCTATCATTAACTTTTATTAGAGAAATTTGTACATTTTCAAAAGTATATGTTCAAAATTGTTTGAAGTGAACTATTTAGCTTCAATCAAAATAAGTGGAGTGTTTCGCAGCATTACTCCATTAATAAAAGTTTTTTACCAAAAGACATATGACCGAAGTCGATGATTTTCTGTTTCTGAAGGCCTAAAATGTAGTACTTTAATACCTAAAATGTAATACTTAATTTAAATTATTTGTTACTTATAGTTCAATATGAACTTTATGTGAACTTAACTCTTCCATTTTATTACATTTATCGTCTATCTTTATTTTTAATCTACTTAGAGAATTTCTTCCTTAGGCATTTTATCCTCCAATTAAATACTTTTAATACCCATAACATTGGATACTTAGATGGGACTAAGTACACCAGATTTAAAATCATAAGTTTCTTTTATCTGTATCAGACTATAAATATTGCAAGTTATTCCTGATGTCATGGATCATAACAGCTTAATGATAGAACTGTGCCATTCGGAGTGGAATTGTGGTTTTCTAAGATTCAATGCAAGTCACTGTTGAACAACTGAAAATGCTTATTGCTGATCAGCTTTGTAATTCCGATTTGTCGAGGGAGAGAAAGTAATACGGTATTTTCCAGGTTTCCTCCCTTGTGACAAGGTATTTAAAATACCATCTGGAGGCCAATGCGAGATCATTGTCCAAATAATTTGTGATATCTCTCAACTTATTGGTAATTGGTTATGCGATGATTATTCCTGATGTCAAATTATTTAAATGATAAATAAGAATATTACTAATAGATGCTTTATCTCTTTTGAAAGTGATCAGTTTTAAGGAACTGGCTATAAAATATATCATCTCTATAACACCATATTTACATGTTAAGATAAATTAAGCTAAAAAAACTTTCCTACACTATTCCGAAAGTCATGTATGCAAAAAATATAAATCCAGCTTCTGATTCATAACAATGGTCAACTTCCGTTTCTCAAGAATAACTATGATTGAATTTGCAACTTGCATTTCAAGAGTATGTGGTCCACCATTCATATACGGTAAGCTTGGTTGTAATTTAAGAATTCTTATAGAATTACCTAAATTAAGGTAAATAGAATTACCGAATTCCTTAAAAATCATTTACATAAAATTTGTTGTGATTTGGCTATTTAAACATTTTTAATTCAAAAAAGTATAGTGACTCAAGAGCTCAAAAGATCTGACAAAAAATTAACATAAAATTATTGTAATTTTTAAAAATATAAATCAATATCATGTCTCTGCTTTGAGTCACTTAAGACAGAGAGAGATAGAGAGTATACGAATCAATATCACTTAAAACATAAAAAAAATTAATGATGAAGTTCAATATTTATCAATATGAATACTCTTCAGATTATATAGATTCGCATTTTGTTAATAACATAAAAATAACAAAGATATAATTACATAACAAATTATTATATAAAAATAATATAAGTTTAACATCGCACAATTTATAGTAATTAAACTTGGCTTTTGATTATTAATAAATCATTGAAAGTAATGAATAAACCCCCTTATTATTCTGCTTAGAATAAGAATAAACCTCGGGTGAACATATTGTTCAGAAATGTTCTCCAATTGATACATTAGATATACTTAAGCATGCTACCAAAAATCATGCACGTTCTTTCTTTGCATCCTATTTAATAAATAATAACATAAATTCTTCCGAAATAGAATGTCTCAAAATTCTTCTGTTGCTAAACAATGATTGAAAATATATTCGAAGACAAAGCATTTTTTAGATCATCTTCAAAAACATATATTAGGATCATATAATAATCATAATAAAGAATATATAGAGCAGAAAAATTTATTCGTATCACTAAAACAGAATCTTAAGCGTGTTTTTAATTTATATGTTTTATTGCTTTTTTAGAATGCTAATTCCATTACTTGTTCTTTGCAATTGCTATAGTGTATTTTGTTGATTCCACCTCAATATTTCTAAATTTGTTTTCTGCTAAAATTATTATTTTCAAAATATTACAAGAAAAATTCTTATAATAACAGAAAAATACAGATAATTATTGTATGTTTACCTTAAATAAAATTTATCTTTAATTCTTCTGTATTTTATTACATGTGCTTGAATATATTATAATTGCAGCTGAAACTTACATATAAATAAAGAGACTAAAATATTAAAAAGTTTCACTTTTAGAAATTAAAGCATCACCCCTTAAAAATATAGTTTACGTAAATATTTATTACTTATGCATCAAACCAATTCATTTAAAAAAATTACTCCCTAATTTCTACTCAAAATCTTTACTTAAATCACTTAATAAGAAAAATCATCTAGTATAAAACCAGTTGGATTAAACAATGAACAATTAGGGATATTAAGAAGGGAAATATTTCCCACCTTCTTAATATCTTAAATTAACTACAGAGGTTTTACCTTTTAAATTATCTCATTTCTGAATACTTAGATGATTGAAAAGATTTAGAGTCAATCCAGATTCAAAGCTTCCTTCTCCTCATTCTTGATGATTCTTAATAAAAAAAAAAATCCCCAATCCTCCCTCCACCCAAATGAGTTTGAATAAATTTCATTGTTTCAACTTTCTTAATGTCTTAAAACCCTGAACTCGAAGGAAACGAAGCAGGGATATTGATGAGAAAGAAAAGGGGAAAAAAATAAAAAAGGGTAACCAGAAAGGGAAAAATCTTGACGAAAGTACTAAAATAAAACTTCTTTCTCGAATATAAATAAGCATCGACAGTTTAAGGGGGAACTAAATTCCCCCACTGTGGAAAATTTACTTAAGTATCGCTTTGGTGTGGGGGACCTATACCTTCTTTGAGAGTTCCATAAATTTTAATGATTCTCTACCAACCGTAGAAGATTTTTCCTTCATTTCGAAAAGGCCTCATCCCCTCCCTAAAAATCAGTCATTGCCTCATGACACTCCTAAATGGTTTATATATTTATTTATTCAAATGCAGGATTACTTCTCCTCCGTTTCTCGAATAGGGAGGAGCTATTTTTTTTTCTTGCACCATTTTCTTTTTCGAACAGTTCGAATTCCGTTGGAACGGGACTGATGGGAAGGGAATATTTAAATACATTAGGATCGTTTGGGAGTCGAAGTGAAGACAGGCACACGACACTTCAGAAATCGTGAGGGACAGGCCTTCGTTAAAGTCCTGTTTGCATAGCCCGGAAAATTCCGGGAGAGGAAGGAAACCCGGGAGGGAAAAGAATGGTATGTAAAAAAGGGTTAAGAGTGGAGCAGTTTTAGAGGGGTGCGTGAGGGATTTTTTCGATTTTACTAACCCTGATGAGTAATGGAAGGTTGTTCGCTCAATCACTTTTTCGCATTTGTGCCAATGTTATGAATTTTAAAAAGGCATGCAGTCAGACGACGGCGAACACAATCTTCACGAATACAAACAAACGTAATTAGAGTTTAAACAGATTACGAAGGATTAAGTTATTTATTTTTGAAAACAGTGTTAACTCAAGTTACTTAATTTTTTCATAAAAAAAGAAAACTTACAGTTTATTGTAAAATAATCAAGGTAATTAATTTGAATATGGTGTAAATGAATGAGTCCTTTCAAAATTTTGAATAATCATATTTTATTATTCCAATTTACTTTAAATAGTAATATTTTATAGCTACTTACTTCTAGGATAATATTAATTAAATAGACCTGTTAATTATAAATATGAGTTCTATTTTTATATTAATTTATTTAATTGTCAGTGACTGCTTTGTAGATTATACCCTTATAAATAATATATTTCAATAAATTAATCAAATTCATTAATTTAAGCTCACATTTAACTATCGTTAAGTAGGCATATTTATTAATTGCTTTTAAAATGCCATTTACTAATTCAGTTCTACGTTTAAGATTTTTTAAGTTAATTCATTGCAGGGACAATAGTAGTAATTTATATCAAAATTACTTTGACATTTGGGTATGATTATTTAATTAAGAATTATTTGTATATCTAAGGAATTTACTGTATTACTATAATAATCTTATGATATAAAAAATTTTTGTCTGTTATCTCCATTAATTTAATCTTAGATATGTCAGAAATATGAGGAGGTAAAAAATTTCATTTGTATTTATTTTAAATAATTTTCGACGTTAATTTACTTCGTTATTTCTTATAATACCTCGTAAAAAACATGTTTTTTGATCAGTTGACATAATAGACTATTCCATACGTAAATTATGCTATATCTTATATTATACTGACATTATATTAGTTTGATTATTCGCATTTATAGTAATTAACTTGTGATTACTGCGAAAACTTTGTAATTTGGGAGGAATGTCAAATGAAATCTATAATGGTAATTATAAAGAAAGTACTTTCAACCTGAAAAATTGATTCACGAAAATATGATGTCATTGTAGTTTACAAAATGGGACATAACCCTATATTATTTTTATAGAAACAATGTTGTTCTGTTATATTGATCAGAATTTAATTGCTCAATTATTTTTCATTGTGTAAAAAGATTTTTAAAATATAAGCAGATTTCTCTATTAAATACTAATATTATAAACTACATATCTTACAAATTAGGTTTTTAGTTACTCAATTTAGATAATTTAAACCATAAGATAGCCAATAGGGGGGAGAATTAGCCGCTGTTATGTCCAGAAGGTAACTTGTTCAATAACCTGTTAAGCGTAAACCTTAATCCTAATAAGATCAATACACATTAATCTGCAAGAGTATAATGATTCTCTGAAAGTATGATGTGAATGGACGGTAAAGAAGAAGCCAGCTCAGGTGTCAGCTTCGTCATTTGTTTGTGATTCAAAATGACAAAAATAATATGGTGTTTTTATGACCTGTGGCAGAAAAAATAAGTAGCAAAAAACGAATCCAATGAAAAAAAAAAACATCAAATAACTGGTAAAATTAAATAGAAACTAAAAATTACATTATATTGATGCCAACGGATTTTCGAAATCTACTAATTCTTAAAAATAATTTACTTAAAATACTTTTTTAAAAATCAATTTAATTTTATTAGAAGTATTATTTTAAATAATTTTCTTGGTTTATTTTACCTTGAAAATTATTCAAATGAACCTTTCAAGTGAGATACATTTCATTCAATTTTTAGATATCGTATTTTCCATTAGTAACGGCAACAATTTAACCTAATACGTCCCTCTTGAAATCGCAGCGTTTCTAAAGATCATTTACTAGAGGCACGCACATCCTCTGTTGCGGAAGAGGGTGGTTCATTTCCAGAATCCAAACGATTTTATAGCTTTCGAACTCTTTCGGGGCAAGGGGATGGTAATAATATCGGAAGAAAAGGGGGTAATCACTTAATCTGAAAGCGTCCGCTGGCCCAAAGGTGGGGTAACAAATTGCCACAGCTCTCTGGCACTTCATTTCCTCTGAAGCCTGGAACTTGGCGTAATTGGCGGAAATCGTCGCGTTCTCACTTGCGCCAGGAAAACCCAAGAGTAGCTATTGATGCACGCCATTTTGCTGCCATATTGCTTTCACTTAAAGAGAAGCGTAATTTGAGGATTATTTGTAGCTCCATGTTTGGAAACGTTAAGTTTTTCTTCCCGCCTAACATTGAAGCTGAATTTTCTTTTGTTTAACTTATCTGACACATCTTAAATGTATACTAAAGATAGCAAATACTGATTTTTTTAATGTTTTTACTGTTTATATAGACTTATAATTAAGTTTTAGGAAAGTTAGATATTTAAAAATGACTTTTAATAAAAGTATTACATAACATAATATTTTTAAAGAAATTTATTTGATTTTTTTAGATCAATGGGAACTAAAAGAAACGGGGTCAATTGGTAGATAACCAAAATATTTTGGCCTTATCGCCGATGCTAATTTGTGTGATATGCATATCTAAAAATTACTTGTTTGGCGCCGATCGTCATTGAAGATGGTCGCAAGACAAATAAAATATGAAAGTTTTTGGTGATCCAGAGAAGTCTGCCAACCCATGCTTTGGTGAAGTTATTTATTACTTTTATAAATTAAACGAAATCAATAATTAAACTTGCACAAGTTACATTATCTAAATGATGTTTCCTACAATCTGTATATTATGAGCCTGTCATGGCAAATAGCTTGAATCAAAACCAACTAGAATAAGAGGCCATAACAATGAGTAAATAATTCTCATTATCTGTGACAAATGATTATGGAAATTTATATATAAATTATGTACAATTTGATCAGTACAGTATAATAAATGCTCTGTCTTGAAAAATTCTTATTTTAAAGTAGATTAATTTCTTGATGAAATGTAAAAATTCACTGCAAAGCGTGAAGATCAATATTAATCTATTTGTTAATCAGGTTATCGAACTTGAAACTTCATAAAAATATATGGTTCAACGTTTTAACTACCGTTTTGATTATTTATATTTTGGTTAATGTTTTCTGCTATATTTAAATAGAGCTATATTTGAAATCAATTTGTTGCTTTTTATTATTCATTTTCGATTTACTTAGTTGTTCTTTTCTATACAGACTACGATGATTTCCCATTCTGCCAAATTTAGAACTAGTATGAAGAACTCTATTTAATTATATATATAAAGTAAATTTTCCTTATATTTCTCTGAAAGTTAAAATAATCCTTAAAAATTATTAGCATATGTAAGGTATCTCATTCCTAGAGACATGGCCTTATGCAAATTATCCTGTTTCATAGCATGCACCTTGATTATTATACAAAAAATATTCTTTTACATGCTACAAGTATTGGTGGCAAAAAGGTAATCATAACTGTTTCGTTACGTTTTTCTATATTAAAAATACCACGCTTATTAGATAGGAAAGTTCGCACATATGACCTATGTGAGAAAACTTAATTGTATTCGTTCAATACAAGTATCTTTGATCAGAAGAAACAAATAAAGACACATCCGATTTAAACTGCTGGCGAAAAATTTTAAAAGACAGACGAAAATATTTAAATCACACAGAAACATTTCAAGATAATTATATAGTAAATAACTTTTGAGAAAAAAACCTGCTTATTGCCTTAATGAAAGCAGAAAACTTTTTTATACTCTGATGGATTTCACACATCGCAATTATTATTTAATTGCTTTTAATGAAAGATTGTTTTACTAATTAAATTTGGCACATATGAAAATACATATACAACACGATTTATAAAGAATCTTTAAATGAGATTGTAAGGAACAAAAAAGGAAATTACTAAAAGACGGAAATAAATTATTAATAGACATCTAATTAAATTTACGAAAATCAGAAAATAATTTTTATTTTTGCACTTGGATATAAAAGTTACTCTTACACACATTTGTAACTTAGAACAGTATTTGCTGGTCTTTAAATTACATAAATATTGGTTGTTATTGGTTCGGACAGCATGATAAATCTAGCTGAAAGGTGAAGGAGGCAGAATTTTAATGAATTATTTGCCGGTTCGAATCCTTGAGCGGGAATTGCTTACCGTAAAGATAAACGATGTCTTTGTTTAAAAAAAAATTACTTCATTAAATATTTTTGATTACTATGATTAAAATTCATCATAGTTATATTTATCATGATAAAAAAGATGAATTTAAATTAACTTTGAAAAAAAATGCTCATTGCAATAAAAAAAGAAAAATTTTATTTGATTAATCGCGTGTTAGTTTTTGGTCAACAAATATTTGCTTTAAATTTAATATTACATTCTGAATTATAGAGTTTTTAGTATACGCACACACACACAAAAGAAAATAAAAGTATAACAGATAATTTTAGGCAATTTCAACATACCAAATTATCGAATAATTCTGAAAAAATGAAGTTAAATAACAATGGAACTCTCGTTAAAATTACAAATATTAAAAATATATTGTTTTTTTTTTAATATTATAATATGAAATTGAATTTTATTCATTAAGTGGGAGATTTAGATGATTGTTTTAATGTTTTGATATAATAAATATTTGATTTAATTCCGAGAGGTAAAATGCTAATTATTATAAAAACTCATTATAATTTTTTATTCGTATTTAATATTGTAATATAATTTAGCATTCCTAATATGATAAAAAAGTTAAGGCACCACCAAATTGAAAGATTTTTGACAGCTTAAACGCACAAAATTTCGCATTATATTTGAGAATTTGAAGTGAAATTGTGAATATTACTTTGTAAAAATAAGATGATTTCGTAAGTATTACTTTGACATACATATATAACATTGCAGCTTTGGATACTTTTCTTTACTTTAGACATCCAAAAAAGGTTATCTTCACTACCGCTGTCCACTGGGCCTAATGAATAAGGCACCTGATTTCTAATCAGAAGATATCGGCTTCGAGTCTTGTAATGGACGTTACCAAATTTGTAATGAATTATTCTCTTATTAAACAGGGGTTATAACATATATGATCCGTAACGTCTTATAATCACATTACTTTAGTAAAAGAATCTTGGATCAAACCCCTAAATTGCAGGCGAAAAATAAAAATGTCAATCGTATCTAATGCATACAGAATCCATATAAATTTCTGGCATAATATTTCAAAAGAGAAGATAACATTACAATTCTTTGCAGGGATTTTTATAAGAAATTAAATTTGAAAAAATTATAATTTTTTATAGGGAGCAGAAAATTTTTAATTTTATAATATGACAAAAATTAAACTTCGCATTTTAATTGCGTAATACTCAGAATTAAATAAATAATTAAGTTTATAAAGAAAGAAATTATTCAAACCTCTTTTGAAATATTTTAAAATGTTTTTAATGTACTATAGTAAGCAAATTACTAAAATACTCAAATACAATATTATACAAATGTACTTAAAGTCATAATAATAGGAAATAATATTTCTTTTTGCAATTGCTTATAAAAGTTACATTTTTATTTATGAAAAAAATGTTAATTTATGAACAATTTCTGACGATCTTCGATACACCGTTTCGAATTAAATTTTTTGTTTAACGCTTTCGGTCTCTGTAGCGTATTGGTTGCAACGATTAATCCAAAAGCTTCCGTTTGCAAGTACCGATACAAGGGTTGGGTGACCTTGGAATAATTAATAGTCTCAAAAGTATTTTGGATTTGTTTTCAAAAGCTTTCCTGATTAGTAGTTTGAATATATCCATAAACTGCCTTAATATATTTAATTTGCTTCTAAAAGGAAAATATCAAATTTTATGAAAATTCTCGTGGGTTTGAACATGGTAAATTTCCGTTTGTTTACTTTTTATTTTTGATTTAATATTGTTATTTAAATTGGAGTTTTATAATATTAAAAAAATTAATTTGCCGAAATCAAACAATTTTTGGTAATTTTATCGTACAAAATTTGATTGTATTGGAGGATTTGAAGTAAAATAACAATAGAACTATAGAAAAAATTATACATTTTAAACACTAACTAAAAAAAGATTATTTTGTTTTATATTCACTAATGTTAAATTTACATTCACTCATAATATTGCCGAGCGGGATACATTTTTTAAAAATTTAGTTGTCTATTAAAGCTTGTATTCCCTGACCCTGTCAGCGTGGCCCGATGGATAACGCGTTTAACTTCCCTTAAGAACATTGCAGGTTCGAGTCCTGTCGATAACGCTGTGCCAAATGATTTTTGGCTTTTATAATAAGTTCTACTATTTGAAAGGAGAAATGGCATATATAACCTGTGGTATATAACAATGACTGCTATTCAAGATGTTTTGGATCAAACGGCTGAATTGCCTACAGAACAAAAATTTATTGCCTACAGAATAAATTTAGACGTGTAATAAAGGTTGTAATCACTGGCGGTGTCCGCGTGGCTTAATGAATAAGGCAGACGCCTTATCCATTAGGTCTGATTTCGAATCAGAAGATTGCAGATTCGAGTCCTGTCGCGGACGATGTATAATTTGTTTTTTTCAACATAATTTCCACTTCTATTTGAAAGGGAAAAGCAAATATATCACCTGTGGTACTTAAATATGTAAGTTATTCAAGCTGTTTCGCGTCAAACCGCTGAATTGCCAATAGAATTGAATTTTATAAATAATATTAAAGGCATAGAGAATACGCATAAATTTTCGGAAGATAATTTCATGGATAAGCTGATGATATTATAAAAACATTTTTAAGGTGTCTCTTGCAAAAATTAAATCTTAAACAAAAGCAGCGATTTTTTCGGATATATTTTTTAATTATATTTATATTGATTTATAAAAATTGGATACAAATTAAACATCACAGTATAACGTCTAAAACCTTGAAGTAACTTGAAATTTTAGTTTCAAAACTAGAAATTTTAAAACTTTTTTTATAATATTAAAATTGATTTCAATATTTTATTGCGAGCATATTCTAAATATACCAAATTACGATATAATAGACATGTACTTAGATTTTTAATTGTTTGAAATTTATAATTTTTTATTCGCTTATTGAAGAACCATTTTCTTGTTCTTAATTTATATAATTATTCTGAGGTTCTTCGATATACCGATTTATATTTTGATTCAGCTTGTTGCTCTTGATCTTTTTGATTAACGGTTACGCCAAAGAATAAAGAATGCACGTTGTACGAGTTCGAATTACAATAGAAGGCCAATACTATAATCATTGATGTCCTTTCCGATTTAATTTCAAAATTTCCTTGAATAATATAATAATATACTTAGATTAATATTTTATGATATTTTTTTCCCTGAAATGATTAATATTCAATTTTGCTATAAACCAATCACTTTCAGTTTTAGCAAAATTTGGGTTGTATAAATTGGTAAATTTTGGTTTAAATATTTCTTATTCTGATTTCTTATTGTCATGTTAATTAGTGTTTCTATATAGAAAAATAATTTCCGTGCCGAAATTGACTGATTTTTGACATCATAAACGTTAAATTTTCATTACATTTTTGTGCATTCGAAGAGAAGTACCAATAATATTCACATAATTCTTATGCAGTTAAAAAATATGAATATTTGTTTGATATACCTTTACGTTACCTCACATTCATTTATCATACCTTAGCTTCATAAGCTTTTAAATTTAGTCGTGTAATAAAGGTTGTGGTTGTTGTCGTTGTCCGCGTGGCGTAATGGGTAAGGCGTCTGACTTCGAATCAGAAGATTGCAGGTTCGAGTTCTGTCGCGGAGGATGTGTGATTTGTTTTTTTTGTCGTAAGTTCTACTCCTATTTGAAAGGAAAAGTCATATATAACATCTGTGGTATCTAATGATGTAAGTTATTCAAGCTGTTTCGCGTCAAACCGCTGAATTGCCAGCAGAATTGAATTTTATAAATCGTACTAAAAGTATAAAAAATACGCATAAATTGCTGAATAATAAATTGATGGAAAATCTAATGACATTATAAAAACATTTTTAAGGTGTAAGAGGCCAAAATTAAATCTTAAAAATAGCAGCTATTTTTTAAGAAATATTTTTCAATGATACTTATATTCATTTTATAAAATTTGAAACAAATTAAACATCGCAGTATAACTTCGTAAAACCTTGAAGTAACTTGAAATTTTAGTTTCGAAACTAGAAATTTTAAAACTTTTTATATAATATTAAAATTGATTTTAATATTTTATTGCGAGCATATTCTAAATATACCAAATTACGATATAATAGACATGTACTTAGATTTTTAGTTGTTTGAAATTTATAATTTTTTATTCGCTTATTAAAGAACCATTTTCTTGTTCTTACTTTATATAATTATTCTGAGGTTCTTCGATATACCGATATATATTTTGACTCAGCTTGCTGCTCTTGGTCTTTTTGAATTAACGGTTACGCCAAAGAATAAAGAATGCACGTTGTACGAGTTCGAATTACAATAGAAGGCCAATACTATAATAAGTCATGTCCTTTTCGATTTATTTTCAAAATTTTCTTGAATAATATTATAATATTCTTAGATTAATATTTTATGATATTTTTTTCCCTGAAATGATTAATATTCAATTTTGCTATAAACCAATCACTTTGAGTTTTATGATCATTTGGGTTGTATAAATGTGGTAAATTTCGGTTTAAATATTTCTTATTCTGATTTCTTATTGTCATGTTAATTAGTGTTTCTATATAGAAAAATAATTTCCGTGCCGAAATTGACTGATTTTTGACATCATAAACGTTAAATTTTCATTACATTTTTGTGCATTCGAAGAGAAGTACCAATAATATTCACATAATTCTTATGCAGTTGAAAAATATGAATATTTGTTTGATATACCTTTACGTTACCTCACATTCATTTATCATACGTTATCTTCATAATCTTTTAAATTTAGTCGTGTAATAAAGGTTGTGGTTGTTGTCGTTGTCCGCGTGGCCTAATGGATAAGGCGTCTGACTTCGAATCAGAAGATTGCAGGTTCGAGTCCTGTCGCGGAAGATGTGTGATTTGCTTTTTTCGTCGTAAGTTCTACTCCTATTTGAAAGGAAAAGTCATATATATCATCTGTGGTATCTAATGATGTAAGTTATTCAAGCTGTTTCGCGTCAAACTGCTGAATTGCCAGCAGAATTGAATTTTATAAATCGTATTAAAAGTATAAAAAATACGCATAAATTGCTGAATAATAAATTGATGGAAAATCTGATGACATTATAAAAACATTTTTAAGGTGTAAGAGGCCAAAATTAAATCTTAAAAATAGCAGCTATTTTTTAAGAAATATTTTTCAATGATACTTATATTCATTTTATAAAATTTGAAACAAATTAAACATCGCAGTATAACTTCGTAAAACCTTGAAGTAACTTGAAATTTTAGTTTCGAAACTAGAAATTTTAAAACTTTTTATATAATATTAAAATTGATTTTAATATTTTTATTGCGAGCATATTCTAAATATACCAAATTACGATATAATAGACATGTACTTAGATTTTTAATTGTTTGAAATTTATAATTTTTTATTCGCTTATTAAAGAACCATTTTCTTGTTCTTAATTTATATAATTATTCTGAGGTTCTTCGATATACCGATTTATATTTTTACTCAGCTTTCTGCTCTTGGTCTTTTTGGATTAACGGTTACGCCAAAGAATAAAAATGCACGTTGTACGAATTTAAATTACAATAGAAGGCCAATACTATAATTATTGATGTCATTTTGGATTTAATTTCAACATTTTCTTGAATAATATTATAATATTCTTAGATTAATATTTTATAATATTTTTTTCCCTGAAATGATTAATATTCAATTTTGCTATAAACCAATCACTTTGAGTTTTATGAACATTTGGGTTGTATAAATGTGGTAAATTTCGGTTTAAATATTTCTTATTCTGATTTCTTATTGTCATGTTAATTAGTGTTTCTATATAGAAAAATAATTTCCGTGCCGAAATTGACTGATTTTTGACATCATAAACGTTAAATTTTCATTACATTTTTGTGCATTCGAAGAGAAGTACCAATAATATTCACATAATTCTTATGCAGTTGAAAAATATGAATATTTGTTTGATATACCTTTACGTTACCTCACATTCATTTATCATACGTTATCTTCATAATCTTTTAAATTTAGTCGTGTAATAAAGGTTGTGGTTGTTGTCGTTGTCCGCGTGGCCTAATGGATAAGGCGTCTGACTTCGAATCAGAAAATTGCAGGTTCGAGTCCTGTCGCGGAAGATGTGTGATTTGCTTTTTTCGTCGTAAGTTCTACTCCTATTTGAAAGGAAAAGTCATATATATCATCTGTGGTATCTAATGATGTAAGTTATTCAAGCTGTTTCGCGTCAAACTGCTGAATTGCCAGCAGAATTGAATTTTATAAATCGTATTAAAAGTATAAAAAATACGCATAAATTGCTGAATAATAAATTGATGGAAAATCTGATGACATTATAAAAACATTTTTAAGGTGTAAGAGGCCAAAATTAAATCTTAAAAATAGCAGCTATTTTTTTAGAAATATTTTTCAATGATACTTATATTCATTTTATAAAATTTGAAACAAATTAAACATCGCAGTATAACTTCGTAAAACCTTGAAGTAACTTGAAATTTTAGTTTCGAAACTAGAAATTTTAAAACTTTTTATATAATATTAAAATTGATTTTAATATTTTATTGCGAGCATATTCTAAATATACTAAATTACGATATAATAGACATGTACTTAGATTTTTAATTGTTTGAAATTTATAATTTTTTATTCGCTTATTAAAGAACCATTTTCTTGTTCTTAATTTATATAATTATTCTGAGGTTCTTCGATATACCGATTTATATTTTTACTCAGCTTTCTGCTCTTTGTCTTTTTGGATTAACGGTTACGCCAAAGAATAAAAATGCATGTTGTACGAGTTCGAATTACAATAGAAGGCCAATACTATAATTATTGATGTACTTTTGGATTTAATTTCAACATTTTCTTGAATAATATTATAATATTCTTAGATTAATATTTTATGATATTTTTTTCCCTGAAATGATTAATATTCAATTTTGCTATAAACCAATCACTTTGAGTTTTATGAACATTTGGGTTGTATAAATGTGGTAAATTTCGGTTTAAATATTTCTTATTCTGATTTCTTATTGTCATGTTAATTAGTGTTTCTATATAGAAAAATAATTTCCGTGCCGAAATTTGCTGATTTTTGACATCATAAACGTTAAAAGTTTCATTACATTTTTGTGCATTCGAAGAGAAGTACCAATAATATTCACATAATTCTTATGCAGTTATAAAATATGAATATGTGTTTGACATACCTTTATATTACCTTACATTCATTTATCATACGGCAGCTTCATAAGCTTTTAAATTTAGTCGTGTAATAAAGGTTGTGGTCATTGTCGTTGTCCGCGTGGCCTAATGGATAAGGCGTCTTTCTTCGAATCAGAAGATTGCAGGTTTGAGTCCTGTCGCGGACGATGTGTGATTTAATTCTTTCGTCGTAAATTGTACTCCTATTTGAAAGGAAAAGTCATATATATCATCTGTGGTATCTAATGATGTAAGTTATTCAAGCTGTTTCGCGTCAAACTGCTGAATTGCCAGCAGAATTGAATTTTATAAATCGTATTAAAAGTATAAAAAATACGCATAAATTGCTGAATAATAAATTGATAGAAAATCTGATGACATTATAAAAACATTTTTAAGGTGTAACAGGCCAAAATTAAATCTTAAAAATAGCAGCTATTTTTTAAGAAATATTTTTCAATGATACTTATATTCATTTTATAAAATTTGAAACAAATTAAACATCGCAGTATAACTTCGTAAAACCTTGAAGTAACTTGAAATTTTAGTTTCGAAACTAGAAATTTTAAAACTTTTTATATAATATTAAAATTGATTTTAATATTTTTATTGCGAGCATATTCTAAATATACCAAATTACGATATAATAGACATGTACTTAGATTTTTAATTGTTTGAAATTTATAATTTTTTATTCGCTTATTAAAGAACCATTTTCTTGTTCTTAATTTATATAATTATTCTGAGGTTCTTCGATATACCGATTTATATTTTTACTCAGCTTTCTGCTCTTGGTCTTTTTGGATGAACGATTACGCCAAAGAATAAAAATGCACGTTGTACGAATTTAAATTACAATAGAAGGCCAATACTATAATTATTGATGTCCTTTTGGATTTAATTTCAACATTTTCTTGAATAATATTATAATATTCTTAGATTAATATTTTATGATATTTTTTTCCCTGAAATGATTAATATTCAATTTTGCTATAAACCAATCACTTTGAGTTTTATGAACATTTGGGTTGTATAAATGTGGTAAATTTCGGTTTAAATATTTCTTATTCTGATTTCTTATTGTCATGTTAATTAGTGTTTCTATATAGAAAAATAATTTCCGTGCCGAAATTGACTGATTTTTGACATCATAAACGTTAAATTTTCATTACATTTTTGTGCATTCGAAGAGAAGTACCAATAATATTCACATAATTCTTATGCAGTTAAAAAATATGAATATTTGTTTGATATACCTTTACGTTACCTCACATTCATTTATCATACGTTAGCTTCATAAGCTTTTAAATTTAGTCGTGTAATAAAGGTTGTGGTTGTTGTCGTTGTCCGCGTGGCCTAATGGATAAGGCGTCTGACTTCGAATCAGAAGATTGCAGGTTCGAGTCCTGTCGCGGAGGATGTGTGATTTGTTTTTTTCGTCGTAAGTTCTACTCCTATTTGAAAGGAAAAGTCATATATAACATCTGTGGTATCTAATGATGTAAGTTATTCAAGCTGTTTCGCGTCAAACTGCTGAATTGCCAGCAGAATTGAATTTTATAAATCGTATTAAAAGTATAAAAAATACGCATAAATTGCTGAATAATAAATTGATGGAAAATCTGATGACATTATAAAAACATTTTTAAGGTGTAAGAGGCCAAAATTAAATCTTAAAAATAGCAGCTATTTTTTTAAATATTTTTCAATGATACTTATATTCATTTTATAAAATTTGAAACAAATTAAACATCGCAGTATAACTTCGTAAAACCTTGAAGTAACTTGAAATTTTAGTTTCGAAACTAGAAATTTTAAAACTTTTTATATAATATTAAAATTGATTTTAATATTTTTATTGCGAGCATATTCTAAATATACCAAATTACGATATAATAGACATGTACTTAGATTTTTAATTGTTTGAAATTTATAATTTTTTATTCGCTTATTAAAGAACCATTTTCTTGTTCTTAATTTATATAATTATTCTGAGGTTCTTCGATATACCGATTTATATTTTTACTCAGCTTTCTGCTCTTGGTCTTTTTGGATTAACGGTTACGCCAAAGAATAAAAATGCACGTTGTACGAATTTAAATTACAATAGAAGGCCAATACTATAATTATTGATGTCATTTTGGATTTAATTTCAACATTTTCTTGAATAATATTATAATATTCTTAGATTAATATTTTATGATATTTTTTCCCTGAAATGATTAATATTCAATTTTGCTATAAACCAATCACTTTGAGTTTTATGAACATTTGGGTTGTATAAATGTGGTAAATTTCGGTTTAAATATTTCTTATTCTGATTTCTTATTGTCATGTTAATTAGTGTTTCTATATGGAAAAATAATTTCCGTGCCGAAATTGACTGATTTTTGACATCATAAACGTTAAATTTTCATTACATTTTTGTGCATTCGAAGAGAAGTACCAATAATATTCACATAATTCTTATGCAGTTAAAAAATATGAATATTTGTTTGATATACCTTTACGTTACCTCACATTCATTTATCATACGTTAGCTTCATAATCTTTTAAATTTAGTCGTGTAATAAAGGTTGTGGTCATTATCGTTGTCCGCGTGGCCTAATGGATAAGGCGTCTTTCTTCGAATCAGAAGATTGCAGGTTTGAGTCCTGTCGCGGACGATGTGTGATTTAATTCTTTCGTCTTAAATTGTACTCCTATTTGAAAGGAAAAGTCATATATATCATCTGTGGTATCTAATGATGTAAGTTATTCAAGCTGTTTCGCGTCAAACTGCTGAATTGCCAGCAGAATTGAATTTTATAAATCGTATTAAAAGTATAAAAAATACGCATAAATTGCTGAATAATAAATTGATGGAAAATCTGATGACATTATAAAAACATTTTTAAGGTGTAACAGGCCAAAATTAAATCTTAAAAATAGCAGCTATTTTTTAAGAAATATTTTTCAATGATACTTATATTCATTTTATAAAATTTGAAACAAATTAAACATCGCAGTATAACTTCGTAAAACCTTGAAGTAACTTGAAATTTTAGTTTCGAAACTAGAAATTTTAAAACTTTTTATATAATATTAAAATTGATTTTAATATTTTTATTGCGAGCATATTCTAAATATACCAAATTACGATATAATAGACATGTACTTAGATTTTTAATTGTTTGAAATTTATAATTTTTTATTCGCTTATTAAAGAACCATTTTCTTGTTCTTAATTTATATAATTATTCTGAGGTTCTTCGATATACCGATTTATATTTTTACTCAGCTTTCTGCTCTTGGTCTTTTTGGATGAACGGTTACGCCAAAGAATAAAAATGCACGTTGTACGAATTTAAATTACAATAGAAGGCCAATACTATAATTATTGATGTCCTTTTGGATTTAATTTCAACATTTTCTTGAATAATATTATAATATTCTTAGATTAATATTTTATGATATTTTTTTCCCTGAAATGATTAATATTCAATTTTGCTATAAACCAATCACTTTGAGTTTTATGAACATTTGGGTTGTATAAATGTGGTAAATTTCGGTTTAAATATTTCTTATTCTGATTTCTTATTGTCATGTTAATTAGTGTTTCTATATAGAAAAATAATTTCCGTGCCGAAATTGACTGATTTTTGACATCATAAACGTTAAATTTTCATTACATTTTTGTGCATTCGAAGAGAAGTACCAATAATATTCACATAATTCTTATGCAGTTAAAAAATATGAATATTTGTTTGATATACCTTTACGTTACCTCACATTCATTTATCATACGTTAGCTTCATAATCTTTTAAATTTAGTCGTGTAATAAAGGTTGTGGTTGTTGTCGTTGTCCGCGTGGCCTAATGGATAAGGCGTCTGACTTCGAATCAGAAGATTGCAGGTTCGAGTCCTGTCGCGGACGATGTGTGATTTGTTTTTTTCGTCGTAAGTTCTACTCCTATTTGAAAGGAAAAGTCATATATATCATCTGTGGTATCTAATGATGTAAGTTATTCAAGCTGTTTCGCGTCAAACTGCTGAATTGCCAGCAGAATTGAATTTTATAAATCGTATTAAAAGTATAAAAAATACGCATAAATTGCTGAATAATAAATTGATGGAAAATCTGATGACATTATAAAAACATTTTTAAGGTGTAACAGGCCAAAATTAAATCTTAAAAATAGCAGCTATTTTTTAAGAAATATTTTTCAATGATACTTATATTCATTTTATAAAATTTGAAACAAATTAAACATCGCAGTATAACTTCGTAAAACCTTGAAGTAACTTGAAATTTTAGTTTCGAAACTAGAAATTTTAAAACTTTTTATATAATATTAAAATTGATTTTAATATTTTTATTGCGAGCATATTCTAAATATACCAAATTACGATATAATAGACATGTACTTAGATTTTTAATTGTTTGAAATTTATAATTTTTTATTCGCTTATTAAAGAACCATTTTCTTGTTCTTAATTTATATAATTATTCTGAGGTTCTTCGATATACCGATTTATATTTTTACTCAGCTTTCTGCTCTTGGTCTTTTTGGATGAACGATTACGCCAAAGAATAAAAATGCACGTTGTACGAATTTAAATTACAATAGAAGGCCAATACTATAATTATTGATGTCCTTTTGGATTTAATTTCAACATTTTCTTGAATAATATTATAATATTCTTAGATTAATATTTTATGATATTTTTTCCCTGAAATGATTAATATTCAATTTTGCTATAAACCAATCACTTTGAGTTTTATGAACATTTGGGTTGTATAAATGTGGTAAATTTCGGTTTAAATATTTCTTATTCTGATTTCTTATTGTCATGTTAATTAGTGTTTCTATATAGAAAAATAATTTCCGTGCCGAAATTGACTGATTTTTGACATCATAAACGTTAAATTTTCATTACATTTTTGTGCATTCGAAGAGAAGTACCAATAATATTCACATAATTCTTATGCAGTTAAAAAATATGAATATTTGTTTGATATACCTTTACGTTACCTCACATTCATTTATCATACGTTAGCTTCATAATCTTTTAAATTTAGTCGTGTAATAAAGGTTGTGGTTGTTGTCGTTGTCCGCGTGGCCTAATGGATAAGGCGTCTGACTTCGAATCAGAAGATTGCAGGTTCGAGTCCTGTCGCGGACGATGTGTGATTTGTTTTTTCGTCGTAAGTTCTACTCCTATTTGAAAGGAAAAGTCATATATATCATCTGTGGTATCTAATGATGTAAGTTATTCAAGCTGTTTCGCGTCAAACTGCTGAATTGCCAGCAGAATTGAATTTTATAAATCGTATTAAAAGTATAAAAAATATGCATAAATTGCTCTATAATAATTTGATGGAAAATCTGATGACATTATAAAATTATTTTTAAGGTGTAAGTTGCGTAATTAAATCTTAAAAAAAGCAGCTATTCTTTAAGAAATATTTTTTATTTATACTTATATTCATTTTATAACATTTGAAACAAATTAAACATCGCAGTATAACTTCGTAAAACCTTGAAGTAACTTGAAATTTTAGTTTCGAAACTAGAAATTTTAAAACTTTTTATATAATATTAAAATTGATTTTAATATTTTTATTGCGAGCATATTCTAAATATACCAAATTACGATATAATAGACATGTACTTAGATTTTTAATTGTTTGAAATTTATAATTTTTTATTCGCTTATTAAAGAACCATTTTCTTGTTCTTAATTTATATAATTATTCTGAGGTTCTTCGATATACCGATTTATATTTTTACTCAGCTTTCTGCTCTTTGTCTTTTTGGATTAACGGTTACGCCAAAGAATAAAAATGCACGTTGTACGAATTTAAATTACAATAGAAGGCCAATACTATAATTATTGATGTCCTTTTGGATTTAATTTCAACATTTTCTTGAATAATATTATAATATTCTTAGATTAATATTTTATGATATTTTTTCCCTGAAATGATTAATATTCAATTTTGCTATAAACCAATCACTTTGAGTTTTATGAACATTTGGGTTGTATAAATGTGGTAAATTTCGGTTTAAATATTTCTTATTCTGATTTCTTATTGTCATGTTAATTAGTGTTTCTATATAGAAAAATAATTTCCGTGCCGAAATTGACTGATTTTTGACATCATAAACGTTAAATGTTTCATTACATTTTTGTGCATTCGAAGAGAAGTACCAATAATATTCACATAATTCTTATGCAGTTAAAAAATATGAATATTTGTTTGATATACCTTTACGTTACCTCACATTCATTTATCATACGTTAGCTTCATAATCTTTTAAATTTAGTCGTGTAATAAAGGTTGTGGTTGTTGTCGTTGTCCGCGTGGCCTAATGGATAAGGCGTCTGACTTCGAATCAGAAGATTGCAGGTTCGAGTCCTGTCGCGGACGATGTGTGATTTGATTCTTTCGTCGTAAGTTGTACTCCTATTTGAAAGGAAAAGTCATATATATCATCTGTGGTATCTAATGATGTAAGTTATTCAAGCTGTTTCGCGTCAAACTGCTGAATTGCCAGCAGAATTGAATTTTATAAATCGTATTAAAAGTATAAAAAATACGCATAAATTGCTGAATAATAAATTGATGGAAAATCTGATGATATTATAAAAACATTTTTAAGGTGTAACAGGCCAAAATTAAATCTTAAAAATAGCAGCTATTTCTTAAGAAATATTTTTCAATGATACTTATATTCATTTTATAAAATTTGAAACAAATTAAACATCGCAGTATAACTTCGTAAAACCTTGAAGTAACTTGAAATTTTAGTTTCGAAACTAGAAATTTTAAAACTTTTTATATAATATTAAAATTGATTTTAATATTTTATTGCGAGCATATTCTAAATATACCAAATTACGATATAATAGACATGTACTCAGATTTTTAATTGTTTGAAATTTATAATTTTTTATTCGCTTATTAAAGAACCATTTTTTTGTTCTTAATTTATATAATTATTCTGAGGTTCTTCGATATACCGATTTATATTTTGATTCAACTTGTTGCTCTTGATCTTTTTGCGGTTACGCCAAAGAATAAAGAATGCACGTTGTACGAGTTCGAATTACAATAGAAGGCCATTACTATAATCATTCATGTCCTTTTCGATTTATTTTCAAAATTTTCTTGAATAATATTATAATATTCTTAGATTAATATTTTATGATATTTTTTTCCCTGAAATGATTAATATTCAATTTTGCTATAAACCAATCACTTTGAGTTTTATGATCATTTGGGTTGTATAAATGTGGTAAATTTCGGTTTAAATATTTCTTATTCTGATTTGTTATTGTCATGTTAATTAGTGTTTCTATATAGAAAAATAATTTCCGTACTGAAATTGACTGATTTTTGACATCATAAACGTTAAAATTTTCATTACATTTTTGTGCATTCGAAGAGAAGTACCAATAATATTCACATAATTCTTATGCAGTTAAAAAATATGAATATTTGTTTGATATACCTTTACGTTACCTCACATTCATTTATCATACGTTAGCTTCATAATCTTTTAAATTTAGTCGTGTAATAAAGGTTGTGGTTGTTGTCGTTGTCCGCGTGGCCTAATGGATAAGGCGTCTGACTTCGAATCAGAAGATTGCAGGTTCGAGTCCTGTCGCGGACGATGTGTGATTTGTTTTTTTCGTCGTAAGTTCTACTCCTATTTGAAAGGAAAAGTCATATATATCATCTGTGGTATCTAATGATGTAAGTTATTCAAGCTGTTTCGCGTCAAACTGCTGAATTGCCAGCAGAATTGAATTTTATAAATCGTATTAAAAGTATAAAAAATACGCATAAATTGCTGAATAATAAATTGATGGAAAATCTGATGACATTATAAAAACATTTTTAAGGTGTAACAGGCCAAAATTAAATCTTAAAAATAGCAGCTATTTTTTAAGAAATATTTTTCAATGATACTTATATTCATTTTATAAAATTTGAAACAAATTAAACATCGCAGTATAACTTCGTAAAACCTTGAAGTAACTTGAAATTTTAGTTTCGAAACTAGAAATTTTAAAACTTTTTATATAATATTAAAATTGATTTTAATATTTTTATTGCGAGCATATTCTAAATATACCAAATTACGATATAATAGACATGTACTTAGATTTTTAATTGTTTGAAATTTATAATTTTTTATTCGCTTATTAAAGAACCATTTTCTTGTTCTTAATTTATATAATTATTCTGAGGTTCTTCGATATACCGATTTATATTTTTACTCAGCTTTCTGCTCTTTGTCTTTTTGGATTAACGGTTACGCCAAAGAATAAAAATGCACGTTGTACGAATTTAAATTACAATAGAAGGCCAATACTATAATTATTGATGTCCTTTTGGATTTAATTTCAACATTTTCTTGAATAATATTATAATATTCTTAGATTAATATTTTATGATATTTTTTCCCTGAAATGATTAATATTCAATTTTGCTATAAACCAATCACTTTGAGTTTTATGAACATTTGGGTTGTATAAATGTGGTAAATTTCGGTTTAAATATTTCTTATTCTGATTTCTTATTGTCATGTTAATTAGTGTTTCTATATAGAAAAATAATTTCCGTGCCGAAATTGACTGATTTTTGACATCATAAACGTTAAATTTTCATTACATTTTTGTGCATTCGAAGAGAAGTACCAATAATATTCACATAATTCTTATGCAGTTAAAAAATATGAATATTTGTTTGATATACCTTTACGTTACCTCACATTCATTTATCATACGTTAGCTTCATAATCTTTTAAATTTAGTCGTGTAATAAAGGTTGTGGTTGTTGTCGTTGTCCGCGTGGCCTAATGGATAAGGCGTCTGACTTCGAATCAGAAGATTGCAGGTTCGAGTCCTGTCGCGGACGATGTGTGATTTGTTTTTTCGTCGTAAGTTCTACTCCTATTTTAAAGGAAAAACCACATATATCATCCGTGGTCTCTAATGATGTAAGTTATTCAAGCTGTTTAGCGTCAACCCGCTGAATTGCCAGCAGAATTGAATTTTATAAATCGTATTAAAAGTATAAAAAATACGCATAAATTGCTGTATAATAATTTGATGGAAAATCTGATGACATTATAAAAACATTTTTAAGGTGTAACTTGTCAAAATTAAATCTTAAAAAAAAAGCAGCTATTTTTTAAGATATATTTTTTGATTATACTCTTCATTTTATAAAATTCGAAACAAATTAAACATCACAGTGTAACTTCGTAAAACCTTGAAGTAACTTGAAATTTTAGTTTCAAAACTAGAAATTTTAAACTTTTTTTATTATATTAAAATTGATTTTAATATTTTATTGCGAGCATATTCTAAATATACCAAATTACGATATAATAGACATGTACTTAGATTTTTAGTTGTTTGAAATTTATAATTTTTTATTCGCTTATTAAAGAACCATTTTCTTGTTCTTACTTTATATAATTATTCTGAGGTTCTTCGATATACCGATTTATATTTTTACTCAGCTTTCTGCTCTTTGTCTTTTTGGATTAACGGTTACGCCAAAGAATAAAAATGCACGTTGTACGAATTTAAATTACAATAGAAGGCCAATACTATAATTATTGATGTCCTTTTGGATTTAATTTCAACATTTTCTTGAATAATATTATAATATTCTTAGATTAATATTTTATGATATTTTTTCCCTGAAATGATTAATATTCAATTTTGCTGTAAACCAATCACTTTGAGTTTTATGAACATTTGGGTTGTATAAATGTGGTAAATTTCGGTTTAAATATTTCTTATTCTGATTTCTTATTGTCATGTTAATTAGTGTTTCTATATAGAAAAATAATTTCCGTGCCGAAATTGACTGATTTTTGACATCATAAACGTTAAATTTTCATTACATTTTTGTGCATTCGAAGAGAAGTACCAATAATATTCACATAATTCTTATGCAGTTAAAAAATATGAATATTTGTTTGATATACCTTTACGTTACCTCACATTCATTTATCATACGTTAGCTTCATAATCTTTTAAATTTAGTCGTGTAATAAAGGTTGTGGTTGTTGTCGTTGTCCGCGTGGCCTAATGGATAAGGCGTCTGACTTCGAATCAGAAGATTGCAGGTTCGAGTCCTGTCGCGGACGATGTGTGATTTGTTTTTTTCGTCGTAAGTTCTACTCCTATTTGAAAGGAAAAGTCATATATATCATCTGTGGTATCTAATGATGTAAGTTATTCAAGCTGTTTCGCGTCAAACTGCTGAATTGCCAGCAGAATTGAATTTTATAAATCGTATTAAAAGTATAAAAAATACGCATAAATTGCTGAATAATAAATTGATGGAAAATCTGATGACATTATAAAAACATTTTTAAGGTGTAACAGGCCAAAATTAAATCTTAAAAATAGCAGCTATTTTTTAAGAAATATTTTTCAATGATACTTATATTCATTTTATAAAATTTGAAACAAATTAAACATCGCAGTATAACTTCGTAAAACCTTGAAGTAACTTGAAATTTTAGTTTCGAAACTAGAAATTTTAAAACTTTTTATATAATATTAAAATTGATTTTAATATTTTATTGCGAGCATATTCTAAATATACCAAATTACGATATAATAGACATGTACTTAGATTTTTAATTGTTTGAAATTTATAATTTTTTATTCGCTTATTAAAGAACCATTTTCTTGTTCTTAATTTATATAATTATTCTGAGGTTCTTCGATATACCGATTTATATTTTTACTCAGCTTTCTGCTCTTTGTCTTTTTGGATTAACGGTTACGCCAAAGAATAAAAATGCACGTTGTACGAATTTAAATTACAATAGAAGGCCAATACTATAATTATTGATGTCCTTTTGGATTTAATTTCAACATTTTCTTGAATAATATTATAATATTCTTAGATTAATATTTTATGATATTTTTTTCCCTGAAATGATTAATATTCAATTTTGCTATAAACCAATCACTTTGAGTTTTATGAACATTTGGGTTGTATAAATGTGGTAAATTTCGGTTTAAATATTTCTTATTCTGATTTCTTATTGTCATGTTAATTAGTGTTTCTATATAGAAAAATAATTTCCGTGCCGAAATTGACTGATTTTTGACATCATAAACGTTAAATTTTCATTACATTTTTGTGCATTCGAAGAGAAGTACCAATAATATTCACATAATTCTTATGCAGTTAAAAAATATGAATATTTGTTTGATATACCTTTACGTTACCTCACATTCATTTATCATACGTTAGCTTCATAATCATTTAAATTTAGTCGTGTAATAAAGGTTGTGGTTGTTGTCGTTGTCCGCGTGGCCTAATGGATAAGGCGTCTGACTTCGAATCAGAAGATTGCAGGTTCGAGTCCTGTCGCGGACGATGTGTGATTTGTTTTTTTCGTCGTAAGTTCTACTCCTATTTGAAAGGAAAAGTCATATATATCATCTGTGGTATCTAATGATGTAAGTTATTCAAGCTGTTTCGCGTCAAACTGCTGAATTGCCAGCAGAATTGAATTTTATAAATCGTATTAAAAGTATAAAAAATACGCATAAATTGCTGAATAATAAATTGATGGAAAATCTGATGACATTATAAAAACATTTTTAAGGTGTAACAGGCCAAAATTAAATCTTAAAAATAGCAGCTATTTTTTAAGAAATATTTTTCAATGATACTTATATTCATTTTATAAAATTTGAAACAAATTAAACATCGCAGTATAACTTCGTAAAACCTTGAAGTAACTTGAAATTTTAGTTTCGAAACTAGAAATTTTAAAACTTTTTATATAATATTAAAATTGATTTTAATATTTTTATTGCGAGCATATTCTAAATATACCAAATTACGATATAATAGACATGTACTTAGATTTTTAATTGTTTGAAATTTATAATTTTTTATTCGCTTATTAAAGAACCATTTTCTTGTTCTTAATTTATATAATTATTCTGAGGTTCTTCGATATACCGATTTATATTTTTACTCAGCTTTCTGCTCTTGGTCTTTTTGGATGAACGATTACGCCAAAGAATAAAAATGCACGTTGTACGAATTTAAATTACAATAGAAGGCCAATACTATAATTATTGATGTCCTTTTGGATTTAATTTCAACATTTTCTTGAATAATATTATAATATTCTTAGATTAATATTTTATGATATTTTTTCCCTGAAATGATTAATATTCAATTTTGCTATAAACCAATCACTTTGAGTTTTATGAACATTTGGGTTGTATAAATGTGGTAAATTTCGGTTTAAATATTTCTTATTCTGATTTCTTATTGTCATGTTAATTAGTGTTTCTATATAGAAAAATAATTTCCGTGCCGAAATTGACTGATTTTTGACATCATAAACGTTAAATTTTCATTACATTTTTGTGCATTCGAAGAGAAGTACCAATAATATTCACATAATTCTTATGCAGTTAAAAAATATGAATATTTGTTTGATATACCTTTACGTTACCTCACATTCATTTATCATACGTTAGCTTCATAATCTTTTAAATTTAGTCGTGTAATAAAGGTTGTGGTTGTTGTCGTTGTCCGCGTGGCCTAATGGATAAGGCGTCTGACTTCGAATCAGAAGATTGCAGGTTCGAGTCCTGTCGCGGACGATGTGTGATTTGTTTTTTTCGTCGTAAGTTCTACTCCTATTTGAAAGGAAAAGTCATATATATCATCTGTGGTATCTAATGATGTAAGTTATTCAAGCTGTTTCGCGTCAAACTGCTGAATTGCCAGCAGAATTGAATTTTATAAATCGTATTAAAAGTATAAAAAATATGCATAAATTGCTCTATAATAATTTGATGGAAAATCTGATGACATTATAAAATTATTTTTAAGGTGTAAGTTGCGTAATTAAATCTTAAAAAAAGCAGCTATTCTTTAAGAAATATTTTTTATTTATACTTATATTCATTTTATAACATTTGAAACAAATTAAACATCGCAGTATAACTTCGTAAAACCTTGAAGTAACTTGAAATTTTAGTTTCGAAACTAGAAATTTTAAAACTTTTTATATAATATTAAAATTGATTTTAATATTTTATTGCGAGCATATTCTAAATATACCAAATTACGATATAATAGACATGTACTTAGATTTTTAATTGTTTGAAATTTATAATTTTTTATTCGCTTATTAAAGAACCATTTTCTTGTTCTTAATTTATATAATTATTCTGAGGTTCTTCGATATACCGATTTATATTTTTACTCAGCTTTCTGCTCTTTGTCTTTTTGGATTAACGGTTACGCCAAAGAATAAAAATGCACGTTGTACGAGTTCGAATTACAATAGAAGGCCAATACTATAATTATTGATGTCCTTTTGGATTTAATTTCAACATTTTCTTGAATAATATTATAATATTCTTAGATTAATATTTTATGATATTTTTTTCCCTGAAATGATTAATATTCAATTTTGCTATAAACCAATCACTTTGAGTTTTATGATCATTTGGGTTGTATAAATGTGGTAAATTTCGGTTTAAATATTTCTTATTCTGATTTGTTATTGTCATGTTAATTAGTGTTTCTATATAGAAAAATAATTTCCGTACTGAAATTGACTGATTTTTGACATCATAATCGTTAAAAGTTTCATTGCAATTTTGTGCATTCGAAGAGAAGTACCAAGTATATTCACAAAATTCTTATGCAGTTAAAAAATATGAATATTTGTTTGATATATCTTTACGTTACCTCACATTCATTTATCATACGGCATCTTCATAAGCTTTTAAATTTAGTCGTGTAATAAAGGTTGTGGTCATTATCGTTGTCCGCGTGGCCTAATGGATAAGGCGTCTGACTTCGAATCAGAAGATTGCAGGTTCGAGTCCTGTCGCGGACGTTGTGTGATTTCTTTTTTTCGTCGTAAGTTCTACTCCTATTTTAAAGGAAAAACCACATATATCATCCGTGGTCTCTAATGATGTAAGTTATTCAAGCTGTTTAGCGTCAACCCGCTGAATTGCCAGCAGAATTGAATTTTATAAATCATATTAAAAGTATAAAAAATACGCATAAATTGCTGAATAATAAATTGATGGAAAATCTGATGATATTATAAAAACATTTTTAAGGTGTAACAGGCCAAAATTAAATCTTAAAAATAGCAGCTATTTCTTAAGAAATATTTTTCAATGATACTTATATTCATTTTATAAAATTTGAAACAAATTAAACATCGCAGTATAACTTCGTAAAACCTTGAAGTAACTTGAAATTTTAGTTTCGAAACTAGAAATTTTAAAACTTTTTATATAATATTAAAATTGATTTTAATATTTTATTGCGAGCATATTCTAAATATACCAAATTACGATATAATAGACATGTACTCAGATTTTTAATTGTTTGAAATTTATAATTTTTTATTCGCTTATTAAAGAACCATTTTTTTGTTCTTAATTTATATAATTATTCTGAGGTTCTTCGATATACCGATTTATATTTTGATTCAACTTGTCTGCTCTTGATCTTTTTTGACGGTTACGCCAAAGAATAAAGAATGCACGTTTTACGAGTTCGAATTACAATAGAAGGCCAATACTATAATCATTGATGTCCTTTCCGATTTAATTTCAAAATTTTCTTGAATAATATTATAATATACTTAGATTAATATTTTATGATATTTTTTTCCCTGAAATGATTAATATTCAATTTTGTTATAAACCAATCACTTTGAGTTTTATGAACATTTGGGTTGTATAAATGTGGTAAATTTCGGTTTAAATATTTCTTATTCTGATTTCTTATTGTCATGTTAATTAGTGTTTCTATATAGAAAAATAATTTCCGTGCCGAAATTGACTGATTTTTGACATCATAAACGTTAAATGTTTCATTACATTTTTGTGCATTCGAAGAGAAGTACCAATAATATTCACATAATTCTTATGCAGTTAAAAAATATGAATATTTGTTTGATATACCTTTACGTTACCTCACATTCATTTATCATACGTTAGCTTCATAATCATTTAAATTTAGTCGTGTAATAAAGGTTGTGGTTGTTGTCGTTGTCCGCGTGGCCTAATGGATAAGGCGTCTGACTTCGAATCAGAAGATTGCAGGTTCGAGTCCTGTCGCGGACGATGTGTGATTTGTTTTTTTCGTCGTAAGTTCTACTCCTATTTGAAAGGAAAAGTCATATATATCATCTGTGGTATCTAATGATGTAAGTTATTCAAGCTGTTTCGCGTCAAACTGCTGAATTGCCAGCAGAATTGAATTTTATAAATCGTATTAAAAGTATAAAAAATACGCATAAATTGCTGAATAATAAATTGATGGAAAATCTGATGACATTATAAAAACATTTTTAAGGTGTAACAGGCCAAAATTAAATCTTAAAAATAGCAGCTATTTTTTAAGAAATATTTTTCAATGATACTTATATTCATTTTATAAAATTTGAAACAAATTAAACATCGCAGTATAACTTCGTAAAACCTTGAAGTAACTTGAAATTTTAGTTTCGAAACTAGAAATTTTAAAACTTTTTATATAATATTAAAATTGATTTAAATATTTTATTGCGAGCATATTCTAAATATACCAAATTACGATATAATAGACATGTACTTAGATTTTTAATTGTTTGAAATTTATAATTTTTTATTCGCTTATTAAAGAACCATTTTCTTGTTCTTAATTTATATAATTATTCTGAGGTTCTTCGATATACCGATTTATATTTTTACTCAGCTTTCTGCTCTTTGTCTTTTTGGATTAACGGTTACGCCAACGAATAAAAATGCACGTTGTACGAATTTAAATTACAATAGAAGGCCAATACTATAATTATTGATGTCCTTTTGGATTTAATTTCAACATTTTCTTGAATAATATTATAATATTCTTAGATTAATATTTTATGATATTTTTTTCCCTGAAATGATTAATATTCAATTTTGCTATAAACCAATCACTTTGAGTTTTATGAACATTTGGGTTGTATAAATGTGGTAAATTTCGGTTTAAATATTTCTTATTCTGATTTCTTATTGTCATGTTAATTAGTGTTTCTATATAGAAAAATAATTTCCGTGCCGAAATTGACTGATTTTTGACATCATAAACGTTAAATTTTCATTACATTTTTGTGCATTCGAAGAGAAGTACCAATAATATTCACATAATTCTTATGCAGTTAAAAAATATGAATATTTGTTTGATATACCTTTACGTTACCTCACATTCATTTATCATACGTTAGCTTCATAATCTTTTAAATTTAGTCGTGTAATAAAGGTTGTGGTTGTTGTCGTTGTCCGCGTGGCCTAATGGATAAGGCGTCTGACTTCGAATCAGAAGATTGCAGGTTCGAGTCCTGTCGCGGACGATGTGTGATTTGTTTTTTTCGTCGTAAGTTCTACTCCTATTTGAAAGGAAAAGTCATATATATCATCTGTGGTATCTAATGATGTAAGTTATTCAAGCTGTTTCGCGTCAAACTGCTGAATTGCCAGCAGAATTGAATTTTATAAATCGTATTAAAAGTATAAAAAATATGCATAAATTGCTCTATAATAATTTGATGGAAAATCTGATGACATTATAAAATTATTTTTAAGGTGTAACAGTTGCCGTAATTAAATCTTAAAAAAAGCAGCTATTCTTTAAGAAATATTTTTTATTGATACTTATATTCATTTTATAACATTTGAAACAAATTAAACATCGCAGTATAACTTCGTAAAACCTTGAAGTAACTTGAAATTTTAGTTTCGAAACTAGAAATTTTAAAACTTTTTATATAATATTAAAATTGATTTTAATATTTTATTGCGAGCATATTCTAAATATACCAAATTACGATATAATAGACATGTACTTAGATTTTTAATTGTTTGAAATTTATAATTTTTTATTCGCTTATTAAAGAACCATTTTCTTGTTCTTAATTTATATAATTATTCTGAGGTTCTTCGATATACCGATTTATATTTTTACTCAGCTTTCTGCTCTTTGTCTTTTTGGATTAACGGTTACGCCAAAGAATAAAAATGCACGTTGTACGAATTTAAATTACAATAGAAGGCCAATACTATAATTATTGATGTCCTTTTGGATTTAATTTCAACATTTTCTTGAATAATATTATAATATTCTTAGATTAATATTTTATGATATTTTTTACCCTGAAATGATTAATATTCAATTTTGCTATAAACCAATCACTTTGAGTTTTATGAACATTTGGGTTGTATAAATGTGGTAAATTTCGGTTTAAATATTTCTTATTCTGATTTCTTATTGTCATGTTAATTAGTGTTTCTATATAGAAAAATAATTTCCGTGCCGAAATTGACTGATTTTTGACATCATCATCGTTAAATTTTCATTACATTTTTGTGCATTCGAAGAGAAGTACCAATAATATTCACATAATTCTTATGCAGTTAAAAAATATGAATATTTGTTTGATATACCTTTACGTTACCTCACATTCATTTATCATACGTTAGCTTCATAATCTTTTAAATTTAGTCGTGTAATAAAGGTTGTGGTTGTTGTCGTTGTCCGCGTGGCCTAATGGATAAGGCGTCTGACTTCGAATCAGAAGATTGCAGGTTCGAGTCCTGTCGCGGACGATGTGTGATTTGTTTTTTTCGTCGTAAGTTCTACTCCTATTTGAAAGGAAAAGTCATATATATCATCTGTGGTATCTAATGATGTAAGTTATTCAAGCTGTTTCGCGTCAAACTGCTGAATTGCCAGCAGAATTGAATTTTATAAATCGTATTAAAAGTATAAAAAATACGCATAAATTGCTGAATAATAAATTGATGGAAAATCTGATGATATTATAAAAACATTTTTAAGGTGTAACAGGCCAAAATTAAATCTTAAAAATAGCAGCTATTTCTTAAGAAATATTTTTCAATGATACTTATATTCATTTTATAAAATTTGAAACAAATTAAACATCGCAGTATAACTTCGTAAAACCTTGAAGTAACTTGAAATTTTAGTTTCGAAACTAGAAATTTTAAAACTTTTTATATAATATTAAAATTGATTTTAATATTTTATTGCGAGCATATTCTAAATATACCAAATTACGATATAATAGACATGTACTCAGATTTTTAATTGTTTGAAATTTATAATTTTTTATTCGCTTATTAAAGAACCATTTTTTTGTTCTTAATTTATATAATTATTCTGAGGTTCTTCGATATACCGATTTATATTTTGATTCAACTTGTTGCTCTTGATCTTTTTGCGGTTACGCCAAAGAATAAAGAATGCACGTTGTACGAGTTCGAATTATAATAGAAGGCCATTACTATAATCATTGATGTCCTTTCCGATTTAATTTCAAAATTTTCTTGAATAATATTATAATATTCTTAGATTAATATTATATGATATTTTTTTCCCTGAAATGAGTAATATTCAATTTTGCTGTAAACCAATCACTTTCAGTTTTAGGAAAATTTGGGTTGTATAAATTGGTAAATTTCGGTTTAAATATTTCTTATTCTGATTTCTTATTGTCATGTTAATTAGTGTTTCTATATAGAAAAATAATTTCCGTGCCGAAATTGACAGATTTTTGACATCATAAACGTTAAAAGTTTCATTACCTTTTTGTGCATTTTAGAGAAGTACCAATAATATTCACATAATTATTATGCAGTTAAAAAATATGAATATTTGTTTGATATACCTTTGCGTTACCTCACATTCATTTATCATACGACAGCTTCATAAGCTTTTAAATTCAGCCGTGTAATAAAGGTTGTGGTCATTATCGTTGTCCGCGTGGCCTAATGGATAAGGCGTCTGACTTCGAATCAGAAGATTGCAGGTTCGAGTCCTGTCGCGGACGATGTGAGTTTTGTTTTTTTCATCGTAAGTTCTACTCCTATTTTAAAGGAAAAACCACATATATCATCCGTGGTCTCTAATGATGTAAGTTATTCAAGCTGTTTAGCGTCAACCCGCTGAATTGCCAGCAGAATTGAATTTTATAAATCGTATTAAAAGTATAAAAAATACGCATTTTTTGCTCAATAATAATTTGATGGAAAATCTGATGACATTATAAAAACATTTTTAAGGTGTAACTTGTCAAAATTAAATCTTAAAAAAAAAGCAGCTATTTTTTAAGATATATTTTTCAATGATACTTATATTCATTTTATAAAATTTGAAACAAATTAAACATCGCAGTATAACTTCGTAAAACCTTGAAGTAACTTGAAATTTTAGTTTCGAAACTAGAAATTTTAAAACTTTTTATATAATATTAAAATTGATTTTAATATTTTTATTGCGAGCATATTCTAAATATACCAAATTACGATATAATAGACATGTACTTAGATTTTTAATTGTTTGAAATTTATAATTTTTTATTCGCTTATTAAAGAACCATTTTCTTGTTCTTAATTTATATAATTATTCTGAGGTTCTTCGATATACCGATTTATATTTTTACTCAGCTTTCTGCTCTTTGTCTTTTTGGATGAACGATTACGCCAAAGAATAAAAATGCACGTTGTTCGAATTTAAATTACAATAGAAGGCCAATACTATAATTATTGATGTCCTTTTGGATTTAATTTCAACATTTTCTTGAATAATATTATAATATTCTTAGATTAATATTTTATGATATTTTTTTCCCTGAAATGATTAATATTCAATTTTGCTATAAACCAATCACTTTGAGTTTTATGAACATTTGGGTTGTATAAATGTGGTAAATTTCGGTTTAAATATTTCTTATTCTGATTTCTTATTGTCATGTTAATTAGTGTTTCTATATAGAAAAATAATTTCCGTGCCGAAATTGACTGATTTTTGACATCATCATCGTTAAATTTTCATTACATTTTTGTGCATTCGAAGAGAAGTACCAATAATATTCACATAATTCTTATGCAGTTAAAAAATATGAATATTTGTTTGATATACCTTTACGTTACCTCACATTCATTTATCATACGTTAGCTTCATAATCTTTTAAATTTAGTCGTGTAATAAAGGTTGTGGTTGTTGTCGTTGTCCGCGTGGCCTAATGGATAAGGCGTCTGACTTCGAATCAGAAGATTGCAGGTTCGAGTCCTGTCGCGGACGATGTGTGATTTGTTTTTTTCGTCGTAAGTTCTACTCCTATTTGAAAGGAAAAGTCATATATATCATCTGTGGTATCTAATGATGTAAGTTATTCAAGCTGTTTCGCGTCAAACTGCTGAATTGCCAGCAGAATTGAATTTTATAAATCGTATTAAAAGTATAAAAAATACGCATAAATTGCTGAATAATAAATTGATGGAAAATCTGATGATATTATAAAAACATTTTTAAGGTGTAACAGGCCAAAATTAAATCTTAAAAATAGCAGCTATTTCTTAAGAAATATTTTTCAATGATACTTATATTCATTTTATAAAATTTGAAACAAATTAAACATCGCAGTATAACTTCGTAAAACCTTGAAGTAACTTGAAATTTTAGTTTCGAAACTAGAAATTTTAAAACTTTTTATATAATATTAAAATTGATTTTAATATTTTATTGCGAGCATATTCTAAATATACCAAATTACGATATAATAGACATGTACTCAGATTTTTAATTGTTTGAAATTTATAATTTTTTATTCGCTTATTAAAGAACCATTTTTTTGTTCTTAATTTATATAATTATTCTGAGGTTCTTCGATATACCGATTTATATTTTGATTCAACTTGTTGCTCTTTGATCTTTTTGAACGGTTACGCCAAAGAATAAAGAATGCACGTTGTACGAGTTCGAATTATAATAGAAGGCCATTACTATAATCATTGATGTCCTTTCCGATTTAATTTCAAAATTTTCTTGAATAATATTATAATATTCTTAGATTAATATTATATGATATTTTTTTCCCTGAAATGAGTAATATTCAATTTTGCTGTAAACCAATCACTTTCAGTTTTAGGAAAATTTGGGTTGTATAAATTGGTAAATTTCGGTTTAAATATTTCTTATTCTGATTTCTTATTGTCATGTTAATTAGTGTTTCTATATAGAAAAATAATTTCCGTGCCGAAATTGACAGATTTTTGACATCATAAACGTTAAAAGTTTCATTACCTTTTTGTGCATTTTAGAGAAGTACCAATAATATTCACATAATTATTATGCAGTTAAAAAATATGAATATTTGTTTGATATACCTTTGCGTTACCTCACATTCATTTATCATACGACAGCTTCATAAGCTTTTAAATTCAGCCGTGTAATAAAGGTTGTGGTCATTATCGTTGTCCGCGTGGCCTAATGGATAAGGCGTCTGACTTCGAATCAGAAGATTGCAGGTTCGAGTCCTGTCGCGGACAATGTGAGTTTTGTTTTTTTCATCGTAAGTTTTACTCCTATTTGAAAGGAAAAGTCATATATATCATCTGTGGTATCTAATGATGTAAGTTATTCAAGCTGTTTCGCGTCAAACCGCTGAATTGCCAGCAGAATTGAATTTTTTAAATCGTATTAAAAGTATAAAAAATACGCATAAATTGCTGAATAATAAATTGATGGAAAATCTGATGACATTATAAAAACATTTTTAAGGTGTAACAGGCCAAAATTAAATCTTAAAAATAGCAGCTATTTTTTAAGAAATATTTTTCAATGATACTTATATTCATTTTATAAAATTTGAAACAAATTAAACATCGCAGTATAACTTCGTAAAACCTTGAAGTAACTTGAAATTTTAGTTTCGAAACTAGAAATTTTAAAACTTTTTATATAATATTAAAATTGATTTTAATATTTTATTGCGAGCATATTCTAAATATACCAAATTACGATATAATAGACATGTACTTAGATTTTTAATTGTTTGAAATTTATAATTTTTTATTCGCTTATTAAAGAACCATTTTCTTGTTCTTAATTTATATAATTATTCTGAGGTTCTTCGATATACCGATTTATATTTTTACTCAGCTTTCTGCTCTTTGTCTTTTTGGATTAACGGTTACGCCAAAGAATAAAAATGCACGTTGTACGAATTTAAATTACAATAGAAGGCCAATACTATAATTATTGATGTCCTTTTGGATTTAATTTCAACATTTTCTTGAATAATATTATAATATTCTTAGATTAATATTTTATGATATTTTTTCCCTGAAATGATTAATATTCAATTTTGCTATAAACCAATCACTTTGAGTTTTATGAACATTTGGGTTGTATAAATGTGGTAAATTTCGGTTTAAATATTTCTTATTCTGATTTCTTATTGTCATGTTAATTAGTGTTTCTATATAGAAAAATAATTTCCGTGCCGAAATTGACTGATTTTTGACATCATAAACGTTAAATTTTCATTACATTTTTGTGCATTCGAAGAGAAGTACCAATAATATTCACATAATTCTTATGCAGTTAAAAAATATGAATATTTGTTTGATATACCTTTACGTTACCTCACATTCATTTATCATACGTTAGCTTCATAATCTTTTAAATTTAGTCGTGTAATAAAGGTTGTGGTTGTTGTCGTTGTCCGCGTGGCCTAATGGATAAGGCGTCTGACTTCGAATCAGAAGATTGCAGGTTCGAGTCCTGTCGCGGACGATGTGTGATTTGTTTTTTTCGTCGTAAGTTCTACTCCTATTTGAAAGGAAAAGTCATATATATCATCTGTGGTATCTAATGATGTAAGTTATTCAAGCTGTTTCGCGTCAAACTGCTGAATTGCCAGCAGAATTGAATTTTATAAATCGTATTAAAAGTATAAAAAATACGCATAAATTGCTGAATAATAAATTGATGGAAAATCTGATGACATTATAAAAACATTTTTAAGGTGTAACAGGCCAAAATTAAATCTTAAAAATAGCAGCTATTTTTTAAGAAATATTTTTCAATGATACTTATTTTCATTTTATAAAATTTGAAACAAATTAAACATCGCAGTATAACTTCGTAAAACCTTGAAGTAACTTGAAATTTTAGTTTCGAAACTAGAAATTTTAAAACTTTTTATATAATATTATAAAATTGATTTATAATATTTTTTATTGCGAGCATATTCTAAATATACCAAATTACGATATAATAGACATGTACTTAGATTTTTAATTGTTTGAAATTTATAATTTTTTATTCGCTTATTAAAGAACCATTTTCTTGTTCTTAATTTATATAATTATTCTGAGGTTCTTCGATATACCGATTTATATTTTTACTCAGCTTTCTGCTCTTTGTCTTTTTGGATTAACGGTTACGCCAACGAATAAAAATGCACGTTGTACGAATTTAAATTACAATAGAAGGCCAATACTATAATTATTGATGTCCTTTTGGATTTAATTTCAACATTTTCTTGAATAATATTATAATATTCTTAGATTAATATTTTATGATATTTTTTTCCCTGAAATGATTAATATTCAATTTTGCTGTAAACCAATCACTTTGAGTTTTATGAACATTTGGGTTGTATAAATGTGGTAAATTTCGGTTTAAATATTTCTTATTCTGATTTCTTATTGTCATGTTAATTAGTGTTTCTATATAGAAAAATAATTTCCGTGCCGAAATTGACTGATTTTTGACATCATAAACGTTAAATTTTCATTACATTTTTGTGCATTCGAAGAGAAGTACCAATAATATTCACATAATTCTTATGCAGTTAAAAAATATGAATATTTGTTTGATATACCTTTACGTTACCTCACATTCATTTATCATACGTTAGCTTCATAATCATTTAAATTTAGTCGTGTAATAAAGGTTGTGGTTGTTGTCGTTGTCCGCGTGGCCTAATGGATAAGGCGTCTGACTTCGAATCAGAAGATTGCAGGTTCGAGTCCTGTCGCGGACGATGTGTGATTTGTTTTTTTCGTCGTAAGTTCTACTCCTATTTGAAAGGAAAAGTCATATATATCATCTGTGGTATCTAATGATGTAAGTTATTCAAGCTGTTTCGCGTCAAACTGCTGAATTGCCAGCAGAATTGAATTTTATAAATCGTATTAAAAGTATAAAAATTACGCATAAATTGCTGAATAATAAATTGATGGAAAATCTGATGACATTATAAAAACATTTTTAAGGTGTAACAGGCCAAAATTAAATCTTAAAAATAGCAGCTATTTTTTAAGAAATATTTTTCAATGATACTTATTTTCATTTTATAAAATTTGAAACAAATTAAACATCGCAGTATAACTTCGTAAAACCTTGAAATAACTTGAAATTTTAGTTTTGAAACTAGAAATTTTAAAACTTTTTATATAATATTAAAATTGATTTTAATATTTTATTGCGAGCATATTCTAAATATACCAAATTACGATATAATAGACATGTACTTAGATTTTTAATTGTTTGAAATTTATAATTTTTTATTCGCTTATTAAAGAACCATTTTCTTGTTCTTAATTCATATAATTATTCTGAGGTTCTTCGATATACCGATTTATATTTTTACTCAGCTTTCTGCTCTTTGTCTTTTTGGATTAACGGTTACGCCAAAGAATAAAAATGCACGTTGTTCGAATTTAAATTACAATAGAAGGCCAATACTATAATTATTGATGTCCTTTTGGATTTAATTTCAACATTTTCTTGAATAATATTATAATATTCTTAGATTAATATTTTATGATATTTTTTCCCTGAAATGATTAATATTCAATTTTGCTATAAACCAATCACTTTGAGTTTTATGAACATTTGGGTTGTATAAATGTGGTAAATTTCGGTTTAAATATTTCTTATTCTGATTTCTTATTGTCATGTTAATTAGTGTTTCTATATAGAAAAATAATTTCCGTGCCGAAATTGACTGATTTTTGACATCATAAACGTTAAATTTTCATTACATTTTTGTGCATTCGAAGAGAAGTACCAATAATATTCACATAATTCTTATGCAGTTAAAAAATATGAATATTTGTTTGATATACCTTTACGTTACCTCACATTCATTTATCATACGTTAGCTTCATAATCTTTTAAATTTAGTCGTGTAATAAAGGTTGTGGTTGTTGTCGTTGTCCGCGTGGCCTAATGGATAAGGCGTCTGACTTCGAATCAGAAGATTGCAGGTTCGAGTCCTGTCGCGGACGATGTGTGATTTGTTTTTTTCGTCGTAAGTTCTACTCCTATTTGAAAGGAAAAGTCATATATATCATCTGTGGTATCTAATGATGTAAGTTATTCAAGCTGTTTCGCGTCAAACTGCTGAATTGCCAGCAGAATTGAATTTTATAAATCGTATTAAAAGTATAAAAAATACGCATAAATTGCTGAATAATAAATTGATGGAAAATCTGATGACATTATAAAAACATTTTTAAGGTGTAACAGGCCAAAATTAAATCTTAAAAATAGCAGCTATTTTTTAAGAAATATTTTTCAATGATACTTATTTTCATTTTATAAAATTTGAAACAAATTAAACATCGCAGTATAACTTCGTAAAACCTTGAAGTAACTTGAAATTTTAGTTTCGAAACTAGAAATTTTAAAACTTTTTATATAATATTAAAATTGATTTTAATATTTTATTGCGAGCATATTCTAAATATACCAAATTACGATATAATAGACATGTACTTAGATTTTTAATTGTTTGAAATTTATAATTTTTTATTCGCTTATTAAAGAACCATTTTCTTGTTCTTAATTTATATAATTATTCTGAGGTTCTTCGATATACCGATTTATATTTTTACTCAGCTTTCTGCTCTTTGTCTTTTTGGATTAACGGTTACGCCAACGAATAAAAATGCACGTTGTACGAATTTAAATTACAATAGAAGGCCAATACTATAATTATTGATGTCCTTTTGGAATTAATTTCAACATTTTCTTGAATAATATTATAATATTCTTAGATTAATATTTTATGATATTTTTTTCCCTGAAATGATTAATATTCAATTTTGCTGTAAACCAATCACTTTGAGTTTTATGAACATTTGGGTTGTATAAATGTGGTAAATTTCGGTTTAAATATTTCTTATTCTGATTTCTTATTGTCATGTTAATTAGTGTTTCTATATAGAAAAATAATTTCCGTGCCGAAATTGACTGATTTTTGACATCATAAACGTTAAATTTTCATTACATTTTTGTGCATTCGAAGAGAAGTACCAATAATATTCACATAATTCTTATGCAGTTAAAAAATATGAATATTTGTTTGATATACCTTTACGTTACCTCACATTCATTTATCATACGTTAGCTTCATAATCATTTAAATTTAGTCGTGTAATAAAGGTTGTGGTTGTTGTCGTTGTCCGCGTGGCCTAATGGATAAGGCGTCTGACTTCGAATCAGAAGATTGCAGGTTCGAGTCCTGTCGCGGACGATGTGTGATTTGTTTTTTTCGTCGTAAGTTCTACTCCTATTTGAAAGGAAAAGTCATATATATCATCTGTGGTATCTAATGATGTAAGTTATTCAAGCTGTTTCGCGTCAAACTGCTGAATTGCCAGCAGAATTGAATTTTATAAATCGTATTAAAAGTATAAAAATTACGCATAAATTGCTGAATAATAAATTGATGGAAAATCTGATGACATTATAAAAACATTTTTAAGGTGTAACAGGCCAAAATTAAATCTTAAAAATAGCAGCTATTTTTTAAGAAATATTTTTCAATGATACTTATTTTCATTTTATAAAATTTGAAACAAATTAAACATCGCAGTATTACTTCGTAAAACCTTGAAATAACTTGAAATTTTAGTTTTGAAACTAGAAATTTTAAAACTTTTTATATAATATTAAAATTGATTTAAATATTTTATTGCGAGCATATTCTAAATATACCAAATTACGATATAATAGACATGTACTTAGATTTTTAATTGTTTGAAATTTATAATTTTTTATTCGCTTATTAAAGAACCATTTTCTTGTTCTTAATTCATATAATTATTCTGAGGTTCTTCGATATACCGATTTATATTTTTACTCAGCTTTCTGCTCTTTGTCTTTTTGGATTAACGGTTACGCCAAAGAATAAAAATGCACGTTGTTCGAATTTAAATTACAATAGAAGGCCAATACTATAATTATTGATGTCCTTTTGGATTTAATTTCAACATTTTCTTGAATAATATTATAATATTCTTAGATTAATATTTTATGATATTTTTTTCCCTGAAATGATTAATATTCAATTTTGCTATAAACCAATCACTTTGAGTTTTATGAACATTTGGGTTGTATAAATGTGGTAAATTTCGGTTTAAATATTTCTTATTCTGATTTCTTATTGTCATGTTAATTAGTGTTTCTATATAGAAAAATAATTTCCGTGCCGAAATTGACTGATTTTTGACATCATAAACGTTAAATTTTCATTACATTTTTGTGCATTCGAAGAGAAGTACCAATAATATTCACATAATTCTTATGCAGTTAAAAAATATGAATATTTGTTTGATATACCTTTACGTTACCTCACATTCATTTATCATACGTTAGCTTCATAATCTTTTAAATTTAGTCGTGTAATAAAGGTTGTGGTTGTTGTCGTTGTCCGCGTGGCCTAATGGATAAGGCGTCTGACTTCGAATCAGAAGATTGCAGGTTCGAGTCCTGTCGCGGACGATGTGTGATTTGTTTTTTTCGTCGTAAGTTCTACTCCTATTTGAAAGGAAAAGTCATATATATCATCTGTGGTATCTAATGATGTAAGTTATTCAAGCTGTTTCGCGTCAAACTGCTGAATTGCCAGCAGAATTGAATTTTATAAATCGTATTAAAAGTATAAAAAATACGCATAAATTGCTGAATAATAAATTGATGGAAAATCTGATGACATTATAAAAACATTTTTAAGGTGTAACAGGCCAAAATTAAATCTTAAAAATAGCAGCTATTTTTTAAGAAATATTTTTCAATGATACTTATATTCATTTTATAAAATTTGAAACAAATTAAACATCGCAGTATAACTTCGTAAAACCTTGAAGTAACTTGAAATTTTAGTTTCGAAACTAGAAATTTTAAAACTTTTTATATAATATTAAAATTGATTTTAATATTTTATTGCGAGCATATTCTAAATATACCAAATTACGATATAATAGACATGTACTTAGATTTTTAATTGTTTGAAATTTATAATTTTTTATTCGCTTATTAAAGAACCATTTTCTTGTTCTTAATTTATATAATTATTCTGAGGTTCTTCGATATACCGATTTATATTTTTACTCAGCTTTCTGCTCTTTGTCTTTTTGGATTAACGGTTACGCCAACGAATAAAAATGCACGTTGTACGAATTTAAATTACAATAGAAGGCCAATACTATAATTATTGATGTCCTTTTGGAATTAATTTCAACATTTTCTTGAATAATATTATAATATTCTTAGATTAATATTTTATGATATTTTTTTCCCTGAAATGATTAATATTCAATTTTGCTGTAAACCAATCACTTTGAGTTTTATGAACATTTGGGTTGTATAAATGTGGTAAATTTCGGTTTAAATATTTCTTATTCTGATTTCTTATTGTCATGTTAATTAGTGTTTCTATATAGAAAAATAATTTCCGTGCCGAAATTGACTGATTTTTGACATCATAAACGTTAAATTTTCATTACATTTTTGTGCATTCGAAGAGAAGTACCAATAATATTCACATAATTCTTATGCAGTTAAAAAATATGAATATTTGTTTGATATACCTTTACGTTACCTCACATTCATTTATCATACGTTAGCTTCATAATCATTTAAATTTAGTCGTGTAATAAAGGTTGTGGTTGTTGTCGTTGTCCGCGTGGCCTAATGGATAAGGCGTCTGACTTCGAATCAGAAGATTGCAGGTTCGAGTCCTGTCGCGGACGATGTGTGATTTGTTTTTTTCGTCGTAAGTTCTACTCCTATTTGAAAGGAAAAGTCATATATATCATCTGTGGTATCTAATGATGTAAGTTATTCAAGCTGTTTCGCGTCAAACTGCTGAATTGCCAGCAGAATTGAATTTTATAAATCGTATTAAAAGTATAAAAATTACGCATAAATTGCTGAATAATAAATTGATGGAAAATCTGATGACATTATAAAAACATTTTTAAGGTGTAACAGGCCAAAATTAAATCTTAAAAATAGCAGCTATTTTTTAAGAAATATTTTTCAATGATACTTATTTTCATTTTATAAAATTTGAAAAATTAAACATCGCAGTATTACTTCGTAAAACCTTGAAATAACTTGAAATTTTAGTTTTGAAACTAGAAATTTTAAAACTTTTTATATAATATTAAAATTGATTTAAATATTTTATTGCGAGCATATTCTAAATATACCAAATTACGATATAATAGACATGTACTTAGATTTTTAATTGTTTGAAATTTATAATTTTTTATTCGCTTATTAAAGAACCATTTTCTTGTTCTTAATTCATATAATTATTCTGAGGTTCTTCGATATACCGATTTATATTTTTACTCAGCTTTCTGCTCTTTGTCTTTTTGGATTAACGGTTACGCCAAAGAATAAAAATGCACGTTGTTCGAATTTAAATTACAATAGAAGGCCAATACTATAATTATTGATGTCCTTTTGGATTTAATTTCAACATTTTCTTGAATAATATTATAATATTCTTAGATTAATATTTTATGATATTTTTTTCCCTGAAATGATTAATATTCAATTTTGCTATAAACCAATCAATTTGAGTTTTATGAACATTTGGGTTGTATAAATGTGGTAAATTTCGGTTTAAATATTTCTTATTCTGATTTCTTATTGTCATGTTAATTAGTGTTTCTATATAGAAAAATAATTTCCGTGCCGGAATTGACTGATTTTTGACATCATAAACGTTAAATTTTCATTACATTTTTGTGCATTCGAAGAGAAGTACCAATAATATTCACATAATTCTTATGCAGTTAAAAAATATGAATGTTTGTTTGATATACCTTTACGTTACCTCACATTCATTTATCATACGTTAGCTTCATAATCTTTTAAATTTAGTCGTGTAATAAAGGTTGTGGTTGTTGTCGTTGTCCGCGTGGCCTAATGGATAAGGCGTCTGACTTCGAATCAGAAGATTGCAGGTTCGAGTCCTGTCGCGGACGATGTGTGATTTGTTTTTTTCGTCGTAAGTTCTACTCCTATTTGAAAGGAAAAGTCATATATATCATCTGTGGTATCTAATGATGTAAGTTATTCAAGCTGTTTCGCGTGAAACTGCTGAATTGCCAGCAGAATTGAATTTTATAAATCGTATTAAAAGTATAAAAAATACGCATAAATTGCTGAATAATAAATTGATGGAAAATCTGATGACATTATTAAAACATTTTTAAGGTGTAACAGGCCAAAATTAAATCTTAAAAAAAGCAGCTATTTTTTAAGAAATATTTTTCAATGATACTTATATTCATTTTATAAAATTTGAAACAAATTAAACATCGCAGTATAACTTCGTAAAACCTTGAAGTAACTTGAAATTTTAATTTCGAAACTAGAAATTTTAAAACTTTTTATATAATATTAAAATTGATTTTAATATTTTATTGCGAGCATATTCTAAATATACCAAATTACGATATAATAGACATGTACTTAGATTTTTAATTGTTTGAAATTTATAATTTTTTATTCGCTTATTAAAGAACCATTTTCTTGTTCTTAATTTATATAATTATTCTGAGGTTCTTCGATATACCGATTTATATTTTTACTCAGCTTTCTGCTCTTTGTCTTTTTGGATTAACGGTTACGCCAACGAATAAAAATGCACGTTGTACGAATTTAAATTACAATAGAAGGCCAATACTATAATTATTGATGTCCTTTTGGAATTAATTTCAACATTTTCTTGAATAATATTATAATATTCTTAGATTAATATTTTATGATATTTTTTTCCCTGAAATGATTAATATTCAATTTTGCTGTAAACCAATCACTTTGAGTTTTATGAACATTTGGGTTGTATAAATGTGGTAAATTTCGGTTTAAATATTTCTTATTCTGATTTCTTATTGTCATGTTAATTAGTGTTTCTATATAGAAAAATAATTTCCGTGCCGAAATTGACTGATTTTTGACATCATAAACGTTAAATTTTCATTACATTTTTGTGCATTCGAAGAGAAGTACCAATAATATTCACATAATTCTTATGCAGTTAAAAAATATGAATATTTGTTTGATATACCTTTACGTTACCTCACATTCATTTATCATACGTTAGCTTCATAATCATTTAAATTTAGTCGTGTAATAAAGGTTGTGGTTGTTGTCGTTGTCCGCGTGGCCTAATGGATAAGGCGTCTGACTTCGAATCAGAAGATTGCAGGTTCGAGTCCTGTCGCGGACGATGTGTGATTTGTTTTTTTCGTCGTAAGTTCTACTCCTATTTGAAAGGAAAAGTCATATATATCATCTGTGGTATCTAATGATGTAAGTTATTCAAGCTGTTTCGCGTCAAACTGCTGAATTGCCAGCAGAATTGAATTTTATAAATCGTATTAAAAGTATAAAAATTACGCATAAATTGCTGAATAATAAATTGATGGAAAATCTGATGACATTATAAAAACATTTTTAAGGTGTAACAGGCCAAAATTAAATCTTAAAAATAGCAGCTATTTTTTAAGAAATATTTTTCAATGATACTTATTTTCATTTTATAAAATTTGAAACAAATTAAACATCGCAGTATTACTTCGTAAAACCTTGAAATAACTTGAAATTTTAGTTTTGAAACTAGAAATTTTAAAACTTTTTATATAATATTAAAATTGATTTAAATATTTTATTGCGAGCATATTCTAAATATACCAAATTACGATATAATAGACATGTACTTAGATTTTTAATTGTTTGAAATTTATAATTTTTTATTCGCTTATTAAAGAACCATTTTCTTGTTCTTAATTCATATAATTATTCTGAGGTTCTTCGATATACCGATTTATATTTTTACTCAGCTTTCTGCTCTTTGTCTTTTTGGATTAACGGTTACGCCAAAGAATAAAAATGCACGTTGTTCGAATTTAAATTACAATAGAAGGCCAATACTATAATTATTGATGTCCTTTTGGATTTAATTTCAACATTTTCTTGAATAATATTATAATATTCTTAGATTAATATTTTATGATATTTTTTTCCCTGAAATGATTAATATTCAATTTTGCTATAAACCAATCAATTTGAGTTTTATGAACATTTGGGTTGTATAAATGTGGTAAATTTCGGTTTAAATATTTCTTATTCTGATTTCTTATTGTCATGTTAATTAGTGTTTCTATATAGAAAAATAATTTCCGTGCCGGAATTGACTGATTTTTGACATCATAAACGTTAAATTTTCATTACATTTTTGTGCATTCGAAGAGAAGTACCAATAATATTCACATAATTCTTATGCAGTTAAAAAATATGAATGTTTGTTTGATATACCTTTACGTTACCTCACATTCATTTATCATACGTTAGCTTCATAATCTTTTAAATTTAGTCGTGTAATAAAGGTTGTGGTTGTTGTCGTTGTCCGCGTGGCCTAATGGATAAGGCGTCTGACTTCGAATCAGAAGATTGCAGGTTCGAGTCCTGTCGCGGACGATGTGTGATTTGTTTTTTTCGTCGTAAGTTCTACTCCTATTTGAAAGGAAAAGTCATATATATCATCTGTGGTATCTAATGATGTAAGTTATTCAAGCTGTTTCGCGTGAAACTGCTGAATTGCCAGCAGAATTGAATTTTATAAATCGTATTAAAAGTATAAAAAATACGCATAAATTGCTGCATAATAAATTGATGGAAAATCTGATGACATTATTAAAACATTTTTAAGGTGTAACAGGCCAAAATTAAATCTTAAAAAAAGCAGCTATTTTTTAAGAAATATTTTTCAATGATACTTATATTCATTTTATAAAATTTGAAACAAATTAAACATCGCAGTATAACTTCGTAAAACCTTGAAGTAACTTGAAATTTTAATTTCGAAACTAGAAATTTTAAAACTTTTTATATAATATTAAAATTGATTTTAATATTTTATTGCGAGCATATTCTAAATATACCAAATTACGATATAATAGACATGTACTTAGATTTTTAATTGTTTGAAATTTATAATTTTTTATTCGCTTATTAAAGAACCATTTTCTTGTTCTTAATTTATATAATTATTCTGAGGTTCTTCGATATACCGATTTATATTTTTACTCAGCTTTCTGCTCTTTGTCTTTTTGGATTAACGGTTACGCCAACGAATAAAAATGCACGTTGTACGAATTTAAATTACAATAGAAGGCCAATACTATAATTATTGATGTCCTTTTGGAATTAATTTCAACATTTTCTTGAATAATATTATAATATTCTTAGATTAATATTTTATGATATTTTTTTCCCTGAAATGATTAATATTCAATTTTGCTGTAAACCAATCACTTTGAGTTTTATGAACATTTGGGTTGTATAAATGTGGTAAATTTCGGTTTAAATATTTCTTATTCTGATTTCTTATTGTCATGTTAATTAGTGTTTCTATATAGAAAAATAATTTCCGTGCCGAAATTGACTGATTTTTGACATCATAAACGTTAAATTTTCATTACATTTTTGTGCATTCGAAGAGAAGTACCAATAATATTCACATAATTCTTATGCAGTTAAAAAATATGAATATTTGTTTGATATACCTTTACGTTACCTCACATTCATTTATCATACGTTAGCTTCATAATCATTTAAATTTAGTCGTGTAATAAAGGTTGTGGTTGTTGTCGTTGTCCGCGTGGCCTAATGGATAAGGCGTCTGACTTCGAATCAGAAGATTGCAGGTTCGAGTCCTGTCGCGGACGATGTGTGATTTGTTTTTTTCGTCGTAAGTTCTACTCCTATTTGAAAGGAAAAGTCATATATATCATCTGTGGTATCTAATGATGTAAGTTATTCAAGCTGTTTCGCGTCAAACTGCTGAATTGCCAGCAGAATTGAATTTTATAAATCGTATTAAAAGTATAAAAAATACGCATAAATTGCTGAATAATAAATTGATGGAAAATCTGATGACATTATAAAAACATTTTTAAGGTGTAACAGGCCAAAATTAAATCTTAAAAATAGCAGCTATTTTTTAAGAAATATTTTTCAATGATACTTATATTCATTTTATAAAATTTGAAACAAATTAAACATCGCAGTATAACTTCGTAAAACCTTGAAGTAACTTGAAATTTTAGTTTCGAAACTAGAAATTTTAAAACTTTTTATATAATATTAAAATTGATTTTAATATTTTATTGCGAGCATATTCTAAATATACCAAATTACGATATAATAGACATGTACTTAGATTTTTAATTGTTTGAAATTTATAATTTTTTATTCGCTTATTAAAGAACCATTTTCTTGTTCTTAATTTATATAATTATTCTGAGGTTCTTCGATATACCGATTTATATTTTTACTCAGCTTTCTGCTCTTTGTCTTTTTGGATTAACGGTTACGCCAACGAATAAAAATGCACGTTGTACGAATTTAAATTACAATAGAAGGCCAATACTATAATTATTGATGTCCTTTTGGATTTAATTTCAACATTTTCTTGAATAATATTATAATATTCTTAGATTAATATTTTATGATATTTTTTTCCCTGAAATGATTAATATTCAATTTTGCTGTAAACCAATCACTTTGAGTTTTATGAACATTTGGGTTGTATAAATGTGGTAAATTTCGGTTTAAATATTTCTTATTCTGATTTCTTATTGTCATGTTAATTAGTGTTTCTATATAGAAAAATAATTTCCGTGCCGAAATTGACTGATTTTTGACATCATAAACGTTAAATTTTCATTACATTTTTGTGCATTCGAAGAGAAGTACCAATAATATTCACATAATTCTTATGCAGTTAAAAAATATGAATATTTGTTTGATATACCTTTACGTTACCTCACATTCATTTATCATACGTTAGCTTCATAATCTTTTAAATTTAGTCGTGTAATAAAGGTTGTGGTTGTTGTCGTTGTCCGCGTGGCCTAATGGATAAGGCGTCTGACTTCGAATCAGAAGATTGCAGGTTCGAGTCCTGTCGCGGACGATGTGTGATTTGTTTTTTTCGTCGTAAGTTCTACTCCTATTTGAAAGGAAAAGTCATATATATCATCTGTGGTATCTAATGATGTAAGTTATTCAAGCTGTTTCGCGTCAAACTGCTGAATTGCCAGCAGAATTGAATTTTATAAATCGTATTAAAAGTATAAAAAATACGCATAAATTGCTGAATAATAAATTGATGGAAAATCTGATGACATTATAAAAACATTTTTAAGGTGTAACAGGCCAAAATTAAATCTTAAAAATAGCAGCTATTTTTTAAGAAATATTTTTCAATGATACTTATATTCATTTTATAAAATTTGAAACAAATTAAACATCGCAGTATAACTTCGTAAAACCTTGAAGTAACTTGAAATTTTAGTTTCGAAACTAGAAATTTTAAAACTTTTTATATAATATTAAAATTGATTTTAATATTTTATTGCGAGCATATTCTAAATATACCAAATTACGATATAATAGACATGTACTTAGATTTTTAATTGTTTGAAATTTATAATTTTTTATTCGCTTATTAAAGAACCATTTTCTTGTTCTTAATTTATATAATTATTCTGAGGTTCTTCGATATACCGATTTATATTTTTACTCAGCTTTCTGCTCTTTGTCTTTTTGGATTAACGGTTACGCCAACGAATAAAAATGCACGTTGTACGAATTTAAATTACAATAGAAGGCCAATACTATAATTATTGATGTCCTTTTGGATTTAATTTCAACATTTTCTTGAATAATATTATAATATTCTTAGATTAATATTTTATGATATTTTTTCCCTGAAATGATTAATATTCAATTTTGCTGTAAACCAATCACTTTGAGTTTTATGAACATTTGGGTTGTATAAATGTGGTAAATTTCGGTTTAAATATTTCTTATTCTGATTTCTTATTGTCATGTTAATTAGTGTTTCTATATAGAAAAATAATTTCCGTGCCGAAATTGACTGATTTTTGACATCATAAACGTTAAAAGTTTCATTACCTTTTTGTGCATTGAAGAGAAGTACCAATAATATTCACATAATTCTTATGCAGTTATAAAATATGAATATGTGTTTGATATACCTTTACGTTACCTCACATTCATTTATCATACGTTAGCTTCATAATCTTTTAAATTTAGTCGTGTAATAAAGGTTGTGGTTATTGTCGTTGTCCGCGTGGCCTAATGGATAAGGCGTCTGAATTCGCGTCAGAAGATTGCAGGTTCGAGTCCTATCGTGGACGATGTGAATATGTTTTTTTCGTCATAAGTTCTTCTCCTATTTGAAAAAAAATCATATATATCATCTGTGGTATCTAACTATGCAAGTTATTCAAGCTGTTTCGAGTCAAGCCGCGGAATTGCCAGCAGAATGAAATTTTATAAATCGTATTAAAAGTATAAAAAATACGCATTTTTTGCTCAATAATAATTTGATGGAAAATCTGATGACATTATAAAAACATTTTTAAGGTGTAACAGGCCAAAAATTAAATCTTAAAAATAAGCAGCTATTTTTTAAGAAATATTTTTCAATGATACTTATATTCATTTTATAAAATTTGAAACAAATTAAACATCGCAGTATAACTTCGTAAAACCTTGAACTATCTTGAAATTTTAGTTTCAACTGTAGAAACTTCTTAACCTCTAATTATAAAATTTTAAATTGTTTCTAATATTTTATAGCAAACAGATTCTAAATATACAGAATTACGATATAATAGATATGTACTTAAATTTATTAATTGTTTGAAATTTATAATTTTTCATTCGCTTATTAAATAAACATTTATTTGCTTTTAATTTATATAATTATCCTGAGGTTCTTCGATTTACCGATTTATATTTTGACTCTGCTTGCGCATTTGGTCTTTGTGGATTAATGGTTACAGCAATGAATGACGAGATAGAGATAGAAAGAGACAGAGAGTGTACTGCTGTACGAGTTCGAATCCCAATGGAAGGCCAAATTACTATAATCAATGAAGTCCTTTCCATTTTAATTTTGTCACAATCATTGTCGCTGTCCGCGTGACCTAATGGATTAGGCGTCTGACTTCGAATCAGAAGCTTGCAGGTTCGAGTCCTGTCGCGAACGTTGTGTAATATGTTTTTTTTTTCTTGTCATAAGTTCCACTCCTATTTGAAAGGAGACATGGCATATATCATCTGTGGTATCTAAAACTATGTATGTTGTTCAAGTTGTTTCGGGTCAAACCGCTGAATTGCCCGCAGAATTGTATTTCATCAATCGGAATAAGTGCATAGAGAATTCCTATATATTTGCGGAATAAAATTTTTTTGGAAAAGCTGATATTATTAGTAAAACTTTGTACAATGGGATTTTTATTGATAAAATTTATGTTTTATAGATATTCTACTATATAGGTACTTGGAATGTTTCCCAAATTTAACTTTTAGAAATTCGTTAATTTGACCTACAAAGTATGAAAAATTATTATGAGGATTTTTAATTCGTTTGTCCTTTAACTATCATTTTTTGCACTAAACCGGCTATACTTTTTTGACTAGTAAATCTGACATGCAAAGTTTGAAGTGGGTTTCCAATTACTACAAACATCCTTGCCCAAGTTGGGATTCAAATCTATTAAGTGTTTAATCAACAGCTAACCATTTGGTGCCATTTCACTAGTTTTTCTTAGAAGATGGATGCAGTGAATATTGAGATATGTTGGATCCCTAATATGTCTTAAGGTTCCGTTCTCTTATATTTAATATTGGCAGTAGACATGGGGTGGACCGATGAAGTGCTTGAAATAGATATGAAGTTAATAAGAATAGTGATAAGTTTTACATTTATAATTAATTTGTTAATTTGAATTTTATTGAATCTTATCATATTCAAGGTAAAGAACGATTTTTTCTCGTTAATTGCAGTCTTTAAAACCTGCTGATATTTCTCCGATTATTTTATTGTGAAGAATCCTGTATTACAAAAATATGTACGATATTGGTATTGCATTAAATTCAGTTTTAGTACATTACTTGGTATATTAGGCTTCTATCCTTGTAATTTATGGTATTTTAACATCGTGCATATAAAAAAAGATCAATTCGAGTGTTATTATTAAGCATTTCAACATCCGCTTTTCTGCTTTTTATGGAGGGATTTTCTATAGATTGTGAGCTGCATTTGTGAATCATGAAACCCGGAAAACTTTCTAGCACTCACCCAGGCAATTTTATTTGCAGAAAACCTAATTTCTATCATCTATTGTTGAACAATTATAAGGATTAAATCTGGAACTTCCCATTCCAAATAATGTAATTTTATTGTCAAGTCCCGGTGAGCTCAAGTAATAATATTGTTATCGTAAGTGAAACACAACCAATGACTAAAAACTATCTTATAAATTAATAAATTCCAGTCATAATAAATACATTAAATTGCCAATATGTCAATAATCTTTTTTTCTGCTGTAATGTGTCTCATGAGCTTCTCCACAAAATTTGAAACAAATATGCTTACAATCTGGTTAGCTCTATGGCCTTCTGTTCGACAGTTTGAATTCGAAACTCATGCTTTGAGTTCGAATCTGATGCTAATCTGATGTTGAAACATTGTGAATATTTGTTGTTGTTAGGAATCCATTTTAATCTGTAGGTTAAAGTCTAATTAATTGTGTGCAAAAACTGATATTTGAGCTACAATAAACGAAATCTTAAACGAGAAATTGACGTCAATCTACCAAACAGTCTCTATGTGCTTATCAATGTTTCATTATATTTTTCATTTATCTTAAATACCTTTATTTTTGAACTAGTTTGTGATTTTTTAATCAAAAATAGTCTGTTTAATTTTTTTGTTGTTAAATAATCTAGAATCTCTGAAAATTATTTATAGATAGTTATATATTTATTAATATTGCTATTTTTCTCTATTTCTCAATATTTGCCTATTTTAATGGCTATTTGAAGATATCAAAGAAAATACTTAAAATTTATTTCTTAGTATTTTGTTGTACGTTACTAAATTTGTGAAAGAACACACTGTGCAATTATTTTAATATGTAAATAAAAATACAATGTAGAGATGGTTGTGTCTATCTAATAAAAACATTTTAGATTTATCAAAAATATTTTAAGGAGGACCATTCTTTGCATGTAATAGAGTAATTAATTTTTTAATAACTGAATTAATTTTTGCTGCACTTCGCATTTTAGACATTACAGCCAGCATCAATACTTGTCGGTCGCTTTCTCTGTGGTTCTCTTTTCCGTTCTTAATTTTGCTTTGCAGATATTGCCTTGCCGCGCTCTGCCTATGCTATCACGAGATTAGACACCATACTCTACAAACACTTGAAAGTTCAGATGTTTTGATAACTTGCTCCTGGTAGACGTTCTTTTACAGTTTTTGAATATAAGAGGTCGACATTTTATACTCTTGGAAAAAATCCCAAACTTGTGCAGAGCTACGAGAAACCTACCGGATTACCAAAATTTAATATTTCTATTTATAAAAAATATCTGGAAACTATATAATGCTTCATTCAGAAATGTCGTTTACTTACATGTGCTTCCATTATTTTGATAACTTCCAGCATATATATTTGAATACTTTAAGGATCACAATACTTGGAACGTTCAAACTCATTGCATTAGAAAGGAATTTTTATTTTAGACATTGGTTTTATTACTATAAGAAAAGTTTACTCTGTAGGGGTGTTATTAAAAATGTATGTCATTTATATTCAGTTATTTCTGTATTTATGTTTAAAGCAAATTTTATGGAACTAATTTTGAATAGAGGACTCACATAATACTAGTTATAAATTAGTTTTTAAGATGATTAATTTGTATGCTTTTTATAGAAAATGAATGAAAATACACAGTTAACACCAGAATGTGCTTCCATTATTTTGATAACTTCCTGCATATATATTTGATTACTTTAAGGATCGTACAATATTTGGAACGTTCAAACCCATTGCATTAGAAAGGAATTTTTATTTTAGACATTGGTTTTATTACTATAAGAAAAGTTTACTCTGTAGGGGTGTTATTAAAAATGTATGTCATTTATATTCAGTTATTTCTGTATTTATGTTTAAAGCAAATTTTATGGAACTAATTTTGAATAGAGGACTCACATAATACTAGTTATAAATTAGTTTTTAAGATGATTAATTTGTATGCTTTTTATAGAAAATGAATGAAAATACACAGTTAACACCAGAAAACCATCTTCAATTCAGTTTATTTAAGCGAATTTAAATGCATGTTTTGTGTGTGTGTGTTTTTAATTCACAACACTTCATTCGAGCAATTAATTACTTTTAAAAATGTTATAGAAATTAATTTGAGCTTAAAGTTTTTTTATCACAAAAAGAGCTAATGATTTTATATTTTTAATAGATATTTTGCATTTATATGGAATTAACCCCCTAAGTATTTTAAAAGCTATTTCGCGTTTAGAATAAGATTTAAGAAGATGTATTGTAATTTTCATTTCATACATCACCAGAATTATTACTAAAAATTAGAATGAAATAAGAATAAAGAAAATTTTGAATTTTTTGTATTCAAATTGTTATCAGCAAGTATTTTTATTGCGTGCATACATAATTTGTATAATTTTCCTCCCTGTTTTGGAGTTTTAAAGTTATATTTATTTATCAAATCAGTTTTAGCTGTTGAAAAAGTTGACTTTTTAATACAATGATTAAAAAAAATGGTTTAAAATTATCTACTTAGGTTACAAGGGTTGCTGATTATATTTCTGTCCTTACTAACTGTAAGTATTGCCAGGTGATCATTAAAGTTTCTAAATCTGATTTGACAGTTTGATACTACTAAATATAATTTAATTAAAACGTTTTGCTATCTCTGCATAATTTTTTGTTTGCACTAAATTGAAAAAAATCATCTCGAGCAAATAATGAAATTGACATCGGAGAGTCTTCGTATGATTATTTTTTTCATAAATTTCAGCGCAGATTATCATTACTTAAGTTTTGATAAAATTAACTTATACAACGTTAAAACATAATTCTACCGTATTATAACAAAACAGTAAAAGGAATTCACTTAGTCGCTTCAATTAAAATTCCGCGAAAGCCTGTCAAAATCAGTTTTTGTGCCAGAAAACATCGATGCTGTACGTGGAGTGATGAAGTATGATAGTCTTGGGAAAAATGAGGCTGGTGTATCTATAGGAATTAGTATGATGAGTATCAACAAGCTTATATGAACATTTGGCCTTAAAAAATATTTCGCATTGGCTTCCACATAAATAGAAAATTGCCCAAAAGTAGATTCGTGACAATTGGTGAAAAACAAATGTTCAAAAACAAATAGTTTAATAGGCTTCAGAGAGATTGTATATAGCTTCTAGATTAGAGATTAATCTTGGATTTGTGTAAATGGGCCTAAAACAAAACAAAAATCGACTGTGTAACTTTTCTAAGATGAGAAAAATCCAAGAGAAGTTGTTTGAGGAAGAAGCACATTATGAAGTCAATAGTTTCTGGTTACGTATTTCCAACGCATTATTACTCATTTTGCAAGTCTCGTTACAACAATACAAAATGTTTAATTCTATGCGGTGCACAGCTATTATTTTCCCAGAAATCATCTGCGAAATTTGAAAAAAGCAGAAGAGAGGCGAATTAATTCTTCATGGCAATCCGAGATCCCACACATTCATTCATTCATATAAAGGATGTTTCGATCATATAAACATCGTATTGATAGGCGATCCACTGTGCAGACCTCATCTTGCATATTTCGCCTGATTGTGCAGACATAATTTTGCTTATTTTATATTTCAGCGCATCAAAAATAATTTACATTGTCAATGATTTTCGACATTCAAAGAAGCCGATCTTGCATCAGCATGTTACCTTGAATTGTGCTCTACCAATTATATGGAAGCAGCCGGATGAAGTCTTGCGCGATTTTGAAGCAAGGACCAAACGGAGGACCTCCTATACTACCACCCCCAGATGTATCATTTCACTTGCAGGCCATTGCGACCATGCCCAGTTTTAACATGCTTTTAGCAAAAACAAGGATTTTTGCTTAAGCAGGGATTTGAACTTCTTCCGAAAATGAGGACTACACTGTAATCAACCAGGCCACCGCGGCCTTTCAAAGAAGCTGCTGATGCAATCCAAACCCTTATTTCGTTGGCACCTCAATCGAGGTGGAAAAAGTTCTTCGAAAATTTGTTCAAATGTATGTAAAAGTGTATTAATCTTTATGAAGAGTAATTTGATAAATCAATAACACACATGCATTTCGATCACAAATATTTGTTTTATTTTCATTATTAGGCCAGAAATATGGATAACAATCTTCGCAGTGAATGTTAACTCTTTTAGCACGCATTATTTTGTTGATGCAATGAACTCTTACAAACATTTCACATTGGGTATGTGGAAAATACTTTGAGGGACGCTGGCTTTAATGTATCCTCATCTTAACGCATTTTTCTTACCTAATATTCAGGTGTGCAAGCTATTATTTATTTAATTAATTGGTTCTGTTAGCCCTCCTCCGTCAATTCAATTATGTATATGGCTCTTCTATAATGTGTATCTTTAGTCTGAACTTCATCAAGCTAATGGATAAAAATCTTGTTAGCTGTACTTGCAGTGACTGTTTTGAGAGAAAATTCTCAGATTCGATCCCAGGCATTTTTCAGCAATGACAGATGTTTAGTTTGATTCGCTAAAGTGAAGAGATCCGTACAGAGGGTAAAATGCGCCAAGCAGGTGATAAAGTGGTGCGATAAGTTCGTCAAACTGGTTTAACGGTTCGGATTACGTATGTATGACGTGTTTCCGTTTATTGGGTAACATGATCGCTTGACAAGCGCGTTTTGTATGTAACCCTTGAAACTATTATAGAATAATATTTAATAATTTAGTTTCGATATTCGAATTTTGGAGTTTGTGCGTTGCTAGCGAAAATTAACTATGGATGAGAATGTATTGAACTTACGTTTTTTTATTTAGAGCGTGATGGTAGTAAGAAAGTAAGTATATGAATTTTTAAGTTGTGTGTATTGCATATTAGTGTTAGAATGTGCCGCGTACTGAAATTTCTTTAATGTGGGCGCCATTGCTCGGTATATTAAAATTCGAGTTTAAACAAAAAGTGAAATTTGTTAACGTTCGAAATTTAGTTTTATTGCCCGGTTGGCACTGCAGTAGGTAGCGCTACACTGATGTTTTTTTAAGGTGGGCGCCATTGCTCGGTATATTAAAATTCGAGTTTAAACAAAAAGCGAACTTTGTTAACGTTCGAAATTTAGTTTTATTGCCCGGTTGGCACTGTAGTAGGTAGCGCTACACTGATGTTTTTTTAAGGTGGGTGCCATTGCTCGGTATATTTAAAATCAACTTTTAAAAATTTCGTACCTATTTATTATAATTTTAAAACTTTTACAGTATTTAATTATAGTGAAATATTAAACTTTTTAATATTTGGAATTCTAAAAAACGCGCGATTTCTAAGCTGAATTTCGAACGCGATCGTTATTGGTTGACATCTATCGCGCGTAGTGACGTAATTTAGGTTGGCGACAGCTGTAGAACGCTTGGTGCCAAAAGTTGAAATCGCGCCAATCGCGTACGGGTCTGGTAACTTTTACCGTTTGATTTTCTGCATTCTCATCTATTATATTATTTTTTACTTTCTTTGAAAGCTTTGTTAATTATATCCACTGTTCGGCAGTTTGCTAGGTTTCCTCGCGACTGTGAATATACAGCTGTAGTGTAATGATTTTAGAATAATTCTATATTGCTATTCAAATAGAGTTTATTTAGCATATATAACAATTGTGGTTAAGCCTGCTTTCAAACAAGCTAACAAAGATCAACGAGTGGATGTACAAACTACAACAAAAGTGAAGTTTTTATTCCACGGTCTTTGGGGTTGGTGCATTTGGCATAAGTAAAATAGCCAACTCTTGAAGCCACCAACAACAGCCTACTAATTATGAACTCGGTATATATAAAAATTACAACAATTTTAGGCTATAAGGTTGTTCACTACGTGGCGTCCAAGTCTTTGTTGATGTGTGCATTGAAATGAAAGTAAGTAAAAAGATTTCATTTTTCTGATAATCTTTTTTGCTTTTGTTTTAATTTTATACTTAATTAAGAGAACTGGATATTGCTTCATAAGTATATATATTATCTTTTTAAAATTCCGTTTTCCTCGTTGGAGAAACCAGAACCAGATAATTATGAAATATATATCTCAGTTGCTTATTCTGTAAGGTATATTGTAAATTCTGTGTGTGTTATCTGCAATGTATAAATCCTATTTAAACTAATATTCTTGCCAGTAAGTGAATAATTTGTGAGTAAAATACTGTGCACTTTGTTGTTTAAATTCGACAAAGATTCCATGTCAATAATTCACAAATTTTCTTCGGAAATTAGTGGTAAAATGATAGATATAATGAGGTAGTGAATCGTAGTGCAAAATTCAATGAGTGCCAATTTTAGAAAGTTAATAATCTGCTTTATATTGTTAAAAATTTATTTATAAATACATTAAGAAATCGGAAATTAGATCTGCTTAGTAATTTAAATTTAACTGATTTTCAAAGTCAAAGGGCAAAATAATTATTAATATGAACGTGTTATGGGGCATACAGTTATTCAACTAGATTATTAAAATTATAAACGGTGTTGTATATATAATATATAAAACTTGCATCAGGTTCTAAAGAACATTAGGATAATATCCTGGAGAAAGTACAATTAAACAATTGTTTCGAAAGAGTATTATATAAAGAATAAATTTCTATATTAATATAGTTCATGTTGAACTGGGCTTTGATTTTCATAACTTTACATAGTGTAAAATTTTGTACTGTGAGTTTAAATATCAGTTGTAATATATTGTTTAAAAATGTACATAAAATTATGTTGTTAAAATAAATTCGAATTTTATAATAATCGTCGAAAGCTATCAATCATTGAGTGCTCTTCATAGTTACAAAAAGTTAGATAAATATCTACTACCTATTGAATAAACTTTGTATTCTGTTTCTCTGCCAAATTTTCGTCTGCGGTTGAATTGAAAACAGATGTTCGAAATGAGAAAAATAACTTTTATCTGGTTGTTGATATTTTCCTTACTTAAAACTTGAGTTTCATTTCAATTCAGGATTTTGATTAACGCATTTCCAATTAATTTAAACGTAATTAATGCTGATTTAAATTAAAAATGCGTAATTAATTCAGTGTAATGTTGCCTATGCCACAATGTGGTTTAAGTGATGTAACACCATTCGTAGGCGATACAGAACCCTGCAAATTTTAAAAATGGAAGCCAATTTTTTAATTGCATGCATGTCCGTTTATAACAGAAAAGATTGTATGGCGTCTAATACTCATTCTTCCTGCAATCAGTGCATTGTTATTTTTTAGAGTGTTCCTACAGTGTAATTTCTTTTTAAAAAAAATAAAGATTATAACTATGTTTCTCGATTTTTGAAACAATACTGTTATTTATATAGTATATTTATGCGCCTTTATCAATACGCCGCTTATCGAAGTGTATTGGAAGTGGATGAAATGAGTTCTAACTTCAATATTTACAAACAGCGTAACTAAATGGAAGTTTCAAGTGCTCCACAACTCATTCGATTTCTTTTTACTCATCGAAACCAGATTTTATTGTGCAGAATAACGTTTTAAACAAAGCAAAGTAAATTGTATTTATTTTTGAAAATATTAAATAACGTTATCTTACTAAATTTCCTCGAAATTTCAGTGACCTCTGGAAGCTAATGACCTCTAACGTTGGCTTGTCCAGAGAATCACATGTGATTTCCTATTAATCGCATTAACGCTAACCTATTGATTAGATTAAATATTTATACTATCTAGTACTTTTAATAACACAAATTGTTCATTGTTGGAATTAAAAAAAACAGTAAAATCGATAGATGTCACCTTACATAAATCAGAAATTTGAATATTTATTCATTTTTTTCTATTTGAGTAAACTACTATTTTTAGAGCAACAAATTTTCGATTTTTACCTAATTTTTCTTAAATATGCCAACACTGAAATAATTTCATTTGAATAAATCAATCATCTGAAAACAATTTATCGTGTAAAAGAATTATTATTGAAGTTTAACTTTTACTTTAAAACTTAGATATTTTAGAATATCAGAGATTTTTTTAAATATTTAGAATGCAAACTTTCTTTTCAAATTCCGAATTTTCAGCAGTAAAAGTAATAATCTTGAAATAAAATTAAGTAATTTTAGGAATTTTTAAAGATATAGGCTTTCAAATTCAAAACACATAAATTATTCATTGTTTTATTATTCACCAATATTTTTGTTATCTTGTCCATGGTAAAATAAATACAAATTGAACAAAAAGTTCGCATATAAAGCTTTGTCAATAATATTTTTATTAAGTGGTTTTTTTTAAGTAATGAATACGAGTAAAACCTTTTATTTTGAATAAAATGACATAGATTTTTTTTACTTGTGTATTTTTATCATTTGAAATCTCTTCCAAGTTCACACATTCATCCATTCACAGTTGCACATTTATTCTTAAGATTACAAGTGCTGTATTTCTGTTAATGAATAAACGCATTTATCTAGAACTCACTCTCAGTATTTACAGGCTAGTTTACCAAGACAACGATCAAAATACGGAAATCTGTTAATGTGCCTATCATTTTGCTAAATTAATAGGGTAAGTCACTTAATAATTTTTGCCTTAATTGTTTTATTTGTGCAGAGTTAAGTAATTTATTTTTACATGAATTAATACTAGCAATATTGAAATGGAGTACATTTGAAAGTTTAGTTTTAATAAATATTATATGCTAAAAAGTCTTGATGTTTCTTGGTACGAAGTTTTTCTAAACTTCTATGAAATTGTAAGAGTAAATTCTAATTTTCTGAATACTTCTAAAAAGTTATTAGATTCTGATACATTTTTATAAAATATTTTGTTTATTGGTAAAATAGAAATTCTTTGAAAAGAATTTCTATTTTATAATTTCATGCTTTCTCTGCCTTACGTTTTATTTTTCTTACATGAGATTGTAATTAAAAGTTTGACATTTTTTTAAAAAAGTGATTTACTTAATTTGCAAAAGATACAATGTATAGATTTTGGCAAGATCGAGTAATTTTAGATAACAAACTGATGCTCTTTCTATAAAATCAAAAAATTTCTTCTATTCTATGAGTCTCCTTAAATTAAGTTTTGTTATTGGATCTACTATTGTTTTATTTAGTAAGAAGTGTAACAGCAGTAAGAAAGTTTATTTTTATCCCATTCCGTTAAGGTAAAAAAAATTATATATTCAACCCTTCTCCCCGTAGGTCCCGGTCTAATTAACCCTCGTGTGCAAAAAATGACCGTTGAGCGACAAACAAACCAAACCAATCAACCCTTCTCCCCACAATCTGAGCTTACAAAATGTAAATAATTTAACTACACAAGTATATAAAATATTTTTCTTCTTAGTTTATTATATGATTGACAGCTCCCATACTGGGCTTGTTACTCATATTACAATATTAATTTGCAAATAAATCTAGTTTATTAAAATTTCTTGTAGGTTTTACTTAAATTAAATTCAAGAATTTTAAACAATATAATTAGGCATCTTCAAAATTATTATAGGCTTCTATGAAAATTTTCTGATGCTAAAAATATCACTTTACAAAATGCAAGACTTGTTTTCATTCTTAAATTCATGTTCACTTTAAACTGGATTTAACTGTTATTATTTAAACTCAACAAATTCAAAGGTTAATATATTTCTACTTCGTTGTTTTCATTTAATTGTTATTTTTGTGAGTGACTATTGAATACGAAAAAAATCGAAATAAAAATGTGAATAAAAATGAAATATTAATCAAAACATGCATTGTTAGATTCTAGAAAATTAAGAAACGCTTTTGAACGTTTTCAATGGAAAACGTAAGGCAGCTTTATGAATCTTTACTGAAGAATGGATTAAAACCCGATTGAAGTTTTAACTTTTGCTTATCTAAAATCACAATTTAATAAATATTTTAAAAAAACTGCATAACTTTATATTTCTAAATTGCTAAATTTAACATTTTATATCACATTAAAGACTGCCTAATGACCAAGGGATATTGAAAGGGATTTTAATATTCAATTCGTAAAATGCTTTGATAGAAAATATTTCCTAAAGAGAGGTCAGTTTTCCTATATCGAAAGGGTTGAAATTCTAAAATCTCCTGAGTAACTATCACAACAGACGTGCATTAAAAAAATCATGAAATTTATCTTACTTTCTTTATTCGCTGGGATCGAATTCGAGATCTTTTGTTCCAAAAAGCAATTCCCTATTAGTTTCCTTTACTGAGTTTTACTAAATTTAAACTTAACACTATTAAAGATATTAAAATTTGTAACAGAAAGATAACGTTTTTTTAAGTATCTGTACAAATAAAATTCTTATTTCTCTTTTCCCGCCGAAATTTTGATAGAATTTGAATTGAAAACCACTGTGCATGGAATGAAATGGAAATTAAATCCGTGTTTGTCTTTGACTTCAAATGAATTTCATTATTCATTTGGAAATTCTGATAACTTTTGAATTTTATTTGAAATATAAATAACTCAGGTTTGAACTCCCTGTAGAATCTATTTAATCCTTTGAACGTTTTGCAATAGCAATTCTCGCTGCAAGAACGTGCAGTTCATTCCAGTACTTTTAAAGTTGTCTTATCAGCACTGTTGCTGAAGTTAGAAAAATATACATCCCTTTTATTCTATGTTAAAAAGAGTCCAAATTTTCTATTTTTTTTTAAAAAAAAGATCCTGTTTTTTTTTTTTTTTTTTTTTTTTTTTTTTTTTTTTTTTTTTTTTTTTTTTTTTTTTTTTTTTTTTTTTTTTTTTTTAAATATCGATTTTATTAACTGAAAAAAACGTGTATTATGTTTTACATTATAAATCAAAAAGGAAAACAATTATAATACTAGTAAATAATTCCTAATTCATAGATTAAAACCCAAAAAACTTCCTAATTAAAACGAACTTCCGAACACTTAATATTTCATTAAATCTGTATTTAACCCACCTACATATAACATATGATTTAGTAATACAAAACAGTTCTTCAAAAATAATAAGAAAAAAGTAACGACAATTGTCTTAATTACAGTTTTTGCGCAAAATCTAAATACAAAATTTCCACTGAAAATTACTTCCCAATAAAGAGGATTATTGGCAATAGAATGAGTAGAGGTCTTGCTTTCGGTTCAAACGTTCAAATCAACCAAAACTATTTTTGGGTGTAAATGATTGCAGTGGCTCGGGATCCACATTAACCGTCGGGCTAGAAATGGATAAAAATTCTGGGTTTATACTAAGAATTAAATAAATGCTTGCAGCAATGAGGTCAAAATAAAAAAAAGATCACAAAAGCTAACTGCAATGACTAATTAAATTCTTAAATAATAAAAGTTTATTCCTCAATGCAAAGATTAAAAGCTTTCTTTAAGACAAATTTAAAGTAATAAATTTTCATAAAATATGTAAGAATATTCTTGAAATTCAAACAAGCATATCCATGATAAATAATTTTATCGTTTCATAACTGTCTGCTTGCAGTGGACTTGTAAATCCCATGGAAAAACATGATTGTTGCATCTTTATATAACTTATTTAAAAGTAATAGGCATTAATAACATAAAAGGATATTTTTATATACGTTTAAATATTGAGGAAATATATTTCCATATTTCCTGTATTCAGAGAGCACACCCAGCAATGATTAAAAGATTCACCTGGGAGCTCTTTAAGAAAGATGTTGAAATAATATATAAAAGAATATTCTTAAAATTCAAATTAGCAAATCTGTTATGAATCACTATATTGTATCAAGATCTGCCTCATGGCAGTTGACTTGTAAATCCCATGGGAATTTAAAATGCTTAATTTACTTGTTTAAAAGTAATGGATATAATTTAAATAAAGAATATTCTTATGTAAGTTTAAATATCGAGGAAATATATCTATATTTCCTGTATATAGAGAGTACTTCCAGCGATGATTAAAAGATTCGCTTGGGAGCTCTTTAGGATTCATTTTTTTACAAAATATGTAAGAATATTCTAAAAATTCAAACAAGCATATCTGTTATGAATCACTACATTGTATCAATATCTGCCTTATGGCAGTTGACTTGTAAATCCCATGGGAATTTAAAATGCTTAATTTACTTGTTTAAAAGTAATGGATATAATTTAAAATAAAGAATATTCTTATGTAAGTTTAAATATCGAGGAAATATATCTATATTTCCTGTATATAGAGAGTACTTCCAGCGATGATTAAAAGATTCGCTTGGGAGCTCTTTAGGATTCATTTTTTTACAAAATATGTAAGAATATTCTAAAAATTCAAATAAGCATATCTGTTATGAATCACTACATTGTATCAATATCTGCCTTATGGCAGTTGACTTGTAAATCCCATGGGAATTTAAAATGCTTAATTTACTTGTTTAAAAGTAATGGATATAATTTAAAATAAAGAATATTCTTATGTAAGTTTAAATATCGAGGAAATATATCTATATTTCCTGTATATAGAGAGTACTTCCAGCGATGATTAAAAGATTCGCTTGGGAGCTCTTTAGGATTCATTTTTTTACAAAATATGTAAGAATATTCTAAAAATTCAAATAAGCATATCTGTTATGAATCACTACATTGTATCAATATCTGCCTTATGGCAGTTGACTTGTAAATCCCATGGGAATTTAAAATGCTTAATTTACTTGTTTAAAAGTAATGGATATAATTTAAAATAAAGAATATTCTTATGTAAGTTTAAATATCGAGGAAATATATCTATATTTCCTGTATATAGAGAGTACTTCCAGCGATGATTAAAAGATTCGCTTGGGAGCTCTTTAGGATTCATTTTTTTACAAAATATGTAAGAATATTCTAAAAATTCAAATAAGCATATCTGTTATGAATCACTACATTGTATCAATATCTGCCTTATGGCAGTTGACTTGTAAATCCCATGGGAATTTAAAATGCTTAATTTACTTGTTTAAAAGTAATGGATATAATTTAAAATAAAGAATATTCTTATGTAAGTTTAAATATCGAGGAAATATATCTATATTTCCTGTATATAGAGAGTACTTCCAGCGATGATTAAAAGATTCGCTTGGGAGCTCTTTAGGATTCATTTTTTTACAAAATATGTAAGAATATTCTAAAAATTCAAATAAGCATATCTGTTATGAATCACTACATTGTATCAATATCTGCCTTATGGCAGTTGACTTGTAAATCCCATGGGAATTTAAAATGCTTAATTTACTTGTTTAAAAGTAATGGATATAATTTAAAATAAAGAATATTCTTATGTAAGTTTAAATATCGAGGAAATATATCTATATTTCCTGTATATAGAGAGTACTTCCAGCGATGATTAAAAGATTCGCTTGGGAGCTCTTTAGGATTCATTTTTTTACAAAATATGTAAGAATATTCTAAAAATTCAAATAAGCATATCTGTTATGAATCACTACATTGTATCAATATCTGCCTTATGGCAGTTGACTTGTAAATCCCATGGGAATTTAAAATGCTTAATTTACTTGTTTAAAAGTAATGGATATAATTTAAAATAAAGAATATTCTTATGTAAGTTTAAATATCGAGGAAATATATCTATATTTCCTGTATATAGAGAGTACTTCCAGCGATGATTAAAAGATTCGCTTGGGAGCTCTTTAGGATTCATTTTTTTACAAAATATGTAAGAATATTCTAAAAATTCAAATAAGCATATCTGTTATGAATCACTACATTGTATCAATATCTGCCTTATGGCAGTTGACTTGTAAATCCCATGGGAATTTAAAATGCTTAATTTACTTGTTTAAAAGTAATGGATATAATTTAAAATAAAGAATATTCTTATGTAAGTTTAAATATCGAGGAAATATATCTATATTTCCTGTATATAGAGAGTACTTCCAGCGATGATTAAAAGATTCGCTTGGGAGCTCTTTAGGATTCATTTTTTTACAAAATATGTAAGAATATTCTAAAAATTCAAATAAGCATATCTGTTATGAATCACTACATTGTATCAATATCTGCCTTATGGCAGTTGACTTGTAAATCCCATGGGAATTTAAAATGCTTAATTTACTTGTTTAAAAGTAATGGATATAATTTAAAATAAAGAATATTCTTATGTAAGTTTAAATATCGAGGAAATATATCTATATTTCCTGTATATAGAGAGTACTTCCAGCGATGATTAAAAGATTCGCTTGGGAGCTCTTTAGGATTCATTTTTTTACAAAATATGTAAGAATATTCTAAAAATTCAAATAAGCATATCTGTTATGAATCACTACATTGTATCAATATCTGCCTTATGGCAGTTGACTTGTAAATCCCATGGGAATTTAAAATGCTTAATTTACTTGTTTAAAAGTAATGGATATAATTTAAAATAAAGAATATTCTTATGTAAGTTTAAATATCGAGGAAATATATCTATATTTCCTGTATATAGAGAGTACTTCCAGCGATGATTAAAAGATTCGCTTGGGAGCTCTTTAGGATTCATTTTTTTACAAAATATGTAAGAATATTCTAAAAATTCAAATAAGCATATCTGTTATGAATCACTACATTGTATCAATATCTGCCTTATGGCAGTTGACTTGTAAATCCCATGGGAATTTAAAATGCTTAATTTACTTGTTTAAAAGTAATGGATATAATTTAAAATAAAGAATATTCTTATGTAAGTTTAAATATCGAGGAAATATATCTATATTTCCTGTATATAGAGAGTACTTCCAGCGATGATTAAAAGATTCGCTTGGGAGCTCTTTAGGATTCATTTTTTTACAAAATATGTAAGAATATTCTAAAAATTCAAATAAGCATATCTGTTATGAATCACTACATTGTATCAATATCTGCCTTATGGCAGTTGACTTGTAAATCCCATGGGAATTTAAAATGCTTAATTTACTTGTTTAAAAGTAATGGATATAATTTAAAATAAAGAATATTCTTATGTAAGTTTAAATATCGAGGAAATATATCTATATTTCCTGTATATAGAGAGTACTTCCAGCGATGATTAAAAGATTCGCTTGGGAGCTCTTTAGGATTCATTTTTTTACAAAATATGTAAGAATATTCTTAAAATTCAAATAAGCATATCTGTTATGAAGGTTTATATTGCATTAGTATCTGCCTCATGTCAGTTGACTTGTAAATCCCATGGGAATTTAAAATGCTTAATTTACTTGTTTAAAAGTAATGGATATAATTTAAAATAAAGAATATTCTTATGTAAGTTTAAATATCGAGGAAATATATCTATATTTCCTGTATATAGAGAGTACTTCCAGCGATGATTAAAAGATTCGCTTGGGAGCTCTTTAGGATTCATTTTTTTACAAAATATGTAAGAATATTCTTAAAATTCAAATAAGCATATCTGTTATGAAGGTTTATATTGCATTAGTATCTGCCTCATGTCAGTTGACTTGTAAATCCCATGGGAATTTAAAATGCTTAATTTACTTGTTTAAAAGTAATGGATATAATTTAAAATAAAGAATATTCTTATGTAAGTTTAAATATCGAGGAAATATATCTATATTTCCTGTATATAGAGAGTACTTCCAGCGATGATTAAAAGATTCGCTTGGGAGCTCTTTAGGATTCATTTTTTTACAAAATATGTAAGAATATTCTTAAAATTCAAATAAGCATATCTGTTATGAAGCACTTACATTGTATCAATATCTGCCTTATGGCAGTTGACTTGTAAATCCCATGGGAATTTAAAATGCTTAATTTACTTGTTTAAAAGTAATGGATATAATTTAAAATAAAGAATATTCTTATGTAAGTTTAAATATCGAGGAAATATATCTATATTTCCTGTATATAGAGAGTACTTCCAGCGATGATTAAAAGATTCGCTTGGGAGCTCTTTAGGATTCATTTTTTTACAAAATATGTAAGAATATTCTTAAAATTCAAATAAGCATATCTGTTATGAAGGTTTATATTGCATTAGTATCTGCCTCATGTCAGTTGACTTGTAAATCCCATGGGAATTTAAAATGCTTAATTTACTTGTTTAAAAGTAATGGATATAATTTAAAATAAAGAATATTCTTATGTAAGTTTAAATATCGAGGAAATATATCTATATTTCCTGTATATAGAGAGTACTTCCAGCGATGATTAAAAGATTCGCTTGGGAGCTCTTTAGGATTCATTTTTTTACAAAATATGTAAGAATATTCTTAAAATTCAAATAAGCATATCTGTTATGAAGGTCATTATATTGCATTAGTATCTGCCTCATGGCAGTTGACTTGTAAATCCCATGGGAATTTAAAATGCTTAATTTACTTGTTTAAAAGTAATGGATATAATTTAAAATAAAGAATATTCTTATGTAAGTTTAAATATCGAGGAAATATATCTATATTTCCTGTATATAGAGAGTACTTCCAGCGATGATTAAAAGATTCGCTTGGGAGCTCTTTAGGATTCATTTTTTTACAAAATATGTAAGAATATTCTAAAAATTCAAATAAGCATATCTGTTATGAATCACTACATTGTATCAATATCTGCCTTATGGCAGTTGACTTGTAAATCCCATGGGAATTTAAAATGCTTAATTTACTTGTTTAAAAGTAATGGATATAATTTAAAATAAAGAATATTCTTATGTAAGTTTAAATATCGAGGAAATATATCTATATTTCCTGTATATAGAGAGTACTTCCAGCGATGATTAAAAGATTCGCTTGGGAGCTCTTTAGGATTCATTTTTTTACAAAATATGTAAGAATATTCTAAAAATTCAAATAAGCATATCTGTTATGAATCACTACATTGTATCAATATCTGCCTTATGGCAGTTGACTTGTAAATCCCATGGGAATTTAAAATGCTTAATTTACTTGTTTAAAAGTAATGGATATAATTTAAAATAAAGAATATTCTTATGTAAGTTTAAATATCGAGGAAATATATCTATATTTCCTGTATATAGAGAGTACTTCCAGCGATGATTAAAAGATTCGCTTGGGAGCTCTTTAGGATTCATTTTTTTACAAAATATGTAAGAATATTCTAAAAATTCAAATAAGCATATCTGTTATGAATCACTACATTGTATCAATATCTGCCTTATGGCAGTTGACTTGTAAATCCCATGGGAATTTAAAATGCTTAATTTACTTGTTTAAAAGTAATGGATATAATTTAAAATAAAGAATATTCTTATGTAAGTTTAAATATCGAGGAAATATATCTATATTTCCTGTATATAGAGAGTACTTCCAGCGATGATTAAAAGATTCGCTTGGGAGCTCTTTAGGATTCATTTTTTTACAAAATATGTAAGAATATTCTAAAAATTCAAATAAGCATATCTGTTATGAATCACTACATTGTATCAATATCTGCCTTATGGCAGTTGACTTGTAAATCCCATGGGAATTTAAAATGCTTAATTTACTTGTTTAAAAGTAATGGATATAATTTAAAATAAAGAATATTCTTATGTAAGTTTAAATATCGAGGAAATATATCTATATTTCCTGTATATAGAGAGTACTTCCAGCGATGATTAAAAGATTCGCTTGGGAGCTCTTTAGGATTCATTTTTTTACAAAATATGTAAGAATATTCTAAAAATTCAAATAAGCATATCTGTTATGAATCACTACATTGTATCAATATCTGCCTTATGGCAGTTGACTTGTAAATCCCATGGGAATTTAAAATGCTTAATTTACTTGTTTAAAAGTAATGGATATAATTTAAAATAAAGAATATTCTTATGTAAGTTTAAATATCGAGGAAATATATCTATATTTCCTGTATATAGAGAGTACTTCCAGCGATGATTAAAAGATTCGCTTGGGAGCTCTTTAGGATTCATTTTTTTACAAAATATGTAAGAATATTCTAAAAATTCAAATAAGCATATCTGTTATGAATCACTACATTGTATCAATATCTGCCTTATGGCAGTTGACTTGTAAATCCCATGGGAATTTAAAATGCTTAATTTACTTGTTTAAAAGTAATGGATATAATTTAAAATAAAGAATATTCTTATGTAAGTTTAAATATCGAGGAAATATATCTATATTTCCTGTATATAGAGAGTACTTCCAGCGATGATTAAAAGATTCGCTTGGGAGCTCTTTAGGATTCATTTTTTTACAAAATATGTAAGAATATTCTAAAAATTCAAATAAGCATATCTGTTATGAATCACTACATTGTATCAATATCTGCCTTATGGCAGTTGACTTGTAAATCCCATGGGAATTTAAAATGCTTAATTTACTTGTTTAAAAGTAATGGATATAATTTAAAATAAAGAATATTCTTATGTAAGTTTAAATATCGAGGAAATATATCTATATTTCCTGTATATAGAGAGTACTTCCAGCGATGATTAAAAGATTCGCTTGGGAGCTCTTTAGGATTCATTTTTTTACAAAATATGTAAGAATATTCTTAAAATTCAAATAAGCATATCTGTTATGAAGGTCTTATATTGCATTAGTATCTGCCTCATGTCAGTTGACTTGTAAATCCCATGGGAATTTAAAATGCTTAATTTACTTGTTTAAAAGTAATGGATATAATTTAAAATAAAGAATATTCTTATGTAAGTTTAAATATCGAGGAAATATATCTATATTTCCTGTATATAGAGAGTACTTCCAGCGATGATTAAAAGATTCGCTTGGGAGCTCTTTAGGATTCATTTTTTTACAAAATATGTAAGAATATTCTTAAAATTCAAATAAGCATATCTGTTATGAAGGTTTATATTGCATTAGTATCTGCCTCATGTCAGTTGACTTGTAAATCCCATGGGAATTTAAAATGCTTAATTTACTTGTTTAAAAGTAATGGATATAATTTAAAATAAAGAATATTCTTATGTAAGTTTAAATATCGAGGAAATATATCTATATTTCCTGTATATAGAGAGTACTTCCAGCGATGATTAAAAGATTCGCTTGGGAGCTCTTTAGGATTCATTTTTTTACAAAATATGTAAGAATATTCTTAAAATTCAAATAAGCATATCTGTTATGAAGGTTTATATTGCATTAGTATCTGCCTCATGTCAGTTGACTTGTAAATCCCATGGGAATTTAAAATGCTTAATTTACTTGTTTAAAAGTAATGGATATAATTTAAAATAAAGAATATTCTTATGTAAGTTTAAATATCGAGGAAATATATCTATATTTCCTGTATATAGAGAGTACTTCCAGCGATGATTAAAAGATTCGCTTGGGAGCTCTTTAGGATTCATTTTTTTACAAAATATGTAAGAATATTCTTAAAATTCAAATAAGCATATCTGTTATGAAGGTTTATATTGCATTAGTATCTGCCTCATGTCAGTTGACTTGTAAATCCCATGGGAATTTAAAATGCTTAATTTACTTGTTTAAAAGTAATGGATATAATTTAAAATAAAGAATATTCTTATGTAAGTTTAAATATCGAGGAAATATATCTATATTTCCTGTATATAGAGAGTACTTCCAGCGATGATTAAAAGATTCGCTTGGGAGCTCTTTAGGATTCATTTTTTTACAAAATATGTAAGAATATTCTTAAAATTCAAATAAGCATATCTGTTATGAAGGTTTATATTGCATTAGTATCTGCCTCATGTCAGTTGACTTGTAAATCCCATGGGAATTTAAAATGCTTAATTTACTTGTTTAAAAGTAATGGATATAATTTAAAATAAAGAATATTCTTATGTAAGTTTAAATATCGAGGAAATATATCTATATTTCCTGTATATAGAGAGTACTTCCAGCGATGATTAAAAGATTCGCTTGGGAGCTCTTTAGGATTCATTTTTTTACAAAATATGTCCCATCAGGGGTTTACCTTCTTTAGGTAAATATGGGTGTCGCAATCCCAAGGTACCCTAGCGATCTTTATACTCTTCTCCTCTACTTTTCTTTCTTTCTTTCCTATTCTTTGTCGTCGTCGAGATCAAGACTTCTTGCTTATGTTGTATCTTGCTTTTCAATGGGTCTTACGTCCATTTTTTCCTTTGGTCTTCCACCCCATATGTTGGCCGTGTATGGCGTCCCGTAAGGAGGAAATTGGTGTCCTGGGGTCCCTTAGCGTTCCCTTTGGCCCAGGCTTCTCTGTAGACGGTTGGCTGGAGTGAGCCCGCTCTCAGTCAACCGGCTGGTGCTATGTTAGGAATGTTATACCCCTTGCATGGTGCTGTAGGGCTAGTCCTGCATTCTGGGTTGTGCGGACATGCTCGCTAGATCCTCAACCCAACATGTAGTACTATATCCTGGTGATACCCCTAAGGTAAGTGCCGAGGCTGGCTATTGCCAGAGCCGGTAACTGCCTTCCCTTGTTGGGCTCTGTGATGGGCGGGGGCCCACTGGGATGAACTTTTCTCTTTCTCATGGGTCCAAAAAATTCTGGCCACGGCGAGGGCCTTAACTCGTCACAAATTGATAGTAAATTTGACAAAATTGGAAATGTTTATCCAAAGTTCATATTAATACAGAACAACGAGGGCATGCTTAAGCAAATGTCACCTTTTAAAATTCTCAAACAGATTAAGGCAGTTGCAGGAGAACCTAGTAATGTAAAAAAGCTAAGATCCGGAGATTTACTAATCTAGAGCTCATCTGCTCAACAATCAAAGTCTCTTTTATCTTTAAAAGTTTTTGGAGAAATTCCCATCATAGCCTCAAGTCATAAATCACTTAATCAATGTCGTGGTGTAATTTCAGAGATAGACCTTTTATCAGTATCTGAAACTGAGATCCTGGAAGAATTAAAAGACCAAAGAGTTTGCAATGTCCGTCGAATCACCATCCATCGAGGTGAAGAAATTTTCCCCACAAAAAACTTAATATTAACTTTTGACTGTCCTAATCTTCCCAATTCAATAAAAGCAGGTTACCTGAATTGTCCTGTAAGATCTTACATTCCAAACCCCTTTCGATGCTTTAATTGTAATAGATTTGGACCCTCTAAAATGTTTTGCAGATCAAAAGCTACATGTACTCGATGCTCAAGTCTGGAACACCAGGAATCTGACTGTAAATCTGAACCATTTTGTATAAACTGTAAAGAAAATCATAGCGCATCTTCTTAAACCTGCTCATTCAACGGATAAAAACGTTCAACTGAACTGAAATTCAACTGAAATTCAACGGATAAAAACGACGCAAAAAATCTCCTATCAAGAAGCTAAGAAACAACTTCAAAATACAACAATTAATTTCAAGAAACCATATGCCCATGTACTAAAAAACAGTATCAACTGCTGTACAGACAGACACTTCATCAATCGCCTTTTTAAACCTGGAACACAAAGCAAACCTACTACAGAGAAGTCTATATTTATAAAGCCACAAAAACAAGTGACTCTGACAACAGAAAAAAGCTTAAGATTAAAGATCCATCAAATGTAACTGCTCTTAAAACCAGCCTTCCTACAGACAGCCATAGTGATATGGATACTGATATTGATAATTTTGAGTTGATTGCGAAGAACAGATCACGCCACCGTAAAAAGAACCCTTCATAATGGTGGTTCTTCTTTCTTGGAATTGTCGTGGACTCCGCACGCATATATCTGACATTAAAGACATAATAAATTCATACTCTCCTACTTGTCTAACACTCCAAGAAACCAACTTGAAATCTCATACTACTTGGAAAATAAAAGGTTACACGCCTTATCGAATGGACATACCTGATGATTCTGTATCAGGAGGGGTGTGCATTCTTGCTTCGAATAACTACCCCCACACAGGATTTCCATTACGTACTTCGCTGCAAGCTGTGGCAGTTGAGATACACATTAATTTTCGAATCACTGTCTGTAACATTTACTTACCACCACGTAATGCCATTCCACAAAGCAACTTAAATAAACTATTGCAGCAACTTCCCGTCCCTTATATATTAATAGGTGATTTTAATGGTCATAGTGCTCTGTGGGGAAGCACTAATACAAATTCTCGAGGACGACAAATTGATCAACTGATAACTGATCACTGCCTCTGTCTGCTAAATAACGATGAAAAAACTCACTTTCATACTCCTACGAAAACATTTCATTCCATAGATTTGGCTATTTGCTCTCCTGTTTTATTTCCTCATCTGGACTTGACCACTGAAAATGATTTGTATAACAGTGACCATTTTCCTGTAATCCTTACTTTTGCTGATCCACCTTCTAATGGCTTGCAACCTACAACCTTTAAGTATCACAAGGCAGACTGGCATTCTTTTGCAGAACTGGCAGTTATTACAGAAGAAATGATTACAAACACTGATATAAATGATGCTGTTATTAAAGCTACAAATACTATTATGAAAGCTGCTGAAATATCCATTCCAAAATACTCCTCTCGTCCTCGAAAACTGCGGAAACCCTGGTGGAATGAAGCCTGTGCAAAAACCTACCGTGAACAAAAAAGTTTTTGGAATATTTTTCGAAGACATCCTACTACCAATAATCTAATACTTTTTAAAAAAGCGAAGGCATTAGCCCGCAAGATTCGCTGGTAAAGTCAAAGGGACTCTTGGATACGATATACATCAAATATTACCTCTAGCACTCCTAGCAAACTTGTTTGGAAAAAGGTGAAAGCAGCTAATGTCTTATACCAAGAATTCTCTTTCCCGATATTGACTACTAACACTGCAGTTTATTCTTCTCCCGAGGATGTAGTTAATAAAATTGGCGAAGCATTTTCTAGTGTGTCCAAATCTGACTCTTACACACCTTTTTTCCAAAAGTATAAGAGTCGTACTGAGCAGATCAACATAAATTTTAATAATTCTGAGCAGTTATCTTACAACTACGAATTTCACATGTATGAGCTACAAAAGGCTCTATCCAAGACCCATAATACCAGCCCAGGTCCCGATGGAATTACTTATCAAATGCTCCGCCATCTAAGACCAGTCTCTCTCACCAATATTCTGTTCCTCTTCAACAGAATCTGGCAGGAAAATACTTTCCCTTCTATGTGGCAAGAAGCAATAGTCATCCCCATCCTAAAACCAGGAAAAGACCCTAAAGACCCATTAAGTTATCGTCCTATAGCCTTAACAAGCTGCCTTTGTAAAACGATGGAACGCATGGTAAATAACCGTCTTGTTTTTTACTTAGAAAACAATAGGTGTATACCTCAGCAGCAAAGTGGCTTCCGTCAGGGTAGATCTACGTTAGACAATATTATTAATTTGGAAAATGACGTTAGAACTGCTTTCGTTCGTAGGAACCATCTTGTATCAGTATTCTTAGATATTGAGAAGGCCTATGATAGAACCTGGCGCTATGGTATTATTCGGACCTTACATGGTTTTAATCTCCGTGGTAACCTACCACTTTTTATTCAAAACTTCCTACAAAAAAGAAATTTTAAAGCGCGCATTGGGTCTGTTTTATCTAGATCCTTTGTCCAAACTGAGGGCGTCCCTCAGGGTAGTGTACTTAGTGTAACATTATTTATTGTTTTTATTTCCAAGGTTTTATCTATATTACCTTCTTGTATTAAAAGTACACTTTACGTAGATGACTTACAGATTTCCTGTCAAGGTTCAAATATACATTCAATTGAACGACAACTACAGATGGCTGTAAATCAAATTACTGACTGGTGTGACAAAAATGGCTATACCATTTCACCAAGTAAGAGCAGTGTATTCATTTTTGTAGGAAACGTGGCCTTCACCCTGATCCCAATATCCAACTTCAGGAGGTATCCATTCCTGTTGTTAATGACATACGATACCTTGGAGTAATTTTTGATAACAGACTTACTTTCTTTCCCCATATATTACATTTGCGCAAAAAGTGCGAAAGATCTCTTAACATACTAAAAGTCCTTTCCAATACTTCTTGGGGTGCTGATCGAACCTCATTGTGCAGAATATACCAGTCTATCATATTGTCCCGTATCGATTATAGCAGTGTGGCTTATGGTTCAGCTTCAAAGTCTGCCCTAAAATGGTTAGACCCAATTCATCACGCTGCACTTCGTATCTGTAGTGGAGCGTTTCGTACCTCACCTGTCGACAGTCTCTATGTTAACTGCAACATACCTCCTTTAAAACTACGACGCATTAAGCTTTCCTTTAATTATTATTTCAAGAGTTTTTCTACTCTAAACCATCCACTAAGGTTTGCAAGAGTTGACTCTACGTTAAAGAGACTTTTTAACGCTCGTCCTTCTCGCACTCCTCCCTTTTATGCTAGGATTCAACCTCTTATAGAGGAAGCTAATCTTCATTTAACTCCAGTCGAGATTGCTGACTACAATAGTATTCCCCCATGGGATTTTCCACAAATATGCTGTCTAAACAATTTTTCTCTGTTTAGCAAAGAACATACTGATCCCATAATTTTCAAACAAATTTATGGTATTCATCGGAATCAATTTCATGATTACTTCCCAGTCTTTACTGATGGATCAAAAACAGAAAGACACGTCGGCTGTGGCATAGTTTATGGCACTAATATCTATAGCTATTGTCTTTCGTCAGTCTGTTCTATTTACAATGCTGAAATTGTTGTCATTTTGAAAGCTCTTAACATAATAAAGTGCTCTCGCAGCCGCAAATTCTGCATTTATACTGACAGTATGAGCATTATGAAACAGCTTAATTTTCCTCAACATTTTCATCCCCTGATTAATAAAATCCTAGTTTTGTTAAATGAAATGTCTCGTAGTGGTTTCGAAATATTGTTTTGCTGGATACCTAGTCATGTCGGTATTACTGGCAATGAATTAGCAGACTTAGCTGCTAAAGAAGGTAAAGACCCTATAGACCAAGCAATCCCTTATACAGATATCAAGCATTCAATCTCTGTATATACGCATTCTATTTGGCAGAATTCTTGGAATACGCAAGTAACAAATAAACTTTTCTGTGTTAAACCTCACATTCGGAATTGGAGTAATATATCATACAGACGTGCTGACGTTATTTTATCCAGACTTCAAATCGGTCATACTCGTTTGACACATAGTTACATTTTGTTTAAGGAACCTGCACCTCTGTGTTCGAGTTGTAAAATAGTTTTAACTATATATCATATCTTAATTGAATGTCCAAATTTTAACCATCTTCGTCTTACCTTTTTCCACAACACTGTTTTTAATTTACTGGACTTGATTGGGGAAATACCTCATCCAAATCTCTTAGCTTTCTTAAGGGCTATCAAAATTTTGCACTGCTTATAACGCATTCTCTTTACTCCAAAAAAAAATTTAATAAGATTCAAATTTATAATCTTTTACTGCAATAAACTTGTTTGCCAATTTTATAATGTATATTTTATTCTGATTTCAAAAATTTTTTAACCTTTCGCTCGGCGCAGTATGTCCTTTTTGGATTTTGCGCCAGAAAAAAACAATCAATCAATCAATTTACAAAATATGTAAGAATATTCTTAAAATTCAAAAAAGCATATCTGTTATGAAGGTTTATATTGCATTAGTATCTGCCTCATGTCAGTTGACTTGTAAATCCCATGGGAATTTAAAATGCTTAATTTACTTGTTTAAAAGTAATAGATATAATTTTAAATAAAGAATATTCTTATATGTAAATTTAAATATCCAGGAAGTATATCTATTTTTGTACCCATATGTCCTGTTCAAACTCGCCCAATGTTGCAAACGTTGACGGTTGAGCTGCAAAACGAAAAGCCAAATTATTTCAGGCAATATATATTTTTTTATAATGAGAAAATGTATTTTTATTAAAGTTTATGAAGAGAAAATTACTTTATTTCTTCTTTAACACGTTATTCTTAAGTAAAAAAAAATTTCCAGAACTTCATGTATAAACCTTTTGTTTCATTCTCAGAGTGGATTTTGTTGCGAAAATTTTTCACATAAAGGCTTTATTTTAATATTTATGTGAAAGTAGTTTGATAATTTAATAAATGTTGAGGTACATAATTTTTAAAAAGTTTTCTTCTCAAAGATATCTTTTATGTGTTATATCTCCGTGGGAGATCTCATTATTTACATAATATGTATTGTATTTGTTTTATCACCAAAGAATATTTTGTTTAAATTTAATTGGAGGAAATGTGTCTATATTTTCTCGTCGACAAATTAAAATTTGAGTAATGGCTAAGATTCACTCAATCCTTTTACTTTTTTCAAAATATTAAGAATGTTTTTCTAAATCTCTGATTACATATTACACATCAACTTTGATAAAGGTATAGAGTAATCTTCTTTATGGAGATTATTCTTATGGAATAATAATCTTGTAATACTCCTGTAAATTTAGTTGTCTAATAAATTTAGAAATATGATTCTGCATTTATAGAACTTTCTCTTAGAAAAGGCTCGTAGTTATAACCCATAAGAACTTTCAATTTCATTATATAAAGGCAATTTATTTAACCAGACACCAAAGAATATTAATTTAGTTTTGAAATAGAGGATATGTCCTTATTTTTCCTTGTAAGAAAAGTCTGAGTGATGATAAAATGACTCACACAATCTGGATTTTTTTTCTAAATTATGTAGAATATTCTTATATTCTCTTAAAATATGTGGAGGCTTCATTTGAAAGATACATGCCAATTAATCTTCCTTGTTAAGATCGAAGGTGTAAAAATAGCCGTCTAATTAATTAAATAATAAAAAGAAATCTATATTCAAATAAGAAGTCATTATTTGAATATAGATTTCTTTCTCGCTGAGGCTCTTATTGTAATCTATGGGTTCTATGTCTAACTGCGTAATAAAAAGGCAATTTATTTTATCATCTAAGAATATTATTTTAATTTTGACCTAGGAGAAATATTCATTCATTTAATTACTAACAAAACATCTGAGTGAAGGTAAAAAAAAAAAATTCCTGTAAGCCATTTTATTTTAAGTCATCAATTTTTTCAAATTCGGATAAATTTGTGATGCACATTAATGATGCACATACAGATCCATCTTCGTGGAGAGGATTCTTTTGCGGTCGCCATTATAATGGGCTTGAAACATGTCAAGTGTTATGTGTGGAAATGTGTTATTTGCATATTAATTTCTTTTCTATGAAAAAGTATGATGATCAAACCGTAGATGCTTTCATTCTGTGTTATACGAGTGTAATTTATCGTATCGTAGAAAAATATCCTTTTCTTAGGTTTGAAGAGTTATGTTTTATCATTTTGAAACGATAGAACTAAGTAATCGTAAAGATTCGAACGAAATTTTATAATTTTTGAGATCAAATATCAATATTTCGTTTAAAATGTCTATTCATTTCATTCATTGCAGCCATTATTAATCCAACTACAGGCTATAATTTATCCTGTGGGCAAAATTAGGTTTTTATTTATATTTTACCGGCAAAGTATGAAACTCTGGCATTCTATAGACAGCCTAGGCATTTTATATAATGCCGGACATTTTTGTTCAAAGTATGGAATACTGGCAGGAAATATAATACGTAGGCATTCTACAGAATGACAAATGCTATTTAGGCAAAGTATGAAAAAAAAAACCGTCTTCATAAGGTTAATATGTAAATGTGCATTTCAAAAAATTCAAATTATTTAAAGAAAAAATGAAAGTTCTGTGAATTATATTTTATTCGCATTAAGGGAAGCAAAATTTTCTTATAAAAAATAAGAAATTAAACTACTTATTGGCACATTCCAGGCTTGAATGATATATATTTTGAATTACATTTCTTTACATTTTTCACATAAAAATATTTCATATTTTGGCACTTTGTTTTACCCATACACTTGACGAATCCTTGGCTGCTGCCACTGGACTGCGCAATTGCAACTGACCGGAGAGGAATTTTGTGGTCAGGCATACCTTCAATTCAAAGCAAGTGCTTAGGGCATAAAGTAAAATGTGATCTCTCTCATATACTTGTTTAAAATTCCTTCATAAGTTCTAAGTCGATAGAAACCATCCTCTATCACACACATTACACTGCCAATATATTGCGCGAACTACTTCGCCCCTTATCTTGGAAAAGGAACGTGCGCAGTAGTTTCAAAAAAACAATGGGAAGGTTTTTTTATATTTCATTTTCATTTGTTGCCTTGTATTTTGAAATTGATTTTCGAGTTTATTTTACTTTTGATAGCATTTTTAGCTTTGAAACAATTTTGCAGAAAATATCCTTTTCATCAACTTTACTAGCATGGTTACAAAAGTTATTAATTTTTTGACGACACATTTTACATACAAGTGCATCATTCGTTTCCTTTAAACACACACAAAAGGTATCAGAACGAAAATTTCTTCGATAAGCATACCTTCATCATATTGGCTTAGTCCATTATCGATTATAATCATATACATGTTTTTTTTAAACAGGCTCTTTTTCTTGGGTAATCTGATTAGTTTCCCTTTTTCCAATGTTCGGATTCTTTCTATTAATTTTTCTTGCTGCTCCTCTGAATTATTGTTTTTGAAATATCATCTGGTAGAAAAGACTTTGTAAGCCTTACTTTAGTTAGTGGACAAAAAGATGTCAGTATAATCTTTTTTAGCATAAAATGATAAGCTATTTCATAAACTGTACGAAACGCAATTCTTACACTCCAGAGGTTAAATTTACTAAGTTGCATCCAAGTACAAAGTATATTTTCGACATCTTGATTTGCTCTTTCGACACTACCTTGGCTTTGTGAATGGCGGGCTTCCGCATCGACGATCTTCAATGCTGGCCAATACTCCTTTAAACTCTGGTCACCAAATTATTGACAAATTTCCTACCTTTCTCAAACTGTAATATTGACGACGCTCCCAAGCATCGAGAATATGTCCACTAGGTGGTAGGTTACTTCTTCAGCACTTTTTAAAGTTAGAATTTGGGAATTGCAAATTTTTTGTGAGATGATCTTGATACATCATAATAAATTTGTATTGTCTATTTGATTGAGACTAAAAATCAATAAGAGCTATCTGACAACAGGAATTAAATTCACAGAAAAACCATAGATTTCACAACAGAGCCCTTTTTGATACCTTTCTTTCTTGCAAGTTCAAAAAGGAGTATGTACGGACGTGTAATTTTTTATTTGGTTGAAAGCTTCAACATTTATCACATCCTCCATACACAACAGGCCGAGCTGGCAGCCGAATGGTTAGCGCTCTTGCCTTTGGTTCAACAGTTCGTGGATTCGAATCCCACCTTGGGCATGGATGTTTGAAGTGGTTCGGAATCCACTTTAAACCGTGTCTAATTAGCCCTCGTGTACAAAAAATGACCGTTGAGCGACAAACAAACAAAACCATGCCAAACAGACAAATGACTTTCGTGAAGTATGTGAAATAACTCAGTCAGTAACGTAATACTGTATTGTATTGACGCTGTGGCAACCCAGCCACAGTAAATCCCTAAAAGAGAATGAGAAGCACATTTTCCCTATCCGATGGGGAATCTAGCCCAGTTGTTATTTGGATGCGGCCGTATGAAGATCGTATTGGCACCACTGTATCATGCTGTGGAACTTATTTTTATGGAATATAATCAAGAAAATTGTTAATTGTTATTAAAATAAAATATTAAAGGCAATAGGACTTTTTAATGAAAGAAAACACGCAACCAATTTGTAACGCCACAGACGCCTTCTTTAACGGAATAAATGAATTTCCACAATCACCTCTTCGTAGCAATCCAACAAGCAATAGTCCCTGTGTTCTTTCTGAATAGTCATTTTCTCTTTTTATACATCATTTATTAACTTTTGGTGAGTCATTTCAGTTAAGGAAACGCTATTTTTTTCAGCGTTAATTCTGAGTTTACAGTTTATCGTCGAAACGTTGTTTCATGTCTATAGACCACGATTCCTTGTCTAGTACTACAGCTTGCTTATCCATTTTTATGCAGCACAGCAAAAAAAAAATTTTTGTTGAAAAAATTGAAATAAAATTGCGTATATTGGTACTTCCGTAAGTGCCAAACACAACTAACAAATTTTTGTCTTGAGGTCCGCGTGAAAAGTCACGTGCCTTGCCACTTGATACACGAAATGAATCGGATATGTATTTTATACTTTGCTGGTTTCTCATTTATCATTCTATAGAATGTCTAGGAAATGTGTAAATTATACGTATAAATCGTTTCACACATTGCCGGCTAGTTTTAGGCCTTATATACTATATTGGATTTCCTACTTTGCCAGTAACGTATAAATACAATGATAGTCAGGTGTTTAATATATATTTTGAGTGGCAGTAACTACTTTGGAATGGTAAATAAATTTGGGAAAAATTTTTCTGCCTCTGAATTTATAAAAAATTTACAATTAGAAATGGTTGTAACATCCTACGAACAGTTGAATGTTTCTGGCCACTTGACAACTTAAAAACTCTTTTTGCTATAATTAAATATAATATTCAAGTATATCATTCCATAATTTTGAATGTGAATATGAATATGAACGTAATTTTTAATTGAATTTGAATATGATTGATCCTATGCATTCTATTTAATTACTTAATTTTTATTTGAGTTTGAATCATGAATTTACGTTTGCTGATTTTATTTAACGTCATTAAGATTCTTAAATGCTTCATAGCAACATATTCCTCGTCAATTTATGCACCAAACAAGACTTTATGAATTAGCATTAAGTTGAATAAGCTTTACCTTATACCTAGATAAAGGAAAACTAAAACAATAAGCATTTCACAACTAATGGATTATTTTATTGAGTAGAAGTGTGATCATACTTTATTGTTATCAAAAACATAAATCTGGAAGACAAGGTAGATGATTGTTCTTTATTTAGTTGCTTTTTAAAAGAAAAAAATTATATGTACTTATTTTTATCTTGCTTAGCTGATATTAAAAATATTTGAGTTTCATTTTAAATCGATTGCAATTTTAAATAGTGCATCAATATTCAATTTTTACGAATTTATTCCATTGTGTGTATTTAAACATCATAATTCGCAATTTGAGAACACATTAATTTACTATAAGAAACAAAACTCAAGAGAAATGTTTAACTTCATTCCATACACAATTTTGATTTTACAAAATAATTTTCAGTGATGGCAGTAAAAAAGACAACCATTTTTCTGAGTTATTATTTCCAATTTATTAAGATGAATTTTTTAATTGGACATTTGACCACTACTCATTATTTAATAAAATGTTGACATTCTGAAATTAATATTTTTGCAATGTTTACTTTTATTTGGAATTAATATTTTCTTAAGGATTTCAGGTAATTGAATATTTTTAACAAATGGACATTTTTTCAGCTTCCTCAAAACATTTTACTAGAAATATATTTAAAACTCTTTTAAATATTAATTCGTGAGTATTAAAAAGGAATAAACCAATAAAAATATTAGAAACAATATTTAAATTGTCCTTAATTATTTTGAGATTACACAATTGAAGAGGAATTGGTTTAACCATACCTGCCAACCTTGGAGAAAAAAATCAGTAGATTTTTATCTAGCAACATGTAGGAAGTTTAAGACATTTAACATTTAACCGGGAGAATGGACCCCGTTCTGTTCCTATAGACTATCGTGTTGGTTCCCCTCTAACACACATATTTATTTAAAAAAATATTTACAAAGTAGGCTACTTATACACCTACCCTTTAAGTACATGTCTGAAAATTAAAATACATTTTTTGTACAGAAAGATATCTATTCAAAAGAATCTGAAATTATGATTCGTTAATACATAATTGGAAATTTTAAAGTTCAAGATGTAATACTTTATATATATATATATCTTAAACTTTTTTGCCTGAGAAAAGCCCAGTTTAAAACCGATTGGCAGGTACCTTTGACTCACCACTTCTACAAGGGTGGGAAGCGGGGCCTTTCTCTGGCACTTTCCTGTGATAGGGGGGAATCCAGCACTTGCCTTGCACATCTTGCCTCTGGCCACCTGAAATACCTCACTATTGTAGCAGGTAACAAGACCTTCCCCATCTGTCCTAAATGCCACGGACACCAAGCTTCTCCTGAGCATATCCTGGATTGTATGAATATACTATGGGACAGTATCTACACTTCTCCCCACCTTGTCACCTCCCCACCTTGTTTCCTTTCCGTCAACGGATTCCTTGATTTCCAATATTAATGTGAAACTTTGTACTTTTTCCTTGCCTTCTGATCTTGATTGTAATCAGAGCTCCATTGGAAAATAATTGCATTGGAAATCCTAGTTTTGGCGCTGTTTGAACTCTTTTGGACTTTGCGCCATAAATCCCAACCAACCAGAGTTCCACTGGACGTAATTGGACCTACTCCTTTCATACAATGTTCGCCGTGCTGGCAGCCGAATGGTTAGCGCTCTTGCCTTTGGTTCAACAGTTCGTGGGTTCGAATCCCACCTTGGACATGGATGTTTGTAATGGTTGGGAATCCACTTTAAGCCGTAGGTCCCGGTCTAATTAGTCCTCGTGTGCAAAAAATAACCGTTGAGCGACAAACAAACCAATCATGCAATGTTCATATGAACCACCAAATATTTTTCTCTGACATAGCCATTGCCGAGCTGGCAGCCGAATGGCTAGCGCTCTTGCCTTCGGTTCAACAGTTCGTGGGTTCGAATCCCACCTTGGGCATGGATGTTTGTAGTGGTTCGGAATCCACTTTAAACCGTAAGTCCCGGTCTAATTAGCCCTCGTGTGCAAAAAATGACCGTTGAGCGACAAACAAAACAAACTGACATAGCCATTCTCTTGATTAATGATCTAAGTAAAAAAGAAATTTTGCAGCTTTAAATGCATAAAAATCAATACATTTTGCACATTCAGATTACTACGAATTTTTTATAGTTATATAAATATAAGCATTTGCTATTTAAAAGTATTGTTTCCTAATCAAGATTGTAATTATTTTTATACATTTGGATTTTAAATTATATTATTAATTATCTGATTATTATTTCAGGTTACTTCAAAGCAGCACTTGTTTTAATTCTTGCTAAGGCAGTTGCTTGACAAACTTTGCAACTGTATTTGCAGAAGATACGAAGAAAAGAATTCAGTTAATGTATCTGTTGACAGCGCATTTTAGTGGACAAATTTTAAGAATCTAATTTATTAGGTGATTTTGAAATATATATAGGTGTACGTGGTGTACATACACATACAGATATATCAGTTATTTACCTATTCATTATGCTATTTAATTTAATTATTAGGCTGGCCTTGATTCAATTAAATGCATAAATAATTTGTTTTAAATTTCAGTAATGAAATTTTTACTTAATTGCTGTAATGTTTAAAAAGTTTTAGGGATTTATAAAACTATCTTAGGACTAAATAATTTCACTTAAGTGTTAACTATTAATACTAAAAAGTTGATTGAATATTGTATATTTTCTTTCAATTTTTAAATAATCTTAAGAGCAAAACATTGTCGTTGGGTGATAAAATGATAAAAGTAAGCTCTAAAAAGAAATGTACTTTTATAATTTTTCAGTTATAGTAAACTTTTCTTTGGTGTGGTGTCTTTATTTCTCTCACATAACATATAAAAGCAATGAGTATTTCTATTAAAAGTATAGTCGGTACTTTTTTTTTCCATAGCAGATATTTCAGAGGAAAATTTCCTAAGATAAAAAAATTGTAGGTACATGCAGATATAAATTAAACAGTAATGGAAGTATTTCATTTGTTAAAAATTAGTTTAATAACATTACTTTACCAAGCTTAAATTAATGTTTGATTATCAGCATCATTACTTGAAAGCATATATATAAAAGCAATTTTACACTCACAAGGTTTAATATTGTATTAAAAACTTTGGTTTAAAAAGAGTTCGATTTGCTCGTTTATTGCTAATGCTGTTCTTCAGTGGAGAGAAATCAGTATTTTCTGCAGAGTAATTTCTTCACTGGTGTAGAATGACATGACGAGGGAAAAAGTACCGGAATGACTTTGTCATTTTGTTATCATTCAATTTCATAAAATGATTCGATGTATTTCAAGACTTTAGGTGTTGTATAAACAGTCAGAAACACCGCGATAAATAAATAAGCAACTCATTCTTGGATGTACCCATAAATTATGATACATATTGAAATTTCAATTTTAAAAACAATTTTTCTGTTAAAAATATAAGCTTAATATAAAATGATTTTTTTTTTCGGATTACATATGCATTGGCGACCATTGTTGCAAATTACTTAATAAAGTTTCTACTATGCTTAAAATATTAATCTGATTATACTATATTAACTGAATCCTCATTAGCTGTTATTTTCTGTTTATTGTCCATCAAAATCGAAAATTAAGCATGTGAGAATGTTTAGTTATATCAAATTTGTGTTGATTAAACTTTAAAAGGACACAGACGTAAACAAGCTTCGTATATGAATGTTAATTCATTGACATTATTTATAATTTCATGTGAGTTTACAAATTATTTATTGCTACATGTATATTAAGTTCCCTGGCTGCCATTACCAAAATACAACTTTCTATTGAGCAAGGTATAGTTTCCTCCAGAGGAAGAGAATCATTCTTACAAGTATATTAAAGCAATCTTACTTAAAATATTCTATAGTATGAATGCACTCTAATTTTAGAAAACGAATAACTTCTATTTAATACTCATATTTTCAGATCAAAGGTTTGAGTTGAATCTTTGGCATATTGGTTATATAATCCTTACGTACGTGAAGTAACCGTAAGATGTTGAGTCAAATTAAATGCAGGTTCAACGTTCACATAGGAATATTTTCAAATCGTATTAATCTGGAAAGTAAATTCTCATTGATTTTTTTATGGTAACATGTGGTTGAGGAGCATTATTTTTTGATCACGAAGGCTGATTAGGCCATGAATTATAGTTTAAATGGTTTGAAAGCCACAGGGGGAACTAGAAGTCTGATCACTATAAATTCGACTGCTAACTCTACAATGATAAAATTATTTTTAAAGTTAATTTACTGCAAAATATTATATAAACTTCAGTAACACATTAAAAACAACTCTAGTTAAAAATGTTTTTTAGATAGCAACCGAAGGTGGTGACTATTACAACAGTATATGTGACATGTATCGAAATCCAGCATTTCATTATTATTAACTTTTTTTAAAAAAACACTGGGTGATATTCACTGAACGATTGAATTAGATAGACTTTATTTCTTCATATAATTTAAATGAATTTTTAGCTAAATTTAAATACTTTCAAACAAATAAAAACATATTTGTTTCATTGTATTACGTTGGTAATTTTGTTTCAGTTGTAAAACTATTAGATTTAGTAAAATATTTTCCGATGTCGAGATTTCAAAAAGACTTAGCGAATTCGAGGAAGAATAAAAACGCACACATGCTTAGATTTAAAACATATGAACCGCTCCAATTTTTATTAATGTTACTTTACCGTCTTGCCGTTAGATTAAAATTCATCTTATTTGTAAACTATTTGAATGTTAGATTTCATGTTTAATTATTTTAATTCGTTAAATTATTATAAATTATGTTTGTTATTGCGATACGTTCGGTTATCTGAGCGAAACCATTTTCTTGACTAGCAGTCAAGTATTCAATTTAGTTTGTAAGGTAGTATCCGATACCTTTTTTTTCTATGTCAGGTCAGAGGGAAAATATTGAATTAATTCAGATTGTTTTAACATTTATATACATTGATATGTTTCCTTTTCCTTAAATGTAATTAGTGATGATTTTGTTTACTCCCCCCCCCACCTTTGTTTTCTTAACAATATACAAAATTAAGTGACAATATCAACAACTACATTGAAGTTCTACTTTCTAATTCCACCACTTGCGCAGAAGAGTATTTTCTAAGAAATTTAATAGGCTCATGGCCATCCACTATGAAGGCAAGCCTAGGTGAGGCTGTTATTTTCCAAATACAAGAGAAAATTATTTCATTAACAGGGTTTCGCAGTCTTAGAATAATATAGAAATTTGAGTATTGTATTTTTGCATACGTCTTAAAACTCATTTACTGCTGATCTTTAAGCAAAATGGCAGTTTATGATTTAGTATTGTGTAACACCGCTTTTTAAGCATATACAATAAAATAGAGACTATACTCAAGTTCCAATGGATTATTCATAATCAAATATTGGAATCGTAATGTCTGATTCGAAACTAGTTTACCTTGGATTGTGCAATATTTTGCAAGCAAAGAAATTTAGTTTTCCATAGAAATTAATTTTTGTTTGCGCATACACATTTTAATCTTGCATTGTAGGTTTCTGAGTGTCTTTTTTTTTTCAATGAGATTTCTAAACATTAGCTTACTTAATCTCGATCATGAATTGTGATCATATGACGAGGCAGACTGACGAGCAGACTTCTTGTTATGACAAATATGAAGTGTCAATTGATATCATTGTATTTACAATATTGAATTTTGTAAAAATATCTCCCAATATAATTTTATTCAGCAAATTGATGGCATTACTTTTTATTTTATAAAATAATAAATAAACTGGATATTTATTATTTTTTAAAGTTCGTCTTCTGGGAATGACTTAAATTAATTTCGCAAATAAATAAAATATATCTATTTTACCGAAAGGAAATATCTTTGTTGTCAGAAATTTTTTGTGCGTGTGAAATGGTAGAAGATATTAAGTAGTTCTTTCGACAACTGCTGATTATGCGATACAAACTAAGTACCTTAAATGTAGTAGCAATTTTATACTTTACCAGAGGGAGTCAGTAATTTCTGAGTAACGTTTTAAGAAATTATACTGTGAATGTGAAATACTGAAATGTAACCTAATTTTAGATGAAAATTTATGTGGTGGACACCTCAAAAGAAAAAAATATCGCCGTACGTATATTTAGTATCTTATTTTGATGTCACAAGAAATGGGTCAATTCACTTAAAATTTCAGGTTGCAGTCTGGTTAGAACCCATGTACAAAATGGTTGTAGACAAACAAAACTTATATATTAAAACCTTCTTTTCACGTGTAAAAGCAGATTTTGGAAAGTTGAGAGAAAAAGAAACCTATCATGCCAGTATTCTAAAAACCAATAAAAATAACCGCTAAATATAAATCGTTTAAAACTACTATAATGCCGTGAGGGCAATATATGAGTTTACACTTCTTTCTCCACAGCTCTCCATTGGAGAGACCCAAGATACCTAGCAATTTATTCGTGTGTATCGCTATTTCAGTATGAAGGATCTTTGGTAGGGCCAAACAAAAATTTAACTTCCTACCCGTCTTAATAGCGACACCCTTTATGTAATCATATAATCTTGTCTTCAATTAATTCTAGTAACAGAAGAAGAAAAGACAATCATTTTTAACACGTTATTCCATAAAAAAAAATTCAAATTGTCAGTTACTTTAAATACAATAACAAATTACAAGTCCTAGTAGGATAAAATATAGTTGCCACACTGTTCAGACATTAGAATAAAGAATATTTACTGTTCTGTGGAAAGTACAAAAGCTGTGAAACATCTGAAGGAAAAAAATGTTCATTTGATGCTGCATACGGAAAAATGGAACAATGCATCTTGAAGAAAGGTATCAGTACGGGATATGTCCACCGTGTAGTGTGATGCAACATTCAACACTCGTATCATACTTTGCACAAAATTATCCAGCAGCTGGTGAGGCAATTTATCCCATTCCTCTGGGAGTGCACGGATGAGGGTGTTCTTGTTTGTCGGAGGATAGTTTCGATTAGCAACTTGTCTCCCCATAATATCCCATATATTTTCAATAGGATTTAAATAGGGAGAACGTGATGGCCATACAGGGCGTGTTATCCATCCTTAGCAATTGTCCAGCAGTGTATTTCCTTCAATAGTGTCAGATAGTGAATATCAATCAATCAATTAGAAAATTATATATATTGGTATCTCTTGATTACGTAATTAGTATTGAAATATTTAAATTATATATCTAAATTGTTACTTTTTGTTCATGTATATAATAATACATTTTTAAAAATCATTCCGCGGGTTATTGTAGTTATTTTTCAGAGTTTATTTGTAAAGATATCGATTTCTTTGTTATTTTAAAATTGAATGAATTTAAAAAAAAGTGAAGCTTATATTAAAACTGAGGAAAATTTAAAAACTGTTCGAACTCTTTTAGCTATTATAACCTTCATTAAAATGAACTGATACATTTGAATTATCTATCCTTAATTTTTTAAACTGTTGAAATTCAATTTATTTTTTTGATTTCAGAGAAGATTAAACAATAACTATGTCGTATCCAGACAAATCGAATAAATTGGATTCCGTTTCTCTTGGTTTGGTATGTGAGAGCAGTTGAAGGATACAGAAACTCAGTAATAAATATTGAATCATTATAGGTTCTCATATTTAACAGCTGGTTTCAAAAATAAAAAAAAACTAACTCAACGAGAGCTATAAGTCTATGAGCATGGAGCTCCAAAACAGTTTTTTGACGTAACCTAACCTTTAACAGCTTTTAAATGGACTCAATACGTATTTGTAGGAATAATTTTCCAGTAGTCTAATTTTCCAACGGAAAATTTTCTAAATACCGATGATCCTATAATTTCAAATCGTGGTCAAATAACTAAGACTCCATCTTCTTTACGCCACTGTAACATTTTTGTGAACACAGCTTTTACGCGAGCTCTAATCACCATTATTGAACACTTGATCTTCGGGTGGCCTCTCAAACAAGTTACTATAGAATTATTCGGAAAGTAATTTTGTTTCTCCTACATGGATCAGCTTTTTGCTAGTAAAAACCAACCACTTTATGACTGTGGAATCTTGCTACTACCAGAAAGATGGTAAAAGCTATTGAACTAGAATGAACAATGTGCAATGCAATGCAATACAATACTTATTTGCTGCACGTTTTTCATTTTCATGAAAAACGAAATGACTTTCCGACATCATCCTTATTGTAAATATATTTTCTAAAGTTATGAAGCATTTTTCTGCAGAGGATATTTCCTCTTAAAAATATTATAAATTTCAATTTATCCTGCCGATTCTTTACTTGATAAGCAAATGTCAATTATTTGAGTTCATTGGCTGATAGTAGTTTGGATTGGTTGGATAGAGAGATGCACTATGCCACACTACAGTCACTTAGTGCTCAATGGAGTTAATTTGATCGGACCTATAATTTAAATTAGATTTTGAGCTAAACAAAGATAGGAATCTAAAATTAAAACTGGAAATTAATAGTCATCGCACAGAAAAGTTAGTAAGACCGCAACTTATAAATTAAAGCAAATTCCGAATCTATGCTACCCTCTATCCGAAATATTAATCGAACTAGCACAAAAGGAAGTTAATTCCCTCATCATTCACACCAGCTCTGAAATATTCAACAATTGGCTTGGATCAAGGATTTATAATAAATTGGTTGAAGATAAAATTAATTTTCTTCCGTAATATAATAAGGATTATTTTTATTTCAGCAGAATACAAGGATTATTTTTAATTGATTTATAATGTCAAGCTACATTTTATTATCTTATATAATTTGAAAATAGAATATATTCAATTGAAATGTTTAAACGTAGATACAAAAATATTTTACATTTTTTTATGATATTCAAATAGGAGTAAAATATCCTAAATGCATTTTGGGGGGGGAGGAGAATGTTTTAAAGGCAATTTCGCAAGTTTAATGAATGAAAGATATTAGTGTTTATGTATAAAAATAACTTTTTCAGACTCGTTAGTTGTTACATCCTAAATTTCAGGGAGCTTCTAATAGTCATGTTTGAAAAGACATCGTTATGGGAAGGTAACCCGTTTTATACTCTACTCAAACAACCGTCGTATTCATTAATAGACAGGTAAAATAGGTCATGACACATCTGGGGGTGGCAACCAAGTTTGGTGGTCGTCAATGTTCCACATTAGGTATGGATGCTTATAGGGGTTCGGAATCCACTTTGTTGGCTTCAGTGTAATTTAGCACTTGTGTGTATAAATTGACCGTAGAGAGACAATCGCTGAACAGATAAGTGTAGCACAGAAAAAATTGATAGTATAGAAACGACTTATGACAAAAATTTACCAATAATCCATTCATATAAAATACTCGTGGTGACCATATTCCATGCATCTTTCCCATTATTAGTAACAAAATGGAAAAAAATACCTTTAATTTTGCAATTCAGTTAAACAAAAGGCACAGGTGCCGTATAATCCATGGTTCCAAATTCTGAGATTGGCGATGTTTTTGGCGAATTTTCTTATGTATCTGGCAACCTCGCTTTTATTACGTCATACATATGGAGACCTATAAGAATTATGCTAAAAATTCTATTTTACTAACCCTAGTATTTACGTATTGGGGCATGTCACGAAACGTCATCTTGGTAACATTTCTTCATCGCCAAAAAAATTTGGAATCGTGGATTGTACGGCACCTGTGCCAAATGAAAGTAGAGTTCTTGAAAAAAAATACTGAGATATTTTTTACACAGTTTTAGTAATTTTTCAAGTATTACATTTATTATAGTTATATTAAATATATATATATATAGTTTTTTAATAAATATAAGCAAAATCTGGATTGGTATTCAATTAATGAGGAGTCCATCTTTTGCCGACAGCCTAGTTTCACTCATTAAATATTTATTCATTATCAATTAAAATTAATGAAAATAGTTGAATATTAATATATGAGGATAAAAGTAACTTTAGGGAGATCTAAAATTTTTTAAATTAATAACATATTTGCATCTAGTGAGCCCCAAATTGATTTTATTACTATTATTTATAATTGTGATTTAATATTTTTTCTCAAATTTCAGCATAGTTGTATAAAATTAGACAAAGAAGAATAAAAAAATATTCAGTAAATTCTCAATTTCTAAATAGTTCGTATCCACCATACTTTATCATGAGCTGATAAAAAATCAATAAATTTGCAAATACAGATATAAACGTTTACCTAAACAACCCTTAATACAGTGAATCGCAACCTTTATTTGACTTTTACGGGTTCAAAATTTGGCGGCAAAGAGAATGATAACTTTAAAAGTTGTTCACTTACCTAAACGAATGTCAGTAAAACAGTTTATGGTAATAATTTTGAAGAATGTATCCATTTGTGTGATAAAGTTGATATATCAAGCTGATATTATTATAAAAAGTTTTTATGGTATTTCAAGAAAAAATTAAATCTTATACAAAAGCTGCAAAATTTTTTAGGATATTTATTTTTAATTTTATTTATTTTTATTTTATAAAATGGGATACATATTAAAACTCACATAACTGCGTGAAACCTTGAACAAGCTTGAAATTTTACTTTCAAAAGTAGAAATTTTTTAACCTTTAATTAAAATATTTTAAATTGATTTTAATCTTTAATAGTAAGCATATTCTAAATATACAGAATTACGATATATATAACTCTTAAATCTATAATTGTTTGAAATTTATAATTTTTCTTTCGCTTATTAAAGATACATTTTCTTGTTTTTACTTTATAAAATATTTCTGAGGTTCTTCGATATACCGATGTATATGTTATTCTGTTTGCCGCACTTGGTCTTTGAAGAATAACGGTTACAGCGACGAATTGCGAATGCTCGGTGTACGAGTTCAAATCCCAGTGGAGGGCCAATTTACTATAATCAATAAATTACTTTTGGATTTGATTTCAAAATTTTCTTTATTAGTAATTTTGTAACATTCTTAGATTAAAATTTTATGATATTTTTTCCCTGAAAAGATTAACAATCGATTTTGCTATCAACCAATCACTCTTTGATTTTTATGAACATTTGGGTTGTTTAAACATGGTAATTTTCGTTTTTAGTGTTAGTCATTTTTAGTAGTTTATAGTCGACCAATTTCTTCCCACACACAAATAGCTTAAATCGGGTTACTAGGGAGGGCTATGAAATTGTTGTTTAGCATTGTTAAGGCACCACTCTTGGCAAATCTTATAGGTGTGTTTAGGATCGTTGTCCTACTGAAAAGTAAATCCAGTTCCAAGAGATAGTTTCTCTGTGCTGAATAACACATTTAAGAATATCAAGATATCCATATTTCCCTCGATGAATTGCAAATTTCTTACTCCAGAAGCACTCGTACACCCTCACATCATAACACCACCACTACTCTGCTTCACAATTTCGCATAAATTCTTTGTTAGCATTTGTTCGCGCATTTGGTTTTCTCCACACCATAACTCGGCCATCTGACCCATGAATGTTAAACTTTGATTCATCTCTAAGAATGGATTCCCAAAAAGCTTGCATGCATCTTTTAAAACTCCAGGTGCCTTTTCCTATTGCACGAACTTATATAGGGTTTCTTCCGTGCCGCACGTCCATGATAACCGCTTATTTTAATAAAAGTTCTCACGGTTTGAGTTGGACTTTTATGTTGTAACTAACCATTAAATCAGCTGCCAACTTCGGTGCACTAATTCATAGATTTTCTTGAACTTCGCGTATGCTTATTCTTTTATGCACGCGATTTAATTTTGGTGGCCTCCCGGATCGAGCTCTATCCTCAAGTGAATGAAGTTTACGATATCTTTCAATGATATATTGCACAGTAGACTTCAATATTTTTCTATTTAAGTTTAAGAAAATTGAAAGTTAATATCTATATTTGCAGTCACTAATAAAAGTTAATTTTACACCGTTTAGTCACATTAATGTGACCACCTGTCAAAATCCAGAATCTCTAACAAATTAATGATTCATAAACAATTTTAAAAGTTGTTAATAAATGTTACTTTTATATACATTTATAGCTTTGGATTTCTGTTTGATAGTTTTTTCTGCACTGGCTTATTAATTGGCCTTATTCGGAGTAGGATTGTTCTTGTGGTCTAAGTGCTTTGGCTTCTGAACTTGACTCAGAATGTTTTAACTTAATATCCTTTGTCAATCTCTTGGGTTGTTCATTATACAAAACGTGTAAATGCAAGTATTTTGTGTTTTATATGATTAAAATGTTTTTTTTATTTTATCTTGCAATATGATTTATATTCTTTCATTGTGCATCCGTTGATTTTATGAAGTAGAGAAATCTAATACGATTTCTTCATCCTGACTTATATTTCTTGACACCTAATAAAATGTTCCCTATATTTATAAAGGTTTTTACTTTCGCTATTTTCCACTTGTGTATAAACTGCTTCAAAATGCAATTTCATTCAGAAATGAATTTTCTTCGTGTTTATAATAATGAACAGGCTCTAAAGAATGGATGTATGCCAAGTATAAAAATTTTAACCATTATTTTTTTTTCAGTTTGTGTCCGTACTTCTTAATACGCAAAGCATTTAAATTTGAGTCAATTCAATTTGTATTCTGTCACAGAATCTGAGTTTTAAGTTCCAGGTGTAATCAATGCCTTTTTTCATTATATATATGTTTTATTATATAGGATCCGCGTTAGAGCTTTCAGCAGCATTTACTGTTGCGAAGATTTTTTCTCTTTTAGTTTACTTTTTCTTTACGAATTCAACTTCGTTTCTAATATACACAAAAAAATAATATCACTGCTTTAAAAGTTTATTTTACATTCGTTTTATTTCAATTTTTTATTTTACTAAATTTTAAAGTCAGATGTACAATAATAAAACGTCTGTAGTTCAATTTATGCAAATTTAGAAATTCATTACCTTTTTTTTTAATTCTTTAATAAGTATTACTTTTATAGTCCTTTAAACCTTGTTTTTTTTACACGCTAATTTCCCACATACCAATTTATCAATCGCTAATGCGTGTTGCAGCATTGTCTTCGTGATTTAAAGAATAAAGTGTCTTGATTTCTCTCGAAACAGGAAATTGAGATTCCAGTTACTGCCGCTTGTACGGGTCGTTTTATAAATTTTGTTGCTTGATATTTTTTTTAATTTCCATTTTCACTGTTGTTTTTGTTTTCTACAATGAAACTGGTTGTTATGTATTCAATCTTGCAACAGAATTTGTTTACCGCTCGCCCATTCCTTACCATGATAAAAAAAATTACGAACGAAATCTAATGACGATAACGGAATCTAATTCGTTCAATTTATCATGTTTTAAATTTTTTTATCGTCTAATAAAACTCTTAGAAGATGTACTTAATATATAATTTTTATATAACTTTGCTATTCTCCATTTTTTTTATATTTGAATTTCCTAATGGTATGTTCTTCTCAACTGACTTTTCTTAATGCTTAAAATGATGACAATGCTTTTGAAAATAAATGTATAACAACTGTAAATTTTAGCTGTTTTTTCAATCATGAGGCGAGTCTGTAACCAAATGGATAGAGCAAAGCAGAAGAATACAGGTTCATCACCAATCGCAGACGTTGAGTGTTAATTTGCTAATGCAATTTGTGTATTCTCATTATAAAATCGGGTCATATGTATGACTTGAATTGTATTTATTTGGTACTGAATTCTCTTATTAAATGCTCATTATGTTTCCGGAAATGAAAGATATCAGGCATAATATATGCATAGACATTCTGTTTAAATTATGTGGTCCTTAAAGCATTTAAGAATCTAATAGATATAAAATTCCTTTATAGGAATTCATTTTTATTTATAACATGCCCATTGCATTATCTGAAGTAGAAAATATTTGCTTACTTTTTCGTGACAGATTTTATTTTCTCACATGTTTTTTATCTTGTTTTTAATTTATACTATTGACTAACCAATTTATAAAATTTATCACATAAACAATTAAATTAACAGTCTCGTTATCTGTTTTACTTTAATTCACAGAATTAATTTTATTTTTAAAAGTCGGTAATACTTAGGAATGGATTTCCTATTAATGTATCATTTACAAGTTATCTTTATATTTTATACTTTGAAAGTTGTACATGTTATTGTTTGACATGTTTGTGAAATAATTGTTATTTTAAGTGGGGGTTTGTGAGAGCTTTGCTAACTGTGAGATAGCAGCTAACACTAACTGAAGAGATATAGGTTACAATCCTTATTTAACTTTTCATGCTACATTGTGTAACATGGAAATTAATTTTCAAAAATTTTCAGCACAGTGGGGTTTTAATTTCTTTTAATGAGAGACAGATTAAAAGGGTTTATATATTTTGTTTCCAATGGAAAATATGTGTTTGTTGATCATGCCTAAGGGTTTATAATAGTGAAGCAGTTAATTCATGTCGGTTTAAGCTTCTGTCTCAGCAGCATTAAACAAATCATTGTTTTTTATTTAATATTTACCATTGTTATTCCCCTCTTTTGTTTGTTAAATTGTATAACAATGCAATTTCATTCCGAAATGATTTTTCTTAGTGTTTAATATAATGAAAAACATTGGAAAATGAATTAATATAAGCGTTAAACTTTAGTTTCGTTGAGAGTTCGTGCGGCTTTTTAGATGAGGCATTTGTGTCTTTGAATCGGATGATTCTGTGACCTGTTGTGAAAATATTAATTGATATGTATACGACAAAAAATTGAATTTCAAAACTATGGAAAAAATAGTAATTTTTTACCCCCTTTTTTAAATTTATAGACACTTATAAATTGTATTTTGAATTTTTCGTTAATAAAATACTTTTTATTCATCCCCTCAAGTTCAAATACATTTTTTAAACTTGTAGTGGATGATACTTAATGTCAATGCAGTTTTTTCAAATATTAATTTGTTAATTAAATTTAATTAATTTTAGTTTTATATGGAAGAAAATATAACATTTTTCTTTGTCAACCTAAATAGGAATTGACTTTATAATTTTTTTATATGTTTTAAGGAGAATTATTTTTTGTTATATCGTGATCGACTTTGAGTCTCTTCCTCAGTATTCTGATTAACATATAAAAATTTATAAAAGTGTGTAATTTACAACAGAAAACTTTTTTTTATATCGTGATCGACTTTGAGTCTTTTCATCAGTTTTCTAATTTACTTATACAAATTTATAAAGGTGAGTAATTTCCATCAGAAACTTTTCAACCTAAATTTAAACAAATTTAATATTTACTTTGTTACAAATTTTAATAAATTATGAAATACCAAATTTATTTTATTTGACAGATAGAAATTTAAAATGTGTTCTGAAACACTAAATTTTTACAAACCCGAATTGTGTGTGTGTGATAATGGAACCCACAAGCTGCTGAGCTGAAGAATTTAACCATTCGGATGTTAGTATGACTGCAAATTTAAAGAAGACTTACTCTTATTTATATATATATATATATATATATATATATATATATATATATATATATATATATATATATATATATATATATATATATTGCCAATGATAAGAGGAAATTTTAAACTAGTTTTCTAGTGTTCAATATATTGAGGTACTTAATATAAAAAATTGGGTCATAAAATAAATATATCTCTCTCTTGGTATAATACATTAGAATATTATTTATTAGGATTATTTTTCTCTAAAGTTTCAGCATTTTAAATATTAAGAAATTTTTATATACATTTATATAATAATATATAAAATTTATATATATATATATATATATATATATATATATATATATATATATATATATATATATATATATATATATATATATATATATATATATATATATATAATGAATAAAAAAGTGTATTATTTAGCATTCTGATTTATATATTGGCTTTCAGATTAAGGAAAATGATAAAGAATGAATTCATAATTGGTGATATACGAAACACAAAATATAATGGACTGATAATGAAAAGTTTTATTCCAGAACGGATTTACTAATAGAAAGTTCCACATCACCATGAAACGAAACAATTGCCTCTTGATATATCTTCTTGCAGAGACAATGCAAAAGTATAAACTCTCCCTCGTTTTCAAAGGGGGAGATTTATTTCGAATAAATTCACACTCGGTGGAACACACTCCGATTCTAAAATATTATCCGGCCATTTTCTAGCTCTTAGCGATCCGCTGCTCAGATTGCGGACGATTTTAGCTGTCGCCAGGAGAAGCCGACTTTCAGTAATTAAAATAATATGTCAAGTACTAAACTGCGTCTCGTTGCCTTTTACCGCACAAAATTTTAATGACGCTCTTTTAACTGCACATACGCTCACAGACCAAGAGGGTCCCCCTGGATAATTTTCTGTTTATCGCTCCAAATTAATCACCAGCCCTTTTGTTCGCGCATTGTCTTCTGCTGAAACGCATGTCAGCAAAGTATAGCATTTTTCGTCTCTTTTAATGAACAAACTGCCTCGTTTTCGTTATCATAATTGCCTGTGATAAGGGGTAAACCATTTAAAAGGGGTGGGGAATATCAGAGATGCCTCCCACCACCACCCACCACTCACTTTCGATAACACGCAGAACCCCGAGAACCGGGAGTCTGTAATTTATGACGTGATAAGCCCGCTTCAAAGTCAATTAATCTAAATCACCTTTATTATTGTACACTAATAGTCATTTCCTTCGCTCCTTGGTCTCCTTTTCTAATAGGTTTTCATAATGTCTCGACTTTTTGGCGTTTTAAATACCGCTGTTTTCACGTCTGGCAACGTTTTTTTTTTCTTCCCTAGGTAATCCTGACGTGCTAACAAAACAAATATAATATAGGAGATAATTTTGTGATGCATTTTTTAACCAGTGCATAAGTTTTTTTTTTTTTTATTTTGAAAAAGCTTATGCGTCAAATAACATTTTTCACTGATCAATTTCTTCTGCATTTATTTATTTAGGAATTTTTCACAGAAACTTAGTCCTTAACTTTTTTAAATAACAAAGAAGCAATTCCTTACATTTGGTTTTTTTCTATATTTACAAATTAAATACGTTTTTCTTAAGATTCATAAGAACATTGCTATGAACTAGAAAAAAGGCTATTTATAAAACTCATATGTCATATAATTTAGTGATGAATTTCTTTGATATTATTTTAGCTAGTTAGGACTTGTCAATTTCTTATCATAAAAATTTTATTAAGATGTTATTAAGGTTAGGTAAAATGCCTCCTTTTTATAAATTACTATAATTTTTTTATATTAAAATATTTTTCAACCTTTTGCTTAAGGATAAATTAAATAAATATACATTTTTAACCAAACCTATTATCATTAATTATGAAAGCAAAAAAATTTGCATTCTTCAAAGAGGCGAGTTCTATACAAGTTATTTGCATGTATTTCTGTTGAGGTGAGTGATTGTGTGGCAATTTTCAGGCTTTTCATTCTTACAAAAGGTAAATACGGTCCAATATCAATGAAACCAATATTGGTAAGGAATGCATGATAGACATTCACATATTTTACACAGTTACCAACTGTCAGACTAGCCATTACGTCGTGCCATATGACTCAATATTAAAGCTCATTGTGATTTAGAGAGAAGAATGCATTCTCATTTTTTCATGCATTCATTTTTTTTAATAAATTAACTAAGAATGAACATTTTAGAGACTCAATTTAATGGAACGTAAATGGTTTTAAATGTGAAACTGGATTTTTCCTGCCTTATATGCCACAATTTTCTGTGTTGACACTCTGATGAAAAGAGCTTCTTTGCACTTCGGAATCTTATCAGTAATGCCACCCTTCTAATTTATTATTTTTTTCATTTTTGCACACATATTACTTTTAAATCCTATGTTGAACTGATAAAATTGTTTATGCTTTTCACACATGTTAATCATCTCTTTTTTTGTAATTATCGTCTTCATTCCAAAACACCGCATGATAATAATTTTCAGACCAACAGAAAATGAATGCGTGTATGATCTATAACTTAAATTAGATAAATCATTCTCATCTTAGCTGTAGGATGTTTATGGAAGAAATTAAATTATAATCACTCACACTAGATAGTGTTCCGGTTCACCGGGAACATAACAACTAAACATTACTCTTTTTAGTTTCTGACGAGGTTAAAAGAAGAGTCAGTCACTTGCACTTAGGACTCAAAGAAACAACTATATTCGCAGTCACTTGCACTTCGGACTCAAAGAAACAATATTTATTTATTTATTCATTACATTACATATATTCAGACTTGTATGCTTGATTCTTGAGATCCGCTTGTAATTCTTCGTCGATATTAGGACAAATAGCACAATGACAGATGTACAACCACAGAAGAATAACGAAGAAAATACCCTAGGCCACGGTGGGAATCGAACCCACACTCCTACGCTCTCAAGCGATTAGCAGTGATGCCTTTGACCACTCAGCCACGGAGCACCCAACTATATTCGCATGGCAGCTAAAATGTTGACCGGTTTTCATGACTTTGTTCTGTTGAATGTACAAGTTTTTGTAATGTCATTTCTTATATATATTGTATAACGATGCATATGGAAGTTTTGTGAAAAATTGTTATTCACTTAAATTCACACTACATAGCAACAAATAGTTTATTTCTAAAAATGAAACTTTGAAAAGATACTTTTCCCTATATTAAATAACTTAAGACCACGAGAATGTTATAAGATTTTCCACGTCCAAAATATGTAGCACTGTTCCTTAGAACATGATGGTCACCCATTTTGCTTCTTTATCATCTTTTTTTCAAATCATTTTACGTAAACACTAATAACCATTTATGTAGTTTTTATTTTATCTAATCTTCAGTAAGCGTCTTATTAACTTGTAATAAAAAAATTTTGAAGATAAATTATCAACTCTTAAATAATCAATCGAGTTAACTGATTGATTTCTGCCATTAAATATAAATTTGATTTTTACACACATGATTTGGTTGTTTGCCACATTCAATAATTGCTTCTTGCATTCCGTAGCTTTATAAGTACACCAAGATATGGCATGAATTCTGAATCCTTATAAACATCCACTCACCAGAGTAAATAATTGAACAGATGAACTTCTTAACTGAAAGCCACAGAGCTAACAATTTAACTGCTGGTTCGTATTGAATTGCTTGATCTGAATAACTAGATCAAGGAGAATATTTGTATATAGTATATAAACTTCTACGTTTAAAACGTTAATTTATAGTTTTAACGTTAATTCTACGTTCTTCTACGTTAATTTATAGTTTTAATTAAAGATATTTCTAATTAAAATGTGTCAAAATATTATTATAAGTTAGTAAAGTTCCACACAACAATACAGTAAAGTAGTATAGAAAACAATAATAGGGATCTCTCTAGTAATTATTGGCTTTCAATTTGTTATATCTAAAGTTCCTAACCGAATTTCATTGATTTTTCTGGTAACAGAAATCGAATATATGTTTCCGCAAGAGATTTTTACTATGAACTTTTTCAATGGCCTCAGTTAATCACTTAAATTAATGCCCTTTTAACAGCCTAAAACGTAATTCGTGGTTTGTTTGTTTGTTTGTTTGGTTTGTTTGTCGCTCAACGATCATTTTTTACACACGAGGGCTAATTAGACCGGGACTTACGGTTTAAAGTGTATTCCGAACCACTACAAACATCCATGCCCAAGGTGGGATTCGAACCCACAAACTGTTGAACCGAAGGCAAGAGCGCTAACCATTCGGCTGCCAGCTCGGCAACGTAATTCGTGATAATGTCGTGTAATTTTAACAGTAGTCAATAAAATAAGCCTCATATATAATTCGGTATTCAACAAACATCCGAAACATATCAGTGGAATAACATTAAGTGTGTATGACTATAATTAAAGAATATAAACCTCTCAACACATCTTTGTCTTTGCCATCAGCATAATTCAATGTGCTACATTCCGATTTAAAAAAATTGCATCCAAAGTCAAATCCAAAGATTAAAATTATATTCATCAAAAAATAAATCATAGAAGGAACCTTTTGTAAATGATGTCACAATAAACAAGCATAACATAAGTTTTAGTTAATTTCGCTGATCATGTATATTATCATACATACAATTGTTTAAATATGTCTAAACTAATGCCTTTATTTTTAAGCATTTTAAAAGACTACATTTCTACATTCTTATGTAATTGGTTCAGAAAATGCCAATGATTTAGTTTTTTTATTACGCAATTTTAAAACAATAGCAGTCTTTATAATTTAGGTGACTTAATCCTTTTTTAAAAATAACCCTAAATTGCCTATGAAAGGAATCCTTTTCGTAGAGTATGCTTGATATTTAAAGTTTTAATAGTAATTGAAATAGTTTCCATAAACTAAGTTGGTTTTAAATATCCATTATCAAAATTATCTGAAATTAAAAAGATTAATATCATGTTAAATTCTCTCCCAAAATATTGAAGGAAAATATTTGAATTCGTTTACTTCAAATGTATTTTTTCGATCCGCTTAGGCCAATCAATTAAATTCTCTAGTCGATAAAGCCATCCCTAAATGGGGGAAAATCCCCATTTAAAAAACATCAAACGCCGCTCAAGCTTATTCGTTTATTTTTTCCCTTATTTCCCTCTGCCGAGGAAAGAAGAGAAAATTTACTCTAACGCTTCCGAAGTTTTCATTTCCCCCTATTTTACTCATTTTCAATTTAATGGTTTTGAGTGAGATAAAAATAATGCAATTAGGGGAAAAAAGAAAGATTATTTTTTTTTCTTCGGTAATTTTTTCCCCTTTCCTTTTATCACTCTTCTTTTTATTATCGACTGTAGGGAAGATTTTTTCTCCCAATTCCTTCTCGTTACTTTTTTTATATTTTATTATTATTGTTATTGTTATTATACATTCTCTTACTTTCTGCTTTTTAAAATGAAAAAGAATAATAGGAAAACGGTCTGGAAAAACGCAGCGTCATTACCAGAAAATTATACGTTACGGCAATTAAGCCCCTTTTTAGAGTAAAATGGAAAAGCTTTGCTTCCATTTTAAGCACTTTCAATAAACTAAAAAATGTATGTAAAAAATCCATTTAAAAAACCCCTTCTTTACGGTTTCATCTATAAAAGCAGTTAATGATGATGGCAATATTCATTAAAGGAAAAATACATAATGATATATCAGGTGCAATTATGCAAGAATGAATACTTTAAAACACTTACAAAACGGTTGTACGTTGCCTTTAAATTTTTTTACTACTTTCAAGTTAGAGAGATTACCCCCTTTTTCTACCCACTCTCTTTCGTAAATGAGTAGTTTGCACCAGAAAACTAAAACATTACATTCACCCCCTCTGATTTTTTTAAAGCTCAAGTCTTTTCTTTTTCTTTTTGAAAAAATATTTTTACGAATGAAGCGTTAGTAATTTGCTGACGCCGATAAAAACGTTATTTTTAAAGGTTTTTTTTTTTTACCGTTTTTTTTTTCCTGAATGTGATAATAATGAGTACTTTTATTTTACGCGATAATACGACGCTTAACGACAACCATTAAATATTTTGCAGAAGACTGTTATGCCTATAATGGTTTGCTATTGCCGGGGACATCTTTCTACTTGTTTAGCTTAGCGTGAACAAGTAAAAGCAGATAATAAAGTGCTCATTAAATAGTACGATTCGAGGGGAAGGATGGGTGATAACACTGATAAGCGATATTACTTCGCACCTCGCGATAAGTTTTTAACGCTTTTATCGTAAATGTCTATAACGCTTTAGAATAAAAGGTTTTGATATAAACATTGTTGCAATGTGCGATATGCTGTGGAGAATTATTTTCGCATTCATAATTTCACGCAAAGTGATTAATGAAAAAAAGTTATCGGAAGGCATATTACCTAATATTGGTGGCTTAATTTATGGCAGAAAAATTATGATTAAATATTGAATTTGCTAAAACAAAATATGTGTATGGTGATCACTAATAAAATATGTGATTTAGCAGCTCCCCCTAACTCATTGTATACAAATTTATACAATCAAATTTGATATTTTCTGCTAATTAAGATAAAATTCGATGATAAATCAAAAAATGTTGCTTAATTTCTAATTTTTTCCAGTTTTGTAAATTATATTTTTTGTTTCATCTGAAAAGTTTTGGTAGCATGTATATACTTTAAATTTTCCTTTGAATTGCAAGCTATCAATGTGGTAATTAAAATTTAAAGTAAAAGTTTTTAAAATCATTACGGAAAAAACTAAATAGAAACTCAGATTTTAAAATTCACCCACACACATAATTTGAGAGCTAAAATGAAGATTATGTTATGTATGTATGTGTGTGTGTGTGTGCATATATATATATGTAAAATTGCATTGGACAGGGAGGTTGATTTGACTTTTTCTATACAATCACTCTTAATAATACTTTACATCTATGTTAATTTCTGGAATCGAGTTTACAAACTTTTGAATTGAAAAGTAGAGATATGAGAAGCCAACCACCGTTTGGATTGAATTCCACCTTTAGGATTTTAATGAGTCATATTAAGTATGATTTTAAAATGATTAGTCGAGAAAGAATTAAATCCCAATGCTTTTCTTTGGAATATAGATTAATTTTCTATAGAAAAGGAACAAACTAAATAAAAAATATAAAGTCCAAATATATTATTTCTATTTTTCATAAATATCGACATTAATTTAAATGCCAACACAGTCATGGGATTCATTCTTATATTTTTGGATTTTCTTTCCTGCTAGAATATTAAAATTTGAATCGATTCAAGGTTGATTTGACAATTTTCAAAGTTCCATAGATCATAGAAAGTTGTAAAACATATATTCAGCCTTGCTTCCTTTCTATTCATTTATTACTGCGAAAATTTTCGTGGTACATGATTTTGTGCAATAAGTTTGGTAAATTTTATCGTACGGTCACCCTTGGCGAAATTTTCAAAAAGTCGCCAAGGGTGACACTATGATGAATTTCCGATCGGGAAAACGGCGGGAGAAAAATGGCTGAAATAGTGACAAATATTCCATACATTGTTGGCATCTTACAACATGCTCAACTAATTTTACAAAATTAACAGAAAACGCAGATTTATAGATCTCAAACATAAATGGTAAAATAAAATTGATACATTAAATTATCCATAAAATTTTTTGATTAAATTTTATATTAATGAATTTAAATCGGTAAATATTCATGAGAAATTAATGAGAAATAGGGTTGGCAAAATACTAGAACCGGGTTTCCAATAAAAATGTTCGCTAAATTTGGAGCCAAAAAACCCGCCAAGGGTTTCCTCACCGTAAATCTGATCTCTAAGTTTTCCTATCATGCTCTATATATATTTCATGATATTCATGCTAGCTATGATTTAGCTAAATTTTTAAGGGGAATATCTAGAATGTTTCTCAGATCAATCGAACAATTTATTTACCCTGTTGTTAAATTATCACACTGAAAAATTTCATTGCTACTTAGTTAAATGAAGTCAACAAATTTATTTAATTATCCTCCAAGTAGCAGAAAATATCTGTTTTTAGTAGTGTTTAGTTTAAATCTCCTAAAAGAGTCTTTCTAAAACAGCAAATTCTATTATAGCATTACCTCAAACATTGGTTGCCCTTTTGTATAATGTGATCATCATATTTGAAACCTATTACAAATACTTATCAGTTTAAATAGTGCTCTTGTTATTTATTACTCATCTGCGTAATACAGTAAAGCTTTTCCAAATCTAGCAAAATCCGTCGCATGAGAGCACTAGTCCAAGTTTATTAGTAATATACAAATTCACTTGAAAGAGTAACCACGAGGGCTGAAGATTGATTAAACCTCAAGTAGGGTCAACGTAATTTAGAAGCAAGGGCAAAGCAGAAAACTCCACACTTGACCTTCCACCCTTAGAGGTATCAGATGGAGGACGTACAGATGGAGGACATTGCGGCAACAATATATTCAACATACCTCAGACAACCTTAGCAAACACGATGACTCTTCATTTGGGTTGGGATTCGAACTCACTGTCTTCCGATAACGCCCTAAGCAACCAGGTCACCGCGGTTTTTATAGTGTTTCGTCTGATCAGGCAACATTTTACCATCATCTAAGTCCTGTGGATTAGTGTGAAAGTAAGCTTCTATTTACATTTACTTTTCTTATTACTTTATAAAATATTTGGATATTTAGAGCTTAATGAAGTAGAATTTACAATTAAAAATGTATATTTATTTTATTATACAAGGATTTTTATGATATTAACTGAGACTAAAAGTTTTTAACGGCTGATCACATTTTTATGAGAATTCACCATAACCATTACCTTAATAAGAAAAACTTTTTCAGCTATTTGAAAAATAAATCGATCAGTAACATTGAAGTAAAATAATTAATTACTAAAATCAATCATTTTTTATGTAATTCATAAAAAAATGATTGATTTTAGTAATTAATTATTTGTTATTCAAATGTAATTCTTTTGTAGATACTTTTAAAAATATTTCTCATATCTAATTAAAATATAATGTAATTTTCAATATTCATTTCATTTATAGTTTATTTTAGCATAAAAGAAATTTTTACTACTCTAAAATAATCTTTCAATATTATAATTTTACCTATGCTTCTAATCCGGTCATTATAAATCAATTTTTTATGCGTACAACACAGAACACGTTTCCTGTGTACATTATAATATTTGCTAACTCACATTTTATTAGGACTGACATTCTAGTGATCTTATAGAAGTCTGGCAAAGAATAATCTTTATAATTTATGCCTCTGAATGGGGAGGGTACTCCAGTTACCAACAGAGAGAAATGAGATCAAAAGGATATTTTCCATAACGCCAACCCGCCAAGCATAAGCACTACATAACGCTCCTCACTCCACATTCGCATACAAAATTATGAATGAAAAGGATACTACAAGTAAACCGGAAGCCACGTGACACCAGACTCAGAAATGATGAATGGTGGTAATCTCCTTTGGGGGAAGACCTGCGATAATGTGGATAACAATTAGATAATACCGAGTGATTAATGGGCGAAAGACTCGAGGGTCAAATGTACCCATTTTAAACTCCGCAAAATATGGAATTTATAAATATATATTCCATACTGTGGAGTGGCGAGACATGTAGGATTATAATTTCCAGGCTTAGACGCGGCCATTAGTTACTGTCCCGGGCCCTAGAGGCTTTTGTGGAAAACCAAGTCAACAAGGTTTTAGACAAATAATAAAGCGAAGCTGTTTTGATGGTATCGGTGGCAGTTTCGGCTGCAAATCCATGGTAATTTTTAGCTGACTGATGAAAAGAGATTTTGACAAATTTCTCTCGGAAGTGCGTCGTTAAATAGTAAAGTAAACATTGAAGGAAGTATTTGTTTTTATCAGGTAAGGCTAATAGATGGATAAAATGGGACTTTTATCCTAATTTAAAATGGAATATTTTTAATATGAGGCAGCAAAATTTGGAGCAATTTGATTATTTTATTATTTTTAGTCACTCAGATATTAGCTCAAATAGTTGAGCCAGTAGATTAAGTATTGATGTATTTTTATTAATATGTTACCAAAAAAAAAACACGGCTATTAAATATTTTTACTTTGTGCATTCTGTGTTTCTAATAATTTCTATTTAATTGAAATGAAATCAATCAGCTACATGAAATGTTTTATGTTAAATATTAGACATCTTAAAGTAATTTTTTAATATCAGTTTCACAAAGTATGATCAATGCATAACTTGATAGTTTCATTAAGTCTTTTTAACACCCAAACTTACAAACAAACAAGTGGCCAATAATACTTTATATTACTGACCACTGAGAATTTTCTTTGTAGATGATGAACCACAGTTATCTATGAATTATAATGGAGAAAACACGGAAAAATTGAATATTCTCTCCAACAAATGTCCAGGACGAAAACAGAGACACATTACTCGATTTTCATTGTTCAAACTTGCTTGAATTCAAATATTGAGATTTCCACTCCAAAAGATCATCAGCCATCATTTGATGAAAATGAGCTTACAAATGCCTGATTAAAATATTTTACTCTTTTTTTCAAATAATGATTTACTTTTATGTATTTGAAAAATCCATTTAATATCATTTTATGCATAAAATAAATTATTTATGTTTGTTATAATAAATTGAGTTTGTGTTTGATAATTTTCATGTATTCAATAGTGCATCTTTAAGAGATTCATTGAAAATATCAATTTTCATAAAAATTTTGCTCTACATCAGACAACTTTCTCACTTTGTGACTTGAAAGAATGTGTTAATATTTATTTCACACTAGTAACAGATTTTATTGTTGTTATTTTAAGTCAAAAATTTAAATATAAATAACTTAGTTTTCAAAATTACATAAATATTACGATAATAATAAAATATCTAAAAAAACAAACTATAACCAATTTCACATTTTCAGCGATTATGAATTTCTTTCCCTAGAGACACATTTAAAACATAATCTCTAGCAAGTACATAATTCTAAAATAAAGATTATTATTTTAATAAATAACAGAAATATACATAAAAAAGATAAAGATGAGAGAAATTAAATAAATACTATTTAAATAATTTATTTTATTCAAAAAATTTGTATTTAACTCTTTGTAACACACACTATCTTTATTATAATTATCTCTTAAATTCCCTCTTAAATAACACAAAATTTCACAATCACAAAATAATTATATGGAAATCTATAATTTTACTATAATTTATATATTTTTCAAAATAATAATTAAAATTTTAATCAGAATAAAATGAGCTTTACAGTTGACGCATCCCAATGTTACTAAATTTACAATGAAATTTACGAATCATATTAAGCTAAATAGACCGATTTAATTTCCAAATGAAATGATATATAATTCCTTTTAAAAATAAAATTAAACAAAGAAATTGTCAAATAGATAAATATATTTTAAAATAACAACATATTTTTAAATTATTGCTTCAATGATTAAATGGAATTAGAATTATTTTTAAAGTCTTACGCGTTCTAAGTAATATAATTTAAGGAATTGTGTTTTTTTTTTTTAATTTCTAACTATCACATTATATGAAACTAAACCCTTGCACAGCTACTTCATATATATGTATTTCAAATAACGTAGTTTATTACTTTTATTTCATATGTTTTTCTGTAATAAATTTTAAACTCGAATATAAAATTACTTATAAATTACTTTCAAATTTAAAATACCAGTGATGACGTACACTATTCAACAACAAAAAATATTATGTTCAAATTCAGCTTATTGCAAAAGTAGAATACTATTTGGTCCTGAAACGTTGGTCGTAAAAATTATTTTCATAATTCCTATTCAGGAAGTATAGTTTTTTAAACATTTAGTTCGTAATTTGCTACGATAAATTCACTAATAAATTTGAAGCAAACTGTTAATTTGTTTTACTAATTTTCTTTTAATTAATCATTCAATAAATAGAAAATTTCACAGATAGAAATTTTCTTACTTTGAAATAAGCTTTCCTTTCACTGTTATTATTTTTAATCAAAAACTAGTTTTCCAAATGAAATATGAAATTTTTGAAAAACTTTAAATAAGAGAAAAAACAATAATCTGAATTCAAAATCCTGATTTTAATTATTCCCTCCAGGAAAAAGTTAACTAAATAAAACTTTTAGTATATATTGTTTTATTATGGAGATTTTTTTCTTGAAACATTATCATGTAATTTTATGAAACATTATTATTATTAAGGTACTATCAATATTTCTAATTTAAATTGCATTTATATAATGTAGTTAACTAACTTTAATTTTTTAATGTATCTAAAACTTTATTTTTGAAATAAATTTATGTGATATTAAAGGAAATCAAAATGATTTGATGAATTTACACAAGAGCCAGTGGCATTTGTTTAAACATATGAAGATTGTATTTTATAGTAATTGACTACATTCTGTTATGATTTTTTAAAAAATGAGATTTTTTGAAACGCCATTAAGTGTTTCGATGCTTTAAAAGTCATTTACAATATTAATATAAGTTTTTTCATTGATAAGCTTTTTTATAGTTTGTATGCTAGGTACAATCATGTTCCATTATTCAAACTTTTAATAAAATAATATTATTTAATATTATTGAATTATTCTTTCTCCAATTATCTCAGATAAACTACATATCCTAAATCACATAAAAGGATAAATATCATTGATTTAAATAACGCCAAATATTATTTGAACAAAACGTATCTGAGATAAATTATCAATGAAACATTTTTAAATAGAAGTATATTCGATGGATAATGATGCTAAAAAATAACACGAAATTTGAATAGGTGGAAAACCAAATGTGGGTATAAAAGTGGACTTTTTGTCGACATATAAACTTTTTATCATTATATTTAATTTATTCTAAAAGTACTTTCTCAAAACATAAAATAATACCCTCAAATACTTTATCATGAAAGAAATGCGAAATATTTTAAGATTATAAATATTTGATTAAATAAATGATATACAACCCTTTAGTAAACGTTTTGGTAGTGCTATTATAAGTTTCAACGAAATAAAATCAGTCTGAAACAATTTATTTGAAGCTATTTAAGTATCTCATTAAATTCCAAACTAATGTTTAAAATTTCCTATACTTAAAATTTAAAGATAAAGCTAGAAGTTTATAAAATTACAAAAAATGCAGTTTTAAAATTGTTATATTCATTAATTATTGTTATTGTAATATAAATTATAATTCAAATAAGTGAAACAATATAAATATGACTTTAACTGACTTACATTGTAATAATGATTCGGTGCATTTTACAAAATATGAATACACTGAGATTTAAAATTATAGCAAAAATGCATTAATATATATTTTCAAATAATCACCTCTAATTATTTACAATTATGATCTTATTACTGCCAATTTTTAATTTTTTAAAACAAAACTCAATTTGCAACATTCAGATGCATTATTTTTAAGTCTTAAGGCCTTTAACGTTTAGCAATTTGAATGCTTAACAATTTAACTGTAACATTTTATTTCAACGAATATAAGTTAATTAATATGCTATTTTGATGCTTTTTTTTTTTAAATTGCTCGAATAGAGCCACATTTGATAAAATTATAGTGGCACTTTTCATGAGTAAAATTGTTTATTTGATAATTTTGTACATATATACATTTTTAATTATAAATATATTATTAATTAAAAATTAAAAAATAATATCTTAACACTATATATATATCGGGATTATAATTATTAAATGAATTAAAATAAAACTAATGAGAAATGCGTTTTCTTAAAATGTATTGTCTGCTAATTTATTCCATAGACTAAACAAATATAAGAATATTCGTTATCATAATTTTAGAACCATTATTTAAACTTTATAATTAATTTTTTAGTTTAAATATGCAGGGATAATTAATAATTTTAAAAGAATATTTCTAAATAATTCATTCAAGAATAGCCAATTAGTTTCAATTAAGTGTAATAAGCATACCTATCATTTTGAAAAAGGTTTATCATATTTTTGAAATCTTTTAAATTTTTTATTAATAAAGCATTTAATGCTTGGAGTTTCTTCTTCTCACAAAATAAATGTAAACAAAGAAAAATATTTTCAAATTAATCTTATTATTATTTGCATGTTAATTAACATAATAACCATTTCATTTTCAAAAGATGTTATCTAAAGATCTAAAAACTTAAGAGCAATTATTAATTTCGATCAAAATTAAGGTACATAAAAAAAATTTCCTGTTTTCAAATACTATAAAAGTTCCTAAAAAAATTTGTTTCAATAATTTTTGATCAGCCGCAAGGTTACATGAAATTATTTAAAATTTAGATTTCTGTTAATATTATGTTAATTATTTCTGTTAATTAAAGTTATAATTGCACAAAGTGCAATTATAACTTTAAAAAAGACAAAATAGTTTTAAAGTTTTAAAAATCCTTTGTAGTGATTTTGATAAATAATATTTCTGTGTAACTAATAAATTCTGGTATTATAGTTAAAATATTCAAATTCCTTAGTTTTTAATTTTTAAACTTTTTTCATTTCAGTATTTTTAAGAACTTAAATGCATTTTATTTAAAAATAGTAAACTATTAAAATATTTTTAAAAATTCAAATTTGTAATTTTCTATTCTGTATTAAAAAGTTTAATCAAATGCAATGTTCTGTTTTAGTTTATTTTTTTTTTAAAAAAAAGCATATAAAAAATGAGCAACATTTTAATTCTTTAAATCATCACCTTAACATTAATTAGGAAATTCGTATACGATAAAAAAACAACAATTATCTTATTACTATTAATAATTATCTTATCATTATTTCTTATTTAGGCTTTAATGAGGATGAGTAATTCAAATGCTGAAAATAATTTTCTTTAATTAATTTCATTGTTTTCTGGTTTTACTAAAGATTTTTGCTTTGCATAATTCTTTCTATTTTGGACTTCCACTTCACTCTGTTCATTATAAAAGTTTCTCAATCTTCACATTAAAAGTAAACACTTACATCTGTATTTCTTATGTAGCCAATTCTGGAATTAAATTATTTCTGGATAGCAAAATTTAAGTATAATCTATTTAGTAAATGTTTGTAAATAGTTCTTTATTTGCATTTAATATTACTTATACACTTTTGAATTTATTACATTCAGGCAGAAAGTGTAAAACCTTTCTGGATTGATCTTATTATTTAGTTGTTATAGATATTATACAATCAAACTGCTGATACGTAATTTTCTGAAAAGAACATCTAAGTGGTATGTTCATATTTGGCAGTTTTAAAATTTTATTTGGCTAGTTTAAATTTACAAAAAGTTTTCAATAATTTACTTTCTCTGACTTTTATACATATTTTTAACAGTAAAATTACTTCAAACTACTTTAAATTTATTATACTTTTTCATAACATTTACATAATACACTTTTCACTTTTAAAATTGAAACATTAAGAAAAATTGGTCGTACAAACGTCACGTTGTTTTTTAAGGTGTATCCTGTTTTTCATATTGAATTCTGATGACCATGTATATGGACGCTTCGAGTGGAATGCTCATCAGCTGATTACATTCAAATACTTAAAGGTCCTGTAACTTGTGAAAAAATATGACAATCGGCCATGGCGAGATTTAGTAGTGGCCACTTAAAAAGTTTAAGGTTCCTTAATGGAGAGGGGCTTTATCCTCCTTGTTCCTGGTTCCTCTCTGCCAGTCTTGGTTAACTTCTTACTTGTTTAGGCACCTCTTGAAGGCAGCTGTGGGTTGAGCAGGATAAAATGTACGTGGAATTTGTGCGTCGGGACCTTTTAGACCTGGTGTAGACTCTCCTACTCCAGGGGGATAAGTAACTAAAGCATGATATATTAACAACTGAGTATATGACATGGGCATCTCTATTTCAGATCAACTGTAATTTGAATGATGATCGGTATATTTCTATCATCTTATACCCGTGATATAATGAGCTATCTTCGAGGCCAGTGAAATGACATTTTTCAACAAGATAATGCAGTATTACATACTTCACGTCTAGTTGCCTTTCTTTGGGTACTCCTTGTATTCAGTTGTTATCTTTCAACAGTATGACTTACAGACCTTTCACCAAATAAAAATGTCTGATCATGGATTGCGGGGAGAAACTGATTCTCTCTCTCTCTTTATATATATATATATATATATATATATATATATATATATATATATATATATATATATATATATATATATGTGTGTGTGTGTGTGTGTGTGTGTGTGTGTGTGTGTGTGTGTGTGTGTGTGTGTGTGTGTGTGTGTGTGTGTGTGTGTGTGTGTGTTCGCAAAAACATGAAGCTGCTTTGAATAACTTGCTTATATTTCCATTTCTGCCATCCAAGCCCAATTCGTTTCCTACTGAATCAAACTGATTAAAAATCGTTTCAAATGATAAGTGCTGCAAGCAGTTCTTCTAATTTCTCTCCCCTGAAAATTACCAAATTGCTTGCGAAGTTAACCATTTTAACATCATATCATGCTACTTATGCATAACAACTATCTGTTTTTAATTTGTTTTCCTTCAAGGAATTACAAGTTTAAAGACCAGCAGTGCATACATACTTACGTGTACACTGTTTCGTAACAAAAAATTTTAGCATTCAATCACAATAACACAAAAAAGTATGCATTAATTTATTTTTCAAATACATAAATAAGAAAATATATATACGAGTTCGTATTTTTTATTAACAAACAAACTCATAATTTATGTGATTCGGACTCAAATTTACGAAAGTTTCATAGGTGTTTTTTCATTAATTTCTACTTTGATTACTGCACTTGGACAGCAAATATCCACCTAATCTCCTTCTTATGCTTGAATGTAAATCATCTTATTAATCCCATTCTCCATTTATTCTCTTGTAAATCAGAATGGGTGGTTTATGAACGTGTTTATTAGACAATATCACGTTCCGTCTCTAAATGAAATCAAGAAGAACATGGCACTGAATCAAACATTACGATGAAATGAAACTTTTACAGTTGCGAAAGCGACTTATTGATCTCTAGTTGACACGATGCCATAAACATCTTCTCCACTACCACGTTCCTTTCAATAACAGAAAAAGAAAGGAACACAGTACATCTCGGCATATAAATCAATCACAGCGCAACAACCCTCACAATATGAGCAATTAAGCCCTTACGAACAATAAAGACACAACATCCCCAAGTTTTTAGTACAAGGAAAAGGCGAGTGGGATCACAGCTTTTTGCGCGAAGTTATTAAAACGTCAGCCGGATAAATATAATATTTCCTCCCTTTCTTGTTGTGTGAACTATTGGTAGGCTATGATTCACTTTTTTCCATATCGTAAGTAATACGACTGTGGGGCCCTTTTTCCGAGGGTCCCCCGCAGTGTTTCTTATTATTAGTGGCTTCCTGGGGCAGTTCGGACTCAACGTGATACTACTGCCAAATGCGAGTGGGGAGGGCGACAGAGATTTGCGATTGGCTGCCGGGGCTTTTGGGGTTGCTGCGCTCCGATAGGGAGCATTGGGAAAGATGGTAGAGATTGGCGAGAATTGAAATCTGGAAAGAGGAATTTAATGAGATGGAATTTGATCAGAAAGATGCTGAGGATAAATGGAAGTTGAACTAGAGGGAAAGAAAGATTAAGAATTTTGTTAAATTTAGATTTATTTTGTAGCACTAATGTTTATAATCTATATATGTTATATACTCATAATGTAATTTGAAATAAATATGAGCACTATTTTTATATCACGAAGTTGGAAAATAATATTACTTTATATTTTGAAAAATACGAAAATTAATTTGATTCTGAAAAAAATGTAGTTAAAATAAGCAAACACTAATGTTTAGTATGATTAACCCTTAAAAAATATTTAAATTTACAAACACGCTTTGAAATGTTTTTCTTATATTTACTTGTGATAATAACGTACAATAAAGTGCTCATAACAGCTGTTACTTTTAAAAATGCTGCAAAATTGGAAATATTGATCAAAAAGATGCAAAACTGAGCAGAATTATTCATACAATAAGGACAATTTACTTAATGAAAGAAAAAATGAAGAAAAACGGAAAATATAATGAAAATGAACGACTTTTTCTTTTTTATTCCAACTATTAAAAAATACTACAATTTTTTATTGCATTATATCCAGATTTTTACCATTTACGAATATAATTACATTAAGAAAAATTTAGAAAAAATGTTTGAATTTTGTATATGATCTCTTCGAATCAACTTGATAAAAAATATATTTCTAAATCGTATCATATTACATCAGAATCATAAAGAAACATTCCCCCGTTAAAGGACCATATTTCTTTACTTTCTAAAGCAATATTCCATCATTATTTGAGTGTTTCAATATAATTTGTTGCTATTATCTTAAAACGTTTTCATTTTACAATTTTCTTCAATGGTTCGTTTCTTCAACATTAATCCTTTATGTTTGCAGTTTTATCATAAAATAATATTTTAAAATATTTCTGTGAATGAGATATTTAAATTATGGAAAGATTTCATTTTTCAAAGTATTTATTTAGAAAAATGTTTGAAATATCATAATTTTTTATTAATAATTTTGATTTTTTTTAACATAATGGAAAAGTTTTTAAAGTAAATTTTGAAACGGAAAATATTGAAATGAAAATAATTCTTTTCTATAGATTTATTTGAATTCATAATTTTGATATATTTTCTAAACTTACGCACAATTTCACATTGAAAAATTATAATTAACATGATCACATATAAAATTATTAACAATTACTACAATTATTACAATTACAACTAAAACTTCTGTTCATAATACCAGATATATAATTTTAATAAATAATGCATAAGAATAATAACTTTCAGAATTTCATACAGAGCTGAGTATTTAAAATGAGAAAAAGAATTATAACTTTCTCATATGACCTTGATTTTGTTTGAGAGATTAAATTAAAAAAATATATAGATCTCTTTATTTAGAAAATTAGTTGGATTGTTTCCTAAAATTAGAAAAAAAGTTTCCTCTGAAGTTAATGGAACATATAAGAAAATTTATATTCTTTATTTCTTATACGAATTTATATGCCAGCAAATTTAATGACATAAACATTTTCATACAAAAATAAATATATCCAAACGCACTTACATCTTCCATGATAACATTTTACATTTAACGTTCTTCAAAACTGGAATGCTAACAATTTTAGTAAATTTATTACTCCACAAGAAATAAATATATTTATTATCTTTAATATTATGTTATGCGGTTTTCAATGAAGAATTATAGTAATTTTATCTTAAGATCTCAGATTCACACAATGTAAATACTATAAATAAAACATAGTATTATCCGCAAGCTTTCAGTATTTAATGTTAATAAGACATAACGCAGGGAACTTAGTTGGGTATATTAAGAATAAAAGAAAACATAAAAAAATATCTATGTTAAATTCTTTATTTGAGAACATTTTCAACTGCAAAGCGAAACAGTTTAACAACTCAAGTTTATAAAAATAAGCAAAAAAAATCAACTTGAGAGTTAAATTAATTAAAATTAAGTATTTAAATTATGTATTAATATAAAATTAATATATTTAACTTACAAAAACTCTTCAAAATTAGTAAATTTCTTGGAGAAAATAATGTTATCTTTATTCTATTTTTTTCATCCTTCATCGTCACAAAATTTATGTAATCTTGAATTTTTAGAAAAGATAAATAATTATGATTCCGTATTTAAGCAGCAAAAATTCTACATTACTATCAAGTCTGTAAAAGGCATTACTATTGGTAAGTAAGTTTATTATTGAAATGAAATTAGTGATGTAATACAAAATTTCATTAAATAATTTTCTATGATTAAAATTGAATTAGAGTGAGGGAATGCAAAGTTTCATTAAATCATTTTCTATGATTAAAATTAAATTAGTGATGAAATACAAAGTTTCATTAAATCATTTTCTATGATTAAAACTGAATTGGAGTGATGGAATACAAAGTTTCATAAAATCATTTTCAATGATTAAAATTGAATTAGAGTGATGGAATACAAAGTTTCATTTAATCATTTTCTATGATTAAAGTTGACTCCACAATGGCTTACAGATAAGGCAGCTGTTTATTGAATAGAAATTTTCAATTTAAATTCAACAATGCAGTATAAATATAAAGTTTTTTTCTTTCATTAAAACCTTGATTAAGGTAAGTGCTAGGGAGTTTTCCGAATTTCTCCTCTTACGACACGTGAATATATTCCAATATCAATAACAAGTCCTCCTATACAGCATTTAAAGCAGAGAGGGATAAGTATTCAACTCTTAATTTATTAACACAATAATACTTTATATAAATAAAACAAATGCATTTCATTACATTTTAGATCTTGAAGTGAATATTAATTCAAAATCATTAAAAGAAACTAGTTGAGTACAAATTGCAAAATAATTAGTATCTTTCGCATAATAGCTGAACGTGCTTAATAACAAGCAATACGGCCTAAATCAGATGAATTTGATTTAAATTATTCTGTTTTTGAAATAACAAGAAATAAAATGTTTTTAACATATAAAATGCTAATAAATAGCTGCATTGTTTGTTATTGTATGATTACAAAATTATCTGTTAAAAAACTTCACTAATAAAATTTCCTAATATTTATTAATGAAATTTTAAATATACTTATTTTTGTTTTCTTTCCTTTTATTTTTGTTGTAATTACGGTATTACTTTAAATACATACGTAATTAAAAATATTTTAAGATGATTTTTATCAAGATCAAAATAATTGGTTATAAAGTAAAATACTATTTATAATATTTATGATTTCTTGTTGAAAAAAAGCATCTATTAAGATAACAATTAGTATTTAAATGTTTGCTTAGATTCGAGGTTATTAAATTGTGGTAAATTCCAGCTTTAACATTTGAATACATAGATTTGTAAGTCTTTCATATAACTAAACTTTTAACGTAGAAAAATATTTTTGAATTAATTTTGTATATTGAGATTAAGAATTAAGTCAGTTTTAAGATATATATTTTATTATTAATAAATATTAAATATGCATTTGTATATGCATATATATATTTGAATGATATAAGAATTGCTTATTAACATTTTTACTATATGTAGATAAAATTTCTTCCATTGTTATGTGGAAAGATATTTACAAATATTATTGAAACATAATGTACTGAGTAGTTTTAACCTTATCCAATTTTTCATTCGAATAAATATAATAAAAGATAAACAGCCAAAATCCGGTAACCCAGAATTCGGCCGTATTCCAAAGCGAGCTAATGTCAATTTGTTGCATTTACACTGCAACCGGACCGGCAACCATCATAATCCGGGAGCGATTATGGGGCGAGGTATATTAAAAACTTACCATTCAGGCCACAAAACTGCGCCAATAAATACAATGGTTTACCAGCAGGATAGGGGGAGATTCCTGCTGTTCCAAAAAAGTGTAAATAACGATAAAAAATTTTCTACTTTATTTTTTATTACACTTTTACGGCCATGTTTTTGATTTGCGGTCACGGGAGTTATTGGATCTTTTCTTCCCTGATACAAGAGAGAAATATGCAAATTTTTCTCTATTCGTATGGTAATGTGTTAACGTCAAAGTCAAAGACAAATTTGAGAATGAGGCACATAAATCGACCGCTTTAGAAAAGTTTAATATCAGTGCAGTAGGAGTTAATGAGGTCGTTAAAAGAGTACAGAGTATGTGACAGCTTAATGTTAAATCATAATTACAATCACCCATTTTAATTACTTATTTATTTTGGCATCCTAATCAAACATTCCCTTATATTGTAAATAAAAATTAATTGCTTAATATTTCCAGATGCTTCCATTCAATTTATTAAATTAATTCTGTAATTAATTTCTTTTAATTATTGTTAAATTAATTTTGTATCTTATGACTAATGAGAAAACAATCCAGAATAATTTATAAATATAAATTCTGCCATAATAAACTTAATGTATCAAAAAAATAGCTAATATGAATACCACATCAATTAAATGAAGTTTATAATGAAAAATCTCTGTTAATTATGTTATATGTTGATATAAAAGTATCTTGACTGCATTTTTTAGTCAAATTAGATTCTAGAACATTTAAATGTTTTTATAAAATAATTTTTATAATTTTTAATCAAAAAATCATAAAATTTCAAGAAATTTTGTGATTAAATCCATGTACAATAATATAGTTATACTTTTAGAAGTGATTTTTTTTAATTTAACAGAATTAGATAATATTTTATTTTTCTAATTAAATATTATCTAATTAATCTAATTAACTAATGTAATCTAATTAAAATAGAATTAGATATAATTAGATAAATAAGTTTTTTTTAATTTGAAATAAATGGAAGCGATTATATAAAAACATTATTTTTGTAAATATTTGATAATAAAATTTATGTTTAGAAATATATTTAATTGCAGTTTTTATCAATATAAATATTAATCAAATAAAATATCCTATATCTATCTAAATAAAAATTTAACAAAAATGTAATTATAAAAATAATCATTATACAAATATTTTCAATAGGCAATTAATACTTCTGTTAATTTCAAAACCTCTTTTTAAATATACTTTAGAGAATCATGCCATTTAGAATCGCTTATAAATAATAATTGAGAGAAAATTATAAACTGTCTTCTCCTTAGAGACAGAGAGAGAGAGAGAGAGAGAGAGATCCCATATAAATACTAAAACATTAAAACAAGTATTTCAAATCTGATGGGTCAGCTTAATTCCTTGCGTTAGTTTACTTATATAATTCGTGATACATGAGTATAGAAGGTCAGTTATTCAGGAAATTGATTTTACTTGATTTTTCTTGACCCATCAGAAACCATCAAATTCAGAAAGTTTATTCTCTTTACATATCCATCAGATGAAATATCCATCTTCTGAAATAATACAGCGTGATTTAGAAAAGAAGGAACAGATGGCTGTACTATATCATGAAATTTTTCAATTATGGATTTGGGATATATATTCTGGAGGAATTAAACCATTCATTCATTAAATGATAAATTCAAAATGTGATTTAAAAATAGGAACATTATTTTAATAAATTTTGTCAAATGCCCGTAAGTTTATTACTTTTATGGGTTTTATGTTTGGAAATTTAATTTACCAATAGAACAAATCTCCCTTTAATTTTCCGAAATTAACTGTAAATTTTCGTGCCACCGATGTAATTTCTTATAAATATTTCTCTTTTTAATTTTTCAAAAAAATTTTTTTCTTTTATTTATTTTTTTAAATGAACAAAATGAGAATTAACTTTGCAAGTAAATATAAAAAGTTTTATTCTTAGAGGAACGTTTTATGAATGACTCTTAAAGTTGTTTTATTATCAGATGCTGCATATCAGCAGTGAAACACTTTTACAGGCTTCTTCTAAGTGAAACTGCTTTTAAAATAGTTTCTTGTACATCATAAAGTGGATGCTTAGTAAGTGGGAGTGAAAAAAAAAATAATATTTTATAACAAAAAACTGACAAAATTAATTTATAATTCTTTTACAATATATTTCTTCTATAAATGAGCTTTAAGAAATATTTTCCCTTATCATTTCGACAATTATAAATATAGTTTTAAAAAATAAATTCTTTGATTTAATTAACATTTTTTATTTATCCCAAAATTAATAGCTAAAAATAAATAGCAATTAAATAAAAATCGTTTTTTCTTTTCTGTATTCTATAATTATTTATTATAATAGTTTAAATGAAAATTTTAATTTTTTAAATTAAAATATTCAATTATCTTATAATCTGCACACGTTAGCTATTTAATTCTAATATGTGTATTTATCGGATAATATTCAATAAGCATATACACGCACTAATTTTATTTCAACCATTATTGCTTAAAAACAACTTCATGAAATATATTTCGCAATAAATTTTGCCTATATATTTTTATCATTACTGTCCATAATTTGAAAAACAGAATGCTATGTGTAATAACTGATCTGGTACAATGGTTTCATCATTTAATATCATATATATTATCTATAATAATAAGTATTTCCTATTTGCTTATAAAGGGTAAAAAATTTTATGATTGATGTAAAATTGCTATTATTTTCCAAAAAATTTGAAAGTGCTTACTAATTAAAGTAATTGATTTGTTAAAAATCTCATTATTTCATTATATGATTAATTAAAGAATTTTGCTTGTTAATACTTCAATTAAATATAAAATAGATTTAAAAATTTAATTGGTTTTTAATGTTAAAAAGAAGTAAATATAATTATATTTTAATTTCTTTTAAATTGGCATTCATTTGAAATTTCAATTTCAAGTGTTGCATATTCTTTTACTCAAATAAATTTGGATATCATATTTGTGCTAAAGTGATTAAGATATGACATTTCATTAGTTGGAATAAACTAATACCCAAATCACAAGTAATAAGCGTCATGTTGATTACCGTTTCGTAATTTAATAATCTAATATTCCTCAGCTCATCTATAATATTCCCCCCGACATGCAATCCTTTAATACAACCTCATAGAATTTCAGTCATAACCTAATTCTGCTTTCATTTAATAATCGCCAAGCACCCCCTAGGAAGCGCATTTGGTAATTGTTCGACGACCGACCTCTACACCCTCCACTCTTTCCAAGCAGTTTAAGCCTATATTAAGCCTATGCCTCTCTGTATTAGAGGCCTTTATCATCGGAGTGGCTGAAACGTCACCACAAATTTCCCTAAACACGCTCATTTACTTTCTGAGGGCGGCATTCCCTTAAGGGAGGTTAAATAGCTGCACCGAATGCCCCGGCACGCGAGCGTATAATTAGATGCATCCATCGCGGGTGGCGCCCTCTCTTGGGAGTCCCCGCTCATCGGGTGTTAATTAAATTCAAATCACTTTGGCATCGGAACGGGCACATTAAGTACTTCAACAGTGCCTTCAGATAAAGCCATTATTAAAACGAGGCTTTGACAGTGCCAGGACTCGATCGATGTCGACGACTCTCTTTTTGCTCTTTTCCACCACCAGGGGGCGGGGACGGCGATTTCTTTTGTCTCCGCCTGTCTCTAAAAGGGGGAAGGAAAGGCGTTGGGCGCATATCGGGAGAGAGCGATGCATTATTCAAAAAGCATTATAGCTTTTCTTTACAGGATCTGAAAAGGAGACAGATTTTCTTCGCTATTCCTTTCTGAATCGATGGTGGGGATTTTATCGTTAGATAAGGGGATCGTAATCTTAATCGATTATGATGTTCTTCAATTCCGAGGTGGCTTAAATTTTTAAATGATACTAACTTCGAATACAAACTCTTGTTCGTACTTTACAAATGCAAATGGGTAGGATTTCGTTTTACAAATGCGGAGATGTGGTAATGAGGAAATTATTTTTATTCATTTGCGTTTACTTATATGGAGAATTTCGAATTCTAAGCGTATGCTAATAGAGGGTCTTGAGTATTTTATTACACGATAGAGATAAGGATCACATAGGCATCACTGAAACGTAACGAGAATTATTAAATATTTATATGCATCGTAAATATTCGTGGCTCTTTTTCTCGTTCATAATACCACGAACATTTCTAATCAAACTAGTTGTCATTGCTTTTGTGGGATTGTTTTGTTAAAGTGGTATCTGAAAAACAAAATCAGCATACAAAGTATAGATAACAAACTCATTTGAAAACTTTCGTATAATAATTAGTTGAGCAAACACAGTTATCTGACTTACTGATTTTTTTTTATCAGAGTTTCAGATTCCGTACAAATTTCTTGATATTTACACAGAATACAGTTATCATTTTAAGGTCTTTATTAATTTTGTGCCCTGGATTATAATAGGAAGGGATACAGAGATTATACCAGGAAACAAAATTAAAGAATAAAATTCTCCAATGTATTCAATCTTGATAAAAGTAGGCAAGAATTTATTTTCAAAATAGATGAACAGGAAGAATTGTTTTCGCACATTTACAAAAGTTTTCTCGTTACTTTTGATGTAGAAAACTGTTTACTGTCTTTATAATGTTAGAAATATCTGTCTTTATTATCATAAATTAATTTATGGAGAATATTGGAAAAATATTCTCTGGATTTTGAACAAATATTCTGGATCTTTTACGCATTGGTCATAACTGCTTACTTCTGAGTAATTCTAAAAAAAATTATACGAATTATATATTTTTGCATATTAAAAATTACAGTAAATGAATACGTTCCTTTTGTGATTTTACTTTTTCTTTATATATCATAATTATAAGGCTAAAATAGATTAAATAGGAGTTTAATCTAATTTTTGAGTAGTTTAATGAAATATAAGCGGATTTATAATTTAACATAATTTATCAAACTTTATGAATTTTTTGTACATAATTTACAGAAGTATGTTTTATGGCTCTGTATTTTTTTTTGTTTTGTTTTTAGTTTAGTTAAATGAAGAAAAGTTTAGTTTATTGAATGATATAGTCTTATTTAGAATTATTTTTATACTAAATTCGATTACTTATTATTTAATTAAATCTAAATGCATGATTATATCCATATCTTTAACTTATATCTCATGATTACTCACTACTGTATTATCATCGCATGGTTTAAATAAGTTCTAGTTTGCTTTTATTAGATAATTCCAATTAAATCCTATAGTAATGCTGATAATAAATATTCTTAACGCTGATTAACAGATGAGATATTTATCTTAAATGGTTTAAACTCCTTTTCTTTATTTCTAAATACTTAAATGTTAACAAATTAGTGAAAATAAAAATATTTCAGTTATGTTAAGTCTGGCATTAATATTAATTACGTCAATACCATTTTTCAATATTAAATATACAGATAATATTATGAGTAAAAAATTTACATTAAATTAAGGACATCAAGATTAGAAGTAATACCGCTAGAGGGATTTCATGAGGGATCCTAAGGATAGTTGCCAACAATTATTTGCAGAATTCTAATGAAAAAAAGACATATATAATTTTACTTAACGTATGACACATTAGATGAAGTGGATGTTTTTATTAATAGCTTCATATATTACATATGAAATGAACTTAATATAAAATATATAAATGTTACACTAATTTCAGTAATAACTAGGTATTTACATTGCTTTTATGTAAAACTTTTATTTATATGCTTTAAAATTGTATTAATAATGTGACAATGTGATATTTTTTTTTGCCATCAAATTCAAAAATTAATTAAATATAAAAATATTTCTATGAAACACCCATTACAAGAGGAGCTTATGGAAACATAAAGTGTTCATACTTTTTATGAAATTAGTTATAATTTTCGCTAATCAATGCAACTTGAAATTTTTCATGACCAAAAAGAAAATGATTTACAGAAAACGTTGCCGGTTGTTAATCTTCGAAGTAATCTTCATCGGCATGCAGTAACATTTGCTAACGTATTTACAGCAGTGAAATCCTCTTATGGTAGAACTCCAGTCTTTTTTTATAGAATATATTTTAATCATTTTGTTAATAAGTAAATAAAAAAACATTTCAATCCAAATAATAAACTGTTAAAAAAATACAGAAAGTTACGTTTTAATGCTATATATATATATATATATATATATATATATATATATATATATATATATATATATATATATATATATATATATAATTATGTTTGTATAAGTGTAATTAATTTTAATAATATCAATTTTTAGAAATAGAGTAGGCTCGAAAATAACATTATTTTATTTCTTATAAAACTGTTAAACCTTATTTTTATTTTATAAAAAACAACTTTTTTAAGGATTTAATTCTAATTATTATTAATAAGTAAGGTTATAAAAAACTAACAATAATTTCGAATGCAGAAACATTAATTTTTAATATTTTTATTTAAATGAAATATTAGAAATAGGAACTGTAGTTAAATAAAATGGAAAAAAAACTTTAAAAGTCATTATATCTCGAATGATGAAATTATTGAATTTGAAGAAAATGTAGCGGAATATTAGTTTTGGGCAAATTAAGTTGCCTTACGCATATCACTTAATTAATTACTTTTAGTGTTTAATTAGTATCAATCTTCAACGGATTAATGCGTTTTAATTAATTACTGAGAATCATGATGCCTTAAAAACAACTTAGCCGTAGAAATCTTCCCAGATGCACTTCCTAAATTTCGATGAATAGTCATCAAATAAATATGTTTTCTAAATAGTAATATTTTTTCAATGTGTTATCCTTAAACTACATGAATGTATAACGATATGTATGAAAGAATAATTTATAAAATTTCATTCTGCAAGCAAATTTTATAATGATTCAGCTTGAAAAGATGCTTCTTTACATAGGCAAATTACACATCTCAAATTTTGAGAAAAGCATTAGAAAAGAAAAAAATGATTAATAAGCATTTGGCACGACATTCATAGGTCATTCTTATTTTAGATTTCCATGGGCAGTTAGTTGACAACTAAACTCTAACATACACCTTCATTCACGAAAATTTGAAATAAAAAAAACTAAAGAGTTAAATAAATAATGAAAAATCTTCGTGAACGAAACGAAAGGGGAGTGAAGAAGAAAAAGAATTAAATTTTCTCACATGCCGGACTTACAAAAGACAGATCTGCCCACGATATACATTTCGCGCCTCTGGGGGGCAACCAATTTGCAGTCCTCACGCCTCTATATTCATCTCAAGTAAAAACTCATCAAAAAAGGGAAAAAGTAAAAATTGTGAGGGGAAAAGGGACATAATTGCGTTTGCAAGCGAAATAGGAAACGGGGATCATGGTGGCGACTAATTTTCTGGCACTAAAGCTTGAGTCGTAACGTAAGATCGCGTGACATGTGACAGCATTGTTCACGATGCATACATCTTATTTCCAGGAAAAATACTTTTGTCCATTCTAGGCACGTGGACTTGCTTGAATTGAGTTGTCACTTTCTGGTGGAAGTAGCACTTTGCCATGCATTTGCCTGACCAGAGAAATTCGGGCTTCTGACCGACAAGTAATTAGCGACTTCCCCTTCTCTACGAGATGTTCCTGTAAGGGTAATAAACAATTCACGCCTTAGCACTTGGTATGTTGAGAGTCTTTAGCAATGTGATATGCTTATATGTGATCTGATTTCACTTGCTGATGGTACAAAAGGAAAATAATTGACACGATATGAAAGATCTGATGAAGATTAAGCATTTGCTGAAAGTTGATGAAAAATGCTTTAAAAGTATTTTCATAAATATGTATAAGTGAGAATGCATTTTTTTTCTAAAATTATTTCTTTATGAAGTTAATTCTAAAGAGCAAAATATGCATGCTATTCGAGATATGATAGTTAGAGATATATTTTAATAAAAATTAATTTAGTCAATTAATAATAATTAGAAATTAAGATTTCATAAAGGTGAGAATTTTCATGAATTAAGATCCAAATAAAATGAAATTCTAAAATGAAAAGTTTTTTGCTTAAAAAAGAACATCTTTATTATTGTGAATTAATTTTATATAACATTCAAATTAAAAAATTAAATTTTGAAAAAGTGAAAATACTTTGTCTTAAAAACTGAAAACAAATAAAGAATATTCTTTACATCAATACAATTTAGAACGCGTGTAATAAAAAGGAATATTACAAGGAAAAATTTCATTTTATATTTATAAAAATAACAATTTTTGAACAACAATGTGAAATTAATTAAATGTTAGCTACTGACTTACATTTATTTCTGAAATTCTGTTACATAATTAGACAAAATTTATTTCATAAGTAATAATATTTTTATTTTACATTTGACTGTTTTTAAAATATTACTTATTTTGAAAGGTAAAATGACTCTTACTTAATTCATTAATAACAGTAAAAGTTGAATTTATGCTATTAGAAGAAGTGTTACACATCATATATTTATATATTATATTATGATTTCTTGACAATATTGACTTAAATATATTCTATTATTAATTGCTATTATTATTATTATTCATAAATATTTTAAAAATAATTTTAATATATAAATAATATATGGTTTTAAAATAAATAATATTTTTTTAAACTATAAGATATCCTAATAACTGCAATATATTAAATGCATGGTATATTTATAATTTTTTAGCTCTTATTCTAAAAATGAGATTCAATGTAATAGATACATTATTCATTTCTATTTTGTGTTTATGAAGACAAAAATATCTAATAAAAGATAAAAATTTGTTGTCAATTTGGCAAAATATGCATATACGATACTTTCGAATCGGTTCAATGGAAAATAATAGCATCATTTAATCTTTTTTGTTCTTAATTGATATAAAACTACAAATATAAAAATGGTGAAAATAAATGATAAATATTTTACTGATATATGATGCAAAGTAATATTTTCAAATAGAAAATACTATATTTTTAAAATTTAATTAAAAAATTCAGAAAAATATAAAATGCATTTTTCATTATGGTAAATGATTTCGTTTATATGAGTAAACGCGTCCAATGAACATCTGTGTTCCGTTAGAGTGATTATTGAAACATTAAAATATGAAAATTGTTTCTTATAAATTTACTATATTTACATCTGATTAATATGTAACTGGAAACATAATTACTATTTGATTTTCTGATTTAATTAATTTATTTAATTGCGCCACTCATTTAAATGATTTAATTTTAATAAAGTAAATCGTAAAAATTTTGGATATATGTATCGGACCGAAAGGATTGCAAAAATGCTTCAATATTGTAAAGAATAAACTAAGGAAATACTAGAAATAATTATTCAAATTCAAGACAAAACTATATTTTATTAAAAAAAATTAATAAAGAATGTACTAAATCTTCATTTTTACATTTCACTCAGTCATTGCATTACCGAATTTGTTCTTCCTAGATTAATGCCCTTTAAGTCTAACTGAAAAAGTTTTTAATATTTATTTATAATGTACAAATTTAAGAAATTTCAAAAAAATAAAAATAAATATAACAGGAAATTTAATTTTTGCTCTTAAAATTGTGTATGCTGAAGATTTTCAAATGAATTTGATGTCATTTTTTTAATATTTAATTTGTATTTTTTGTAAAATATTTTTATTAAAATATTTAAATTAAAGAAGAATATTTTTACAAACATTTCTGTATTTAAGATAAGAATATGTACACATATCATGAAAACCACCCAATAGTTCAAAAAATGAAATTTGGTAACAAAATTTTCCTAAATGTTTCTACTGCAATATTAAAATATAATACAAGGTAAACAATAAGTTCTTGCTGTTTTCGCGTTGTCATTGAATGAATAAATATGCAAATTAGTGTAGGACGTGGCTGAGACAACGGTCTGTCGAGAGTAGGAATATCAGTCATTATAAAAGCAGGTACTCCTCGCACATTCATCAGTCATAACTCATACAGTAGCGAAGAGAAATGGACTTGTTGAAGGAGCTCGCTTGGTGTTGTCTGCTTTGCGACTTTCGCTTGGTGTTGTCTGCTTTGTCTGCTTTGCGCTTGGTGTTGTTTGCTTTGCGAAAGAGAGTTTATCAGCTGTCTTAGTGTTTGTGGAGAGTGCTGGGAATTAACGTATGACAAAGCATTGGTTTCAAAAATTCAGGTGAGGAGAATTGTTCCTCCGCGATGAAGCTCGCAGTGGACGATCACAACCCTTGAATGACGAAGCCCTGAAGGTGACCACTGAAAAGGACTGTAGTCAAACTCGTGGTGAACTTGCCAGACAATTTAATGTTTCGGAAGAAATGGTTAGACTTCATCTGCACCGCTTAAGTAAGCCATACAAGCTGAGCAAGAAGATTCCTCCTACGTTGTAAGTCCAAGAGCAACAACGAAAGACAGCTTATTTATCGTCCCTTTCTCACTACTGTAGAGCATTCATATTCAATCGAGTGCTGACCAATGACGAGAAATGGGTCACGCATTGGTTGTCACTCCAGGAAACTGTCCCGCACAGCAAGATTATGCTTTGTGTCTGGTGGAGTATAAGCTGTATCTGGTTCACAATGAGCTGTTACCAACGATCTTTTGCGGTCATACTCGTAGTCATTGGAAAGTGTGCATCAGGCATTGCAACAGAAGGAGCCAGCACTGGTTAATTGAAAGAGAATATTATTCTTGACCGATAACATTACGATCGCATGGTGAATAAGAAAACTATACAGCGACTTTTTAGAGACATTTTATACCTCCTTACTCACCTGATCTTGCACCATCAACTTTTATCATAATAAATTATCTCCTTTTCCTTTCCCTGGATAATCATTTACGTGGAAAATCCTTCATAAATGAAACAGATTGGCGCCAAGTACTCACGGTCTCTTTGCGTCCAAAACTCTCGAGTTTTACCGCAAGGGATTGCACTAGCTGGAGACACCGTGGCAGAAGGTGCTGGATGCCAATGGGCATTACTTCGAGGGTCACACTTTCTGTAGGTCCTGTTCTTTTGGGCCATTGAAAATAGCAAGAACTTTCTTGCTTACCTTGTAATTGTATTTGAATTAATATTCATATGGATTTAACATTTTATTTTAAAATTATTGGGTTAAACTGGAAATATCTAGAAATCAATTTCAAAAACATTAAGAAAAAATTTATAAGTGTTATAAATAATTTAAAATCCGGAAGAAGAGAAATATATTTTGGTAAATTAAATATATTATAGTAATGCGAAATGAATATACATTCATTGATCGAAATAGCCAAAATATACAATGCATTCCTCTCTTATAAGATTTAAATATCTAATCAATATAAATCTGAATACCTTCACAAAATGCTAATACTCACAATGCAGAGAATACTTTAACTACCTTAAACTAAGATTTATTACTTTCACTAACTTAAAATAATTAAATAATAATAAGCTTTTATAATCATAATAAAATATTTAAAGCGGAATAAAATTTTCTTTAAACTACGATTTCAAGGGTATGTTATTATTTTATTTGGTTAGAAATGAAACTTTAAATTTTATGATGTATTGATACGCGCTGATTTCCAAAGATTAAGGAACAAATAGAAAACTATTGATCCCTTAATTATAACACTTGTTAATGTAATGCTTATAACTTATGTACATGAAAAATGTTATTCAACACAGTATGTGTTTAATTTTACGATATCAACAAACACCAAAGATTTTTTTATTTCGGAATTTAATTTGCAAAATTTTCTCAAAAATAAGTATAGTCAAATCTCACACATTATCACATCTCGCAAAGAGGTATTAATACTTTTTATTGTGCTGTAATTGTGCGTGTATTGTTTTTGACACAACAAATGTACTAAGGTGCGTCTTAAAACTGACGAGTAAACGACAAAAAACCAGAACACCCTGCGTAGTTGTGTAAGCTGTAAAAAGCAAATTTGACAAATGCGTTATGAAGAAAGAAAAGTGTTGATGGAAACTCGTGGTGCAAAAAGATGATGACCATTTCGTATAGGTACGTATGACTGGTGACGAATTGGAAAAGCGTAAACATTTTTGTTGAAGAAGGCAAAACAATTTTTCAAAATAAAAAAGTAGATATCTTTATTTTTAAAAAAGTATGTGAGAATGTAAAAAGAAAGTGGCATACACAGTGTCAAAAATATTTTTTCTCTTTTTCCAGTCGTAACCCATTTCATAGATATGACAAATTTAAAAAAGAAAAGAACCAAAATCTCTTCTTTCTTGTAATAAAAATAATTTTGGAGTGGAATGTTACTTTGCCTAAATTAATTTAAATTTTAATAGTGTTTTTAAAGAACTGTAATCAATTTTCTAATGAGGTCTATTTTTATTTTGCTTGGCATTGGAATTAAAAATTTTTAATTTAATTTTTTTACTTAGTTGCTATATTTTAAAATGAATTGTTTTTAACTTGTTAGAATTGATAACCTATTTGAAAAAAATTATTAAAATAAATAGTGCTAAAAAGTTATAACCTTGACTGCAATGATTATTTTTCAAATTTTCCTGGAATAAAATTAAGAAAAATCTACAAAGTAAATTTTATCAAAGAAAGACAATAAAAAATCTAGAAAATATCCTATTTATTTCAAATATTTTTTATTTCTGATGCGAAATAATCAGCACCATATACAGACATAAAAGTAGATAGTTGAGTTAAATTATAAAATTTAAACTTTAGAAGTACTATATATTTAGAAATATTTTTGAGGTATTTCATTAATTTAATTATCATCAAAATAATTTTATAAATTTTACCGGAGAGATTTCTTATCTACAAAATAAATTTGACTATAAAAATAAATTATTAATCTTAAAATAATTTTTAAAACTCCAGAGAGATATAATAAGTTAGTTTATGTTATAAACTTTAACGTAACGTAATTATCATTTTTACAAATTTAACATCACATCTGTACTATGAATTATGTCATTTTTCTATCCCAAATGACCTTATTTCAAGTAATACCAACCAAAGAAAAGATATTGGTATTTTTTTATTTTTCTCATTAGAAGCCGAATAAAATTTTAATGTTTTCTTATACAATCATGGATTTTGTAAAAAAAAAAATTTTTTTCAGGAGGAAATGCAAGTAACTGATAAATGTAAAATTTCTCAACACCTGGAAAACCCCTCTAAAAATATATTGAAAGCAAATGATTCTTGATTTAGCGTATTTCAGTATTAACATTAATTTTGAAGTTAGCAACAGAAATATGGGAGACTAACCTATAGAAATTCAATTTTCTTAAGTAATGTATTCATTTTAGATAAATTATGTTTTCGCACCCACAGCATTTTCTGTTAACAATCAAAATAGAAATTACAACTCAACAACAAAATTTTAACAAATAATTCCTGAAGAATCTCACTGTTCTAAAAAAGAGTAAATCTTGCTTTTTATTATAAAACAACCGAAATAAATGTTAGTAGGTGAATCTACGGTTTATGAGACATTTCGATTACTTCCATAAAAAATGCTATTGGGAAGTTATTCAACAAAAAAACCGACAATCTATAATATTTTTGGAATAACTGTAACAGTATACACTTCAAAGCACCCCTCTCAACTGGCTTGTAACACACTCTCCACAATATGGTTAACAAAGAATCATCAGGGTTAATTCATGGGCGTTGTGCAGAAAAGTAAATTCTCCTCCCTTCATCACAACCCCTCCGATCGGGGATTTTGAATTACGCAAAATCATACCGCACTTTTCCCATAAGTAGATAAACTGACAGCGTTGAGGAGGTTACGCTCCCCCGTCTGACCCCCTGTCATGAAACATTTGCCCCTCGTATTACCTCCCCCTTCCTAACTTATAGACTTTTATTCATTCACATCTATCAAAAGTCATTACTACGTATCAAACCATGACGCTTAGGGAGTAGTTTGATCCCTTTTCATACTCAACTGATTCCCCCAATACTTTCCGTCATAGACCTTTGATGTGGGTGAGTGATTCTCAGAGGTCCCCCCACGGACCCCCCACTTCGACGATAACCGCCGTAGCTTGTAGTAAATCCCATCTAAAAAAGCCAAGAATGGTGAGAACAGTAAACTGATACAGCTTTGGTGTCCATAATGCCCGTTTTCACACCATAGCCGTTTTATCCCCCACCCATCTCTTCGACAGTCCCCCAGAATCATGTTGGGTGCTTAAGTAGGGGGTCACCCTCCCCCTTCCATCGGGTATTTTGTGGGTTGTGGGATGTATTAACCGAAGGGAACCTGGTATTATCTTTCAATTATCTTTATACCGTATTTCACCTCATACGCTGTGATTGTGTGTGCAGTCACTTTCTATTTCCGACAAAGACTGGGAGACTAAGAGGGGGAGGGTCTTTGTTTCCCTCCGCCTAGATGATGGGGGTTATCGGAAGGTGATGATAAAATCGGTGATTGGTCAACTTGACGTCGTTGAGCTTTTATGGGAAAATTTCTCCAATATGTCTTTTATTTGTCAAATTTTAATCGAATCAAATATGTTTTCATAAAATGAAGTTCCTTATATTCAGTCACTTCTCTCTCCCTCAAAAAGTTTATATCTAAAAACTTTGATACATTCCTCTATTTCTAAAAGAGTATAGATAAATATCATTGCAGAATGATGCTTCGTGTAATTTTGAAGATGAAATGGTTATAAAGTATTTCTCTTTAATAACTAAAATATTAAGCTGCTGATAACTATCTTAATTATTTTCAGAGTAATGTGTCGTTTATTTCCTTAGTCTATACTATTGTTGATTCATTGATAAATTAAATTTAAGTTATTTTATAAATTTTCATTTTATAAAAGTCATGATAAACTTGCTTAATTAACTTGACACTTTTCCTAAGAAAATCTCTATTTTAAATGTTTATATTTTAATTATTATTGTTTGCATAGTTTTCACTAGACATATAATTAAATTAAAAGAAAATTCAACATGAGATATTAATTCAAGTAAAAAAGATCAAGTTTTAGAAGTTCAAATAAAAAAGATCTGTTTCTGACACGTTTTGAATTTTCACATTTATTTGTGAAAAAGGTAGACCTTTTATGTAAAAAATAAGAAAATGGTCATTTTCTTGCTTTTTGTTGTTGTGTTGTTGTCATGTGCCAGCTAGGCTGACATTATGGGGTGTACTGCTCCACTTTTCTAACTGAATCATATTTTGGTGTGGAGTTTAACTTCCTCAATACACACATGCCATTGGTACCCGTTTATAGGATAAGCAACCATTCACAACCCAATCATACAAGGAAAGGACAAAGACAGGATAGATAGAGAGAAAAAGTACATCCATGCCTGAAACGGGGTTCGAACCCAGGATCTCTCTATCCGTAGTCAGGCATGCTGACCACTAGACAAGTAACAGTTATATATGAATTCAGAACTAGTGGAAGCGCGAAATGAAGCTAAAAATTTTTACTATACAACTTAAAATTAAGTGAAACATTCTTAAAACAATAGTCATAATATTCAATTTGTGAATACAAATATTTGTTTGATAAAAATGTGAATAATAATTATAAGGTCAAGTAAAATTGAAATTGAAAAAAAGTATTTTTTATAAAAATTTAAAAATAATGAACATACTGAAATCCATTGAAATTTATCACAATTCAATAAATTTCTTTCCTTCATTTTGCTAACAAATTTAATGAAACAATCATATGTTGACAACATACTTCGACCAGTAATGATAATTATTAATCACTATCTTGGATATGCTTCCTAAAAATATTATAAGCTTCCACACAGAACACACGTTTCTAAATTACTTCCATGGTCTGTTGATTTTTTATTCCGTTCACTAAATGTTTCTCTCATTAACACAAGCACTCTAGGATTTAGCAACAGGTGCGAATACTTGGAAGACAACATCGTAATAAAAATTAGGAACTACTCTTGCAATGGTGTTCAACTAATTAATTTAAGTATTTAAGTAGTAACTACAGGAAAGCACAAATTAATTTGAATTTTAATAATTTCATTATCTCCTAAATAACTTTACACAAAAATAATATGAAAATAATAAAGTACTTACATTATAGTGTTTCAATTTCTTTTTAATTATCTATTTTCCAAAGACTATATATATATATATATATATATATATATATATATATATATATATATATATATATATATATATATATATATATATATATATATATGTATATATATATATATAAGAAACTATTTGAAATAAAAAAATTTGTAATCAACAGACGATAATGACATATATTAGTTACATATACAAATATATTTCTATTTACTCAATTTAAAATACAAATATTTAAAAAAAAATTGCAAAGCGAAAATTTCTTGTCGTTAAATATACATTTATAAAAATATTATATAATTATATTTCCTCCAGTTGCTTACGTAATTCTGACTCTTTTAGATTGTTTTATTTAATATACAAAAAAGGAAACTCCAATAAATAATTTTTGCCCCTTACAAATTTTTACCAATTATTTTTTCCTAGGTATATGAATTAGAATTCAGTAAAATTATTACGTCTTTCTTAATAAATATACTAAAACTAAGAAGCAAAATTACTGTTTTTTTTTTTTTGTAAGATTTCTTGTTTAAATTAGTATAATTTCTTACAAATGCTTAATTTAAATTTCCGAAAATTATTCTTTTTTTTTTTAAGCTTTTACAAATAGTACATTTTTTCTAGAATTGAAATTTCACGCAAATACAACAAAAATCCACTCAATATTTAACACAATTTTACTGCAATTGGTTATAAACATGCTCATTACAAAAGATGAAATATTTTTATAAATTTCTAAATCTTACATAAATATTCTAAATTTGCTATTTCTTGGATTTTATCTTCAAATTAAAATCGTTTGGATAACAATGAATGTAATCAAAATGAATAAATTATGACTATATCCTTTACTCTAATATATGAGATTTTTAAAATCACCATTTATTCTGTTTCTTCACCGAATAAATAGTAAATGTGTTGCAAAGTATAATGTAAATAAGCAAAAGTAACAGTTAATAATAATAATCATAAGTAAAGAATGAATAAACATATTTAGATCTTCAAAAAATATATAAAATATTTGAATAGTAGTAAATAGAATCAAAATGAGTAATATCTTAATATCTTTTCATATATGTAAGTTACTAAGATATTTTATATGTATGACAGCTAAAATATTATATATGAATCATGTTTCATATATGTATGACAACTTTACTACTATTTCATATATGTAAAATCACTTTTTACACTCTATTTCATTTTATGTAAATCGTAAAATTGTAAATATGTGTGTGTGGGTGTATTTGATCGCACGCATGTGTATGTATGTGTGTGCGTGCAACTTTCTGCTTCATCTGTTTAAACTGAGAGAATCAAATTTGATATGTTCGGCTGCTAAAATTCCAACTACCAGAGTACAATTACAGCATTTTTTATTAATGCCAAAGAAATCGTATGGAGATATTTTGATATAGAAGGCATTAATAAAATTCTACCCCATACAGTTCTGTTATTGTCACTACTTTTGTTGCAATATAAATAATTTTTGATAGAATTTTTTTTATTTTAGCAACTTTTATAATAGGGTTTGTATATAATCTTTAATTGTGTTCAGGAATATTTAAGACCGCGAACTTAAAAAACTTTTAAGATATTCTTAGAATTATCAAAATTAACAAAAGTGATTACTATTTCTAATGCGTACATACATCTGATGCTTTATTTTTACGTTATTATTTGAGCTTCAAAAAATTAATTCAGTTACTTTTATGGAAGAATTTATGTTTAAATACATTGAAATTGATAAAATTACAAGCATTATAGCAGTTTTTACAATAAGTCTATGATATACTGTTCTACCTATTTGAAATATTTAATAAAATTTTATCTCAAAGATATATTTTAGTTTAAAAAAAAGTATAATCGCTGTCATAGGAAATTCATTCAAGGATTTGAAAAACATATTGCAAGTATGGTAGGGAATTCACTGAAAACAGCAAATGAAGTCGAGGAAAAGTGACAATTGTTAGTGTACATAAAAAACACGTTAAAATACATTAGATTTGAATTATAATCTTAATTTTTAGAAAGTGTTTTTACTACAAAATAGAAGATAATATATTTAAGGATTTAAATCTTATAAATTAAATTATAACTAGAATTATTTAGTAATTAAATAGTAAATAAGCGAAAATATTTGAATTTAATTTTGAAGAAATTTGTATGGAAATCTTTTTCTATTGAAATTATGCATCATTGCTTTCTTAAAAATACACATTGTTAATATTTTTTTTCGTGGCAAAGGTAAATAATCATGAATTAATATAAAATTTCATGAAATCATACTTAATTGTAAAATGTTTTTGATGCTTAAGCAATCTAAAAATATAAGAATAAATATAAGAAAAACAATCTAATAATATAAAAAAATATAAATATGGTTTGCGGTATACGAGGCTCACACTGGAATTTCTAAAGGTACTCCTTGGTTTTCAAAGCTATATTTCTGAAATTTTAAGTGTTCAGAGTAGTCTTTGTTAGATTCAATGCATTTTGTAATTGGAATTTTTAAACACTAAATGACTCAAGTTATTTATTTCTTGGAGTCAATAAAAACGCATTTTCAGTCCCATCATCTCATCTTAGGAATATAAACGTCTTCACTGTAAAATCTAGTTTTAGATAAATAAAAACAAATATACCCATTGTTAAATCAGGTAAAAAGGATGGAAAATAAGGTATACTTTTGCTCAAAAAATTCAACTGTCAAAATTGATGATGAGAAGATGTGTCGTCATGGTGGAAGGTAAATTTTCTAATATCAAATGGAAGTTACTATTTTCTGTTCTTTCAGGTTAATGGCTTTCATGAATTCGGTACTTTTGAAGGAAACATTGTTTTTTTATGACATGTTGTATTTTCCCCAGTAAGATTATAAGATTATGTTCAAGACACCTTATTTTGTTTCTTGATGAGTCGGATAGTCAAAAAAATTGTATTTACGCTATATTACATGTTATAATTTTAAATATAATATGGTGACTTTAAAGGTTTCTTTATTAATTCTGACAAACTCTTCCTTTTGTTATTTAGTTAAATAATGGAGAACATAACGGCAGTTTTCTTAATGGGCAATTCTTCATAGATAATTTTATGTATGATGGAAAATCTAATGTTAATTTTCTTCCGTATTATTAGTAACAATAGCAATTATTATCGATTAACATTTTTCTTATAACTAGTAAAGGCCATGGTGTTTAAGCAATCTCATCCCTGTTATTGCAATCTTTTTTATTGCCATTCCCGTTATTGCAATCTCATTAGAAATTATGACATCTGTGAAATTCTGGAGACTATTTGAATGCAGAAATATGGGATGTACCTTCATTCCCAAATATTAATTGTGAACGCTGAATGTAATTTTCTCGATTTAGTTTCACTTTAAAAAATCATAGAAAATAATAACACGATAATATTCTAGCATGAATTGCATTCTTTCTGTCCGAAATTTACTCGGTGCTAAAATACACTCTATTAACCAGTAAACAATCCTGAACTAAAAGAAATATTTCATGTTTTTAATTTTAAACATCAAGAATTTTAATAGTGAGCCTAGAAACAATAAATCTATGCAAAATCACTGCGCAAAATGTTTTCAATTTAAAAAAAACTTACCTAAAAATGATTAATATTTTAATTGGTTATAAATCTAATTCCTATTTTTGAAAAATGCATTTTTGTGAAAAATTTATGTGAACAAAAGTTAATTTTAATTTAAACAAAATTGCAAATTTTGATGCTGATTAAGAAGAGAACAAAAAATTAAAACAATAAAATTAAAGATAATTTTAATACGTTTTGAATTTTAATATATTTTGTTTTAAAAAACTTTTACTGGCTAAGATAAAAAAGAAAATGCAATATCAGTTTTTTAAGCAATAATTATTTCGCACATTTAAATATTTGCCTATCGTAAATTTACGGAAATATTCGTATGGGAGTTTTTCATTAATAAATAAAATTAAATATCCATTAGCAAAATGTTTTAAAGAGCAAAAATGAATTAATATTCTCTCTTAAAATATTGAGTTCTTTCATGTAACTAATTAACTGAAACTGAAGTATCCAATTGCAGTCTTAGGAGCACTTCATCACTAAGAGCAGCATTTAATGATGATTATAAATCCATTAATAACTGTATAATTGATTTAATCATAATTAGATATTCTCGGCATTATGAGTTTTCAATTGCATTTTAGACATTCTATAGGTTTTCTATTTAAATTCAAATGAGTGAATTCTAGTATAATCTAAAACGATTTCTCGCAGAATTATTATACAATTATCATCCTAACAAAAAGCTAATATTCAGACACACTTTCGATTTTTTAAAATTAATTCTCTATTGACTAATATTTATTCTTAGATTTCAAAAGTTAATACTCTGATATTTGTGAAATTTTAAAATGTCTTTTTTATTTGATCTTTGTTCTTAAAAAGTTAATAATTAATTATTAGTCAAAAGTTGAACTTTAATAGATAATACATCATATGTTTAGTGCATTAAATTATTTTCAACAATTTTCAAAAAATTTTTCATTATATATCATTAGATTTTATTTGGAGAGATTTGCATTGCATTTTAACAAATCTCATTTTGTCAAAATTTCATATTAAAAAATAAAAGTAAAAACTATATTTTTACTATTTGTTGTTTGCTCATGTGTTTACTTATATAGCTTAGTTTAATAATAATGAATAAGAAATAGGTAGTAACTTTCGACTAAGATCCTAAAATTACTGACCAAATGCAGGCTAGAGAGCAAAATATAAAATAAAAGCACTTCTCAAAGAAATTAAAAAAATAGTATGCATTACTAATAGAAAAAGATTTTACACTAATCAAATACAATAAATATATGAAGAAATTTAGCGAACTTTTATCTATCATTTGAAAGGAATAAGTAAGTTACAAGAAATACACACTTTAGTGATATGATGCTAGTACGCAGCCTAAATTTGGGTGAAATATCAATATAAGACAAACTATTAAAATGCATTAAGTGTTTTTATATTTCAAAAGTATTAGCTTTTCTTATCATACATGATTTTGCATTTAATTATAGTTTTAACAACTTATAATAATCTAAACCACTCATTTTCAGCGGATCACTATCTTTTCAATTTCAGATTTAAAGAGCTAAAACACATTGTTAAATAATATCCTTAAGTAAGTTGAAAAGTAAACGTATTAATTCTATAGAGTTAATCTGATTGAGATTAAAGGAAATTGTTTTAGTAATCAACAAAATGAATTCAAGTTATAAAAATTTAAATAATTATTTTATCAAATGTAATAAATAAGTGTTAAAATGTTTTAATGCAAAGATTTCAATAACATAGAGTTATAGAAATTTTTTCATAGCATTTTATATGTTAATAGATTATGCATGTTGTGTGATAAATCCATAGTTTCAAACTTATAAATAGCTCAACTTAAGCCAATTTTACTACAAAATCGCTACATCATGAGAAAAGAAATGTACCTTTTAAGGAATATAAAAATATCTAGCTAATATAAAAATTATATATATATATATATATATATATATATATATATATATATATATATATATATATATATATATATATATATATATATATATATATATATATATATATATATATATATATATACCATTCACATAAAGTGAGCGAAATTTTGTCATAAGATATTTTGAGGCATTTGCTCTAGAATGATATGGAAAAAAAACAGTATAACTCTAACAGTTACGGTTACAGTGATAAAATTTCGAAAATGCCAAACTGCAAAATCAAGTTTTTTGTACTGGAATGTGATTTCCATTGTGAAAAACCTTAATTAGCGTTCGAACGGCAACTGTAGCATTGAAAATACCATCAGTAGATAGGCTAAAAGTGAGGACAACCAATAAGGACAGAAAAGCAACATAAAAGAAAGCATTTATTGTGTTTCGCAAATTTTCCACATGACTACACGATGAGACTTTGCATATGTAAGATGGTGGATATCACTCCAGCACATACCATAGCAATAGAAACCTCTTGAATCACAGTTCTGATGCCATATTTCAAATCAGATGCTATTTGCGGATGAAACTGATACCGATAGGATTTCAGATATCCCCACAACTAGAAATCCTTAGGTGTCAGACATTGATGGCTACGGAAATGGGAAATGACGGGAGATAACTCTGTCACCAAACTATTGACTTAAGACCCTACATGTGGAGTAGCGCCATCTTGCATCCACAGAAGTTCAGATAGAGCTTTTTGCCGTCGCAATGCGGGAATCGCGTCACGGGTTAACATATCCAGATAGCGAACACTTGTTACTATATACGTTTGCAGATCACCAGCAGTTACCTCTTCAAAATAGTAACCCCCGAGGATGAATGAACTCGTTTTACTGTACCACACAGTCACTTTTTTCTCGTGTAATGGACGTGCAATCACATCATGCAGATTCACATCATATATAGCGAAAAATTTTGTACCTATTGCACACAATTTTTCGAATTCTAGTTACCAGTTAACGAGAAATGCGCTTCATCTATCCACAGAATACGTAAAGCAAATTTATCTTCATCGTAGCGAATAAGGAATTGATTAACAAAATCCAGCCGTAATTGATTGTCTCCTGCTTCCAACAACTGGACGCGCTGGAATCGATACGGAAACATGCTTAGAACAAAGTGTAGAATCTTGCGAATAATTAAAATTGGCAGTTTCAGAACACGTGAAACATGACGTACATTTGTGGAATGAACTGTGTTTATCGTCTAGGAAACTTCTGAAAGAGCTTCCACAAGAACGGAATGTCGTCCAGACCGAGGTAGATCGCATGTGCAACCAGTTTCTTCAAACTTATGAATCAAGTTTCGTCCCGTACAGCTTGGCAGTGCATGGGTCTCGCCCTAATCCATGGTTTCTGCGGTAAACAAGCAATGTCTCTGCTGCATTTCGTCCATTCAGACCATAAATCTTTACGATTTCCCCACGTTCTTTCTCTGAAAGCGGCATGTTGTTCAGAATGCAAGAAAGCAACAGACGCGGCTCGCATTTTGCAGTACCTTTCTTTCACCAAGCTTGAAGACGTCTGTCATGACTGTGTCTTCGGTAGAAGTCGAAATTTGCCTTTCTTTATTTCTTTTTCTCGTTTTATGGAGGGCTAATCAGGCTGTGATCTCAGTCGAACAAACGGTGTGACGTAAATGAAACGAACAATAATACTCTGGTGCACGGAAGTCCTTTTTACTTTTCCCTTGCTTCGGGAATTTTCGTGCTACAGGTGTCATTCCAACACTATTTAGTGTTTTCAGTATGGAATTTGAATTCCAGTACAAAAAACTGGGTCTGGGCTAACAAATAAAATACAAAAAACTTCGAAATTTTCCATTGTAACCATAACTGTTTGATAGTCGCTGTTGTTTCCCATGTCATTCTTGATTATATATATATATATATATATATATATATATATATATATATATATATATATATATATATATATATATATATATATATATATATATATATTATATATATATATATATATATATATATATATATATATATATATATATATATATATATATATATATATATCAATAGGACCGCATTGCTCTTCAATGGATCCCGAGCCACTGCGATGTTTTTGGAAATGAGCAGACAGACAGACTTGCGAAAGTTGGTTCCCTTATGATCCACCCAAATCCCCTTTTGCCTTGGCGTAACATCAAAAGTGTAAACCTTAGTAAAATAAAGTATGACAGAGCTTCCCTTTATGCTGATGCGGCTATGGACTGGCAATGGAAAACTCTACTTGATGGGAACAATAAAATCCTTGGCTCCTTACCACGAACTGTTAATGTCGCTTGTTTCCAGGTGACAACTGGAAATGACTATATAAAAAGGCATCTGCATCGAATAGGTGTAATAGACTCTGCTCATTGTCCATTGTGTAATCATGATGATATGTATCATTCAGAATAAGTGTATCGTATATATATATATATATATATATATATATATATATATATATATATATATATATATATATATATATATATATATATATATATATATATATATATATATATATATATATATATATATATATATATATATATATATATATATATATATATATATATTATATATATATTATATATATATATATATATATATATATATATAAATTTCGTGTCACGATGTATGTTCCCGATAAACTCCGAAACTATTAAACGGATTTTGATAAAATTTTGTAACCATTTATAATATGGTCCAACTGAAAAGATAGAATAGTTTTTATCTCTTAATTATTGATCTCAATATTTATTACACGACATTAGTGTTTATTTATTGGTTAGTTATGTAAGTTCCTAATAGATGGCGGTTTAGCATCTAAGTTGCACAGGTATTCGGCAGATGGCGACGTGTTTATTTTTCTAGATTTTACCATCTTCGAGAAAATTAACGTGCGCGCGCAAGCGTGTGGTTAAATATAGAATTTACATATATTTTCATGATGTATAATCATACTATAACAATTTTTCGTGAATCATTTTCCTAATTATACTTTGTATTGTTTTATTATTGTGCAGTATTCAGTTTGAATATTTTTAATATTATAAATAGTAAAATAAAATTTTATTTATTACTGTTTTTCTCTACTAATTTTCCTACCACCTCGAAAACATGTAAGTATTTCTTGATAGCCTTTTATTATTTTTTATTTTTATTTTATAATTTGATAATTATTAATTTATTCAGCAGTACATTTTGATCTAATTTATTTATTCAAATGATAAATTCTTTTAATTTTTTTAATTTCAGTATAATGCCGCGGAAAAAATTTTTAGTTTTAATATAATTTAAAATTGAAATAATAATAGTTCGATGTCAACGTTATCTACCTCATTTATAACAATTTATTTTTAGATGTCTTTAATTTATATAGTATATTTTATAAGTAAGTCACTGATTACAAACTATAATTTAATATAAGATGAATAAAATTTAAATTCAGAAAGTATATGTTGATTTGTGCTTAATTTCAAAATTTCGATACTTTACCTATTACTATTAAATTTTGGTGAAACGTTTTATTTTTAATCTCATATGAATGAACCTATTTTAAATTTTTTTAGAAAATATTAATTTGATTGTACCAAGGAGTTAGTTAAAAATTGATTCAATGTATTATAATTACTCAGCCACTGCAATGCGTGGCTGGGTCAGCAATTCTATATATATAAAAATTTCGTGTGTCACGATGTATGTTCCCGATAAACTCCGAAACTATACTGAACCGATTTTGATAAAATTTTGTAACCATTTATAATATGGTCCAACTTAAAAGATAGAATAGTTTTTATCTCTTAATTATTGATCTCAATATTTATTATACGATATTAGTGTTTATTTGTCAATTAGTTCTGTAAATCCCAAATAGTTGGCGATTTAGCATCTAAGTTGCACAGGTATTCGGCAGATAGCGAAGTGTTTATTTTTCTAGATTATACTATCTTCCAGAGAAAATTAACGTGCGCGCGCAAGCGCGTGGTTAAATATAGAATTTACATATATTTTCATGATGTATAATCATACTGTAACAATTTTTCGTGAATCATTTATAATCATAATTTATATTGTATATTTTGTAACTAAGTCACTGATTACAAACTTTAATTTAATATAAGATGAATAAAATGTAAATTCAGAAAGTTTATGTTGGTTTGTGCTTAATTTCAAAATTTCGATACTTTACCTATTACTTTTAAATTTTTGCGAAATGTTTTATTTTTAATCTCATATGAATAAACCTATTTTAAATTTTTTTAGAAAATATTAATTTGATTGAACCCAAGAATTAGTAAAAAATTGATTCAATTTATTTTAAAAACTCAGCCACTGCAACGCGTGGCTGGGTCAGCTTGTGTGTATATATATATATATATATATATATATATATATATATATATATATATATATATATATATATATATATATATATATATATATATATATATATATATATATATATATATATATATATATATATATATATATATATATATATATATATATAAATGCAAAATCAGATGTATAGCCAAAGGCTCAAGAATACATAAAATATAAATGCAAAGTTAGACATATAACCAAAAGCACAAGAATACATAAAAATTTTAAGTTTTAAGATTAGCAGTACATTTAGCGCAAAAGCAGCTAGAATAGTATTACTAAGATATAGTTAATAGTATAATTTATAAAATATGCAAAGAATATAATATGATGAAGCTGACCATATTGGTACTTTATTCCATTTATTCCATTATATTTATATTTATCTTTCTTTAAAGTGTTTTCAATGTAATTCTTTTCATTGTATTTTTTCAATGTGTTATTTTCCATTTGATATTTTAATATTTCAATGTGTTGTCTTCCATCTGATATTCTACTTTTGACATTTTTCATTGTATTTTGTTTCATCATATTATATTCTTTGCATATTTTATAAATTATACTATTAACTATATATATATATATATATATATATATATATATATATATATATATATATATATATATATATATATATATATATATATATATATATATATATAAACAAATTGATACACTTATTCTGAATTCATAAGGAGACTCTATAATAAGTATTGTATTTTTACATGACATATAAATTTTTACCAATATATTATAAATAAATCCATAACAAAAAGAAATTGCAGATTTACCTACAATTTCCCCCATACATTTCAACTTCATACAACTTATTGCTTTTTCTTTATCGAATTTATATAATGATAGCAAAATTTATAATAATTAGTATAGGTAAATAATGATTAATTAAAATATTATTTTCATAACATTAAATTTAAAACTTATAATATAAACAGAATTCGTTTTAATGCACCATCTGAAATTATTTATTTAAAATACTTTTCCATAGAATGAATCTTCTGAAATTATATATCAGATAGTTAAAACTAATCAGAAAATCACCAAAAGAATGATAAAATAGATTGTAAGTAAAAGTAAAAATTAAACTATATCTAAATGTGATTAAATGTAGCATCGTTATTGAACGGAGCGAATTTACTAATTTACTGAATGGAGCGAATTTACTTGAATTTATTGTGACATAAGCAACACTATAGTACTAAACCTGTTAGCTTTTTCAGACTTTATTTTCCATTTGAAACGTGTACATGGTATTCAGGAAAATGTTTGAAATTAAAAAAGCAACATTTACTTCTTACAAAACGCTTTTTTTAAACCACAAAGTGAAGTCTGGCGTATACATCGATTAAAAATAAATCGAATGAGCACTTGAACGCTTGAAAGTTTCTTTTATATTTACAGGTTTATTAGACACTGAAGTCACTACTGCTTCCCTTTTCCTTTCACATTCTTATTTTAAAGCATAAAATTAAAATTTCAAAATTCCTTTTCTTATTTATATGTTATATTAAAATTGGCCTTTAATGTATATTTATTTCTATTTCAAATTTTTAAGCTATATTAAATTGTAAAAAATTAAAAGCTTTACTTTAAGTACTTCGCAATTTTAAAAATTATTATTATTAAATATTTCTTTAAAAAATTAATTTAAAAAATAATGAAAATAAGCTCTTATCAACTAAAAAATTTAAGGAAGTATGAAATATTTAAAAACTATTAAATTAAATTTTCTTTAAGAATTAAATTTTAAGATAAATAAATTTAATAATTAAGTTTAAAATAATTTTCACTGTAGAGTAAGGAAGCAATGTACTGTCATATCGATAGAGCTCAGAGCAATTATTTCTTATGTTTCTCACCTTGAGAATATAATTGGAACAACATGTAACTCATTTAAAAATTTTAACCAATATTTAGTTGTCTTAAGTATAAATTTTTTTACTTGATTATTATATTTCAACTTTAGTGTTTTCTGATGTTTATATGGAATATTGCAATCCTAAGTACTTATAATTATTATACAGAGATACGATATGAAAAAAATCTAAACCTTAAAATTACATTTAATCTGAAAAAAGTTACCATCGTTAAAATGAATTTGCAAGTATTTAAATGATAATTTTCAAAAATTTGTAAAACATTTTGATTAACAAATCCTATGATCTTATAAATAAATTTCCATCCATTGATGCATACTATGATTATAATTCGCAGAATCAAATGCTTAATTTGTGAGTTTTAAGATAAATCATTAGAAAAAGAATCATTATACAAAATAATATCACCATCAAAAATATTTTTTTTGCATCTTTCTATTTCCCAGAACATCTATTTTCTCAAAGAAGAATCATTCCGTTGAAAACTAATAATGTCTTACAAAAATAATCCTGAATACTTTTTTCTCACTTCTTGACTCTGATTACGTCGTCTCGCAATTACCCTCGGCACCCAATTTTTTTCATACTATTTAACCTCGAACCAGCAAATCCGTCCAATCACGGGATACTTTTATTTCCAAAGTGCCAAGTGACTGATTGGAGTCATCAGTAACCATAACAAAATATCGAGCTTAGGAGGAGAAAAAAACGAGGAATGGAAAGAAAAATTATTTTCCACGAAGGAATTAATCTCCAGTTTAGTTGTAGGATCTCTGCGTGGGGGTGGGGACAAAATCTCGAATTGCGTGTTAACTCCTAACAAATCAACGAGTTGACAGATACGGCAGTATAATGGTTAACGGGTCTGTGGGTGGTTGTTGGAGCAAATTAAAAAATGTGCAACTCGATCTACTTTTCTGCGATCCTCTTTTATGAGCATGACGAATGTGTTTGAAGAATGAGAAATGGCCTTTGTGCGTCATAACCGTGAAAGATTGGGAGATGAAGTTGGTGCTGAGAGCAGGAACAAAAAAGAATGTGAGATTAATTTGGTTCAAGAGTGATAGTCAGGGTGAAGGAGAAGCTGTGGTTATGTAAATAGATTGTGTGCTTATTTAAGCTTATTTACTCGATTCCAGTATGAATTTGTAACCTATATTTTCAAGGATGAAAAGATTATTCTCTGTGAGACACATGAAAGAAATTAGTTGAAATGACGTTTCCTATGAAAACAGATGATTAATTCTAATTTTTCTGCATTAAACAAAAAATTAAATTAAATCAAACAGGCTAATCTGTTCAGGCCAACAAATATTCACTTTAGGAACAAACGTAATTTAAAAACTTAACACTGAATATTTTATCATGGTAGTTATTTTCTTTCATAGTTTCCATTTGCGGCTCTCTTTATTTTCTTGGTAGCTCACACTTAAGTTCAATAAAATTAAATATTTTCAATCATTCTTGTACTAATTAATGTTTATTTTAAATAAGCACATTGACAATTTTACCATACTTACGATATTTTATTTTTATTTATTTATTTATTTTTGCTTAGCTATTGTTCATTTTGTGGTTCATATTTTTTGTCAATTTAATTAGATCTTTCCAACCACACTTATTGATTCAAGTAACATACACACACACATTTATATATATATATATATATATATATATATATATATATATATATATATATATATATATATATATATATATATATATGGCCAAAGATTTTATGCTGTTTTAATAATTTTTTAACATTTACAAAATATATTATCAAATAAATAATATTTTCCCAATCGTCTTTTAATTTAATTGCTTTTCTTTAAAACTGAAATAAAACTGTACAAATTTATGTATTACTTAACAAATAATAAATATTTAGTTTAGATTTTTTACCTATGCTTAATTAATTTAATATGCTTTTAAATTATCCTTTTTTTACTTAATAATATTTATTTCATTTTATTCATTACAAACAGGAATACAGATTAAGGTTTTGGCAATTTTATCTAGGAATAATTTATAATATATCATTGGATAAATGCTTGTAGAGTATATCCTTATTTAAGTTTTTATTTTCTTAATATTAAAGCTAGTTTTGCTTAAATAATATATTATAATAGTGTATTGATGAATGATTTTCATTATAATATGCAATAAATAGAAAATTTCTTAAGAATTTAACAAAGTAATTCGTTTGCTGAAACTGGACTTTTTCATGTTTAAAAGAATATTGGCTCACATTATGTTACAGTAGTAAATCACGTTATTAAACAAATGAATTGTATTCTTCAACGTATCATGTTGCAGCTTATTCATTTGCAAGAATTGACATTTTTCATTTCTATTCCTATATTCTAAAAGTATTTTTACTATTAAATTGAAGGCATCTGAGGTCATATTGTAACCATGCAGAAACTCTAAAAAGTGCTTAAAATATTTGTATTACTATTCTCAGTTTTTAAAAATATTCTGTGGGAAAAACAGTTTTGATTTGTTTATTGCCTTATGTACAGTACATTTTTCAAATCATGCAGACAAAATGGTCACCTTTGAATAATTTGACAATGTTATTTAATGCAAATATTTTATTTGCAATTATTGAATTTAAAAGGAATGAAATGTTATTGTTTTTCTCACAAATTTTAACAATATTGCTCTTTCTAAGCATATTTTGATACTTGTGATTAAACTTTAAAATAATTTAAATCATCATTTAAATGACAATTTCTTAAATAATTATAAAATTGCAGAAACTATAAATATCTAATAAATAATATACATCAGAAACTGTGTGCATATTACAAATACTCTGCTCGTAAAATATTTTATGAAAGTGAAGTATACAAATAAGCTCTCTGCTTGTCGCAAAATAATATAAATATTGATAACATTCTTATAACTGTAATGCTTTTTTTAAAATTTGTAACAGATTTTAAGCTATCTGTTTCCAAATTCATTAAAATATTTAGCATTTATTTTTTAACAAACTATTGTACTTATTTCATTCAAAATATAGTTAAATAGAACAATAAATTTGTCAAAGTAAAACATGTAAATTATGTAAAATAAAGCAGACAATAATAATGAAACATAGTCTGTAAAAAGAAGACAAAAATTGTCATAAAATGATAGGGCAAAACCACATGGCATTCTAAAATGAACTCTAAAAAATTAATATAAAATGTAATGCATTGAAAAAATTACAAAAAATCAAAACAATATGACCCCTTATGGGCTAATTTTATTCATCGAAAATTATTAATTGATGAAATTCTAACAAACCATGAGTATATTCATAAATGTGTGCCTATAAAGATAAATAATCTTAGTCTTCTCTTAATTTGTCGTTGATTTATCAATTAAAATTCAAAGAGAACTATATTAATCCCCTGAACATATTTTAAAATAAGCCGACTGATGGCTGAGTGATTAGCGTTCCTGACTGCTGAGCTGTGGGTCCCGGGTTCGAATCCCGATCCGGGCATGGATGTTACTCTCTTTCTCTGTATTTCTCTGTCCTTTCTTTTGTGATGATGAATAAATGTGTTCCACTCTATAAACGGGTTTGTGGTGGTATGGCGCGGGCAACGCTATTCGCCTCCGTGACTCACAGATGCCCGCTGGGTAATAACAAATGAGTAACAGTTTCTAGCCTTGTTGTGGCATAGGGTTCATCACCCAAGTGCCCACCGCTGGAAAAAATTTTAATTACATTTTTTAAATTACAAATTGCAAAAATACTGTATGTTTAATTAATTGAAGTTCAAAAGATTAATATGGCTAAAAAGATTTAAAAACATGTGTTGACTGTTTAAAGATCTGATTAAAAGATTTAAACCTGTTGACTGTGGTCTCACATGCAGAAGAAGAGAACGATGGTGATTAGTTTGAAAATAGTATGAAAATGACGTATTTTAAGAATAAAGTATCCTAAGTTAGGAGAGTATGATATTTTTAAAATTTACAATAATTATATACTAAAAGAGAAAAAACGACCATAGTAATTGAATAGATCATTTCTGTTTTTAACTGTCACAATGTTGATAATGGCTGTATACTTCTGAAAATAAAATCTAATTAGTTCCTCCAGATCAAATCGCCCCAATTAAAACTCTAACGATCACGTATATATAAATTAAAACTAAAGGGATTATGTTCTCAATATATACCCTCAACTCTTTTATATACAGTTTCGCTAGCATGATACGTTTTCATACCATTTGTTTGCTATATTTTCCTGTTGCTGGTTATTATATAAGTATTGAAAATAACACAGGTTTTGAATAAAATCTCATCCATGAACAATGAGATAGTAGAAAATACCACGGATGATTTAAAACTTTTTTTATGAAGTTTGCAGCAGCATGGTCTGTAAGCATTTCGATATTCTTGATGCCCTTCAAAAACAAGAATATTCTTTATTGTGTAATTAATTATAAATTTGAAATCAAAAAAGGCTTTTAGCGATCCATTCAAATGAATACAGGTATTGCATCTGTAGGTATTTTCAAGTATGTATCTAAGTACTGTATCATGAATACTGAATTGTGTTTCATTGATATTATTAATGAGACTGTCAGACATGTTAATTAGATTTTAATTTCCCTGTTAGTCGAGCTCTTACTTTCGGCTATTGCTATAGAAATCTAGATATAATGCTGGGTTTGAATTTATGCTTTTTGATAATAGCATTTCTAGTTTCATCCAAAAAATATATCGAGTAATTCGCACCAAATATCTCTGAGAACATTGAATCATATTAATAACACAAAAGAACAGATGACTGCTACGTAATATACTTAAATAGTATACATTATGTATATGTAAATGCGTAGGAAATTAGAACTTTATTCCTGAGAATATGTTTTTTTAAAAATCTATTTTCAAAATTATTTTCTGGAAGTTAAAGCCAGTTTAGAAAATTCTTAGTCGTTTTTTTTAAAAATAGAGAAAAATTATATGGAAATAAGGAAAAAAAAGGGAAATGAGAAAAAAATAAAAAATATATAAATATCTTAGAATTATAAATTTTGTGCAAAAGTATCAGAAAATATAAAATCAATGTAATTTCTATGAATTAAATTTAATTTTATTTTGAATATATATATATATATATATATATATATATATATATATATATATATATATATATATATATATATATATATATATATTGAAATAAAAGCTAAACTTAGTGACATGGTAGCCCCATGTGGCCAAAACCTACAGTGCCCATATCTATTTTCTTGACATAGAGCCCTGGGGTGTGAAGTATATGTCCCGATCATGTGGTTAGCATAACGCGAAATCACCAGCATTTATTTCTCAAGCATGCTTGATACTCAGTTAATCACCTTCTGAAGGGATGAAAGTCTGAATCGGCCTGACCAAGCCCGAGGACTGAACCTTTGACTTGTGCTTTTGAAGCGCGAAGCACTATTACTACACCAAAGGCTTCATTTTGTAGATCGAAATAAAAATGAGTCCATTCACAATTTTCCGTAAAAGTACTTTATGATGTTTTAAATAAAGTAAGCCACTGTGTATTATGCGCTTAAAAGTAACATTTATGGCTACCATAAAAGAAAGTAAATTCTTCAATCATCTAACAGTGATAATTCAGTTGGTGAAGGCATTCACCTCCTGTTCAGTAATAAATTCAGTTCTGACATAGCCAACGACAATGATACTAACAGCATTTAAAAGTGTTAAAACTCGTAGCTCTTAATACTCTTCCTTAGGTGTAGAGTGGACATTCATTACTGTAGAGGAGTTCTAGCTATCTAGCTGCAGAGGACAATTCGTCCTCTGGTAACGGTTTCAGATTGTTAAGTTCTATATCTAGATATGTTTTTAGACATGTGACAAAAACGTTATCACCAAAGAGATGCAAATCCACAAATCTGAGTAAAAAACTACTCAGTAAAAAGTATATTCTTATATTTTTAAATTTTTGAAATACAAATATAATAAAGAATAATTTAAATAATTACACTCGCTTTTTTACATCCAATTAGCATTTTTAAGCAAAGTCTGAAATTTTATTGTTTTGATATTTTTTAGAAAATATTGAATGTTTCATTTGCAAAAACTATTACAAAAAATAAAATAGATTTTATCATATCTTCAATACTTTGATTATTGAAGATTTTTTAAAATTTTTTCTATTTTTTAAAAAAATGGTGTATTCAACGTAGTATTGGAAACTTTAATTAACTACACTTCATTGTTTTAAAAAATACTATGTAATTGAAATTAACATTTCTTGAAAAATAAGTTTTTAACCTCAGATAATAAATACATAAACATTTTAATTTTTTTAAATATAACTAATATAAACCAAATTGGAATCTTAAAAATTTCCGATAAATTATTTATTTTTTTATTGTTATTATAATTTTGCTTTAATAAACATAAGGAAACGCTTGTGCATAATTATAAATTTAAAAACTTTAGAATTTTTTGCTCAAACTTTACATGGATATTATTTTTACGTAACAATTTTCCTACGTGACATTTTCTGGATACTCCAAATTAGAACTCCTCTCTCATTTCTCACATCAACATTAGACACTCTGTAGAGCATTTAATGACTTGAATTCAAAGTCAACCGTGTCATGGTATGAAAGGTCAGCGAAGCACTAATTACAAATGACAAGAAGTCTCCGAAAAACGGTTCGTTCCAGGACAAACCGCCCCCGCCCGGGCATCTGTCATGTAGACGATTTCTTCGGGGTCAGACGCCAGGCCACGAATCATTGGCAAAACGATATAAACCCTTCTTCAACTAGTCTTCCATCATTTTTCAGAATTTTTCGCTTCGTTTCGTTTTTTATTCATTTCCAATCCATCTTAGTAGCGACTGTGGATACTTTTCGTAGTAAATTGGCGCACTTGGAAAAATAGTCTCGCCAATTTGAAAAGATGAATTAGGGATTGAAAAGCATGTTGTTGTAGTCTCAAACAAGATGGGGAAAAAAGTTTACTCTCTCTCTCTCTCTCCTTTCTAAAGAAACTTAGAATGATATAAAAAAGTTAAGAAGCAAATTCTATTTTTATTCAAGCTAATTTTATGGGGAAAATCAAAGTAATCTCTGATTTCTAAAAAGACTTTTGTCAAACACGCTGAACATTTTCTAGTTTAAACTTTTTTGGAATAAATTCTAAATGAAAACAGCAGTTACTCTGTTCCCCAAAATTAAAAGGAAAAAAATAATAATAATAATATTTTGCATTACTTTTTTATTTTTATTTATGAAACATTATTTTTATGATACTTAAACACATACATGATAAAACACTGTTTTGATACACATGTATACTTACAAAAACGAACGCGCGAATAAGAATTACTTACTAATGATTTCAATTCCCTTTTACCTGGTAAATTATCTTTCTTCGTAAAAAATGAGTACTATTTATAACCAAATTAATATCCAGTGTATAATTTTTCCCATATCCCATACATTTAAAATTATACCGCAATGTGTAGAATACATTACGTAATCTAATTTTTTTATTCATTAATAACTGTCTAAAATACCCAAAGAAAGTTATATTTTAGGGTAAAAATTAATATACTGTATGTTTTAAAAGTCAGAAAATACATTTTAATTGATTTTCATCGTTACAAAATGTGTGTATAACGGCACACGTTTAAAATTTGTTTTTAATTTTGATATATCTATGAAAATTATAAAAATATAAATATGAATTTGCTGTTTCTTATGCAAGCTGTTTAATTCAAAAGTTACATTTACAAATATAAATTCTGAAAAAAGGAATCAAACTTATAATAACTTTAATAGTTATTAAATGCCATATTTTAAAATCGAAAACATATTTAAAAACACAAATTTTTATTATAAAAAATTAAATAAAAGATATACATAATTGGAGTCTACAAGCTTAAGAAAATGTAGATTATTCTCAGTTTCGTACCTCAAAAATCATACGATTTACTGTCAAACACAGTACAATAAGCCATCAAATATTTAAATATTAAAAAAATATCTTTACATTTTCAGGTCAAATTATTCTTTTTCTTCAAATTAGTAATTAATTTTGGGATTTTTATTTTTTAGATTTTTGTTCACAAATAAATTATTTGTAACATTTATTTTTGCGTATCTAGGAATTCTTTGTATGAGTGAATTGTCAAATCCAAATGCTAAAACTGAGTCTCATAAATCTCGACAAAGATTCGAAAATTCGATTTGCAATACATTTTCTTATCATTCAAATTTTTTCCGATTTTCAGCTGAAATAGGCAATGCATCATTTGATTATGAATATTTATTTTTATTTTGAGTAAAGGTTGATTAAAATTTCAATAAAACAAATTTACCATAGGTATTTTAAAATCTGAAATGACACAGAATCTAGTTTTAAAATATAAATCAATATTTTTGGGGTTTTTTAAATACGCATAAAGAACAATTCATACATTTCAAAATGCAAAATTTGGTGTATAGCCAATAGGTGTATAATACCATTCAATTAATAACAATTAAATTTATTAAAGACAATTTTAGCAAAAATAGTTTTTTAATGTATCATAAAAATTATATAGCTAAGCCATCACTTTTCATTGGAATACTTGAATTTCTAATAAATAGTTGAAAAATATTTTTATTAATATTTTCTTGTGTTCAAGTTATTTTGATTTATTTCAAAATAAATAACTTTCACAATTGTTTATAAATTTATTTTGTATTTATTTTTAGTTAATTTAAGAGCTATATTTAAAATGTATTCTTAATCTAAAATAATTTCACATTTCTAGGAATATAGATTTTAGTTTCAATAATATAGATTTTGAATGGAAAATTAGCTCACATTGTCATTTCTTATGCATAGGTTTAGGCACTGGCTCCAAAAATATCATATTGCTTCGTCAATTCAAAAGATAAACGCATTTGCTTGTTATGTGGTGGTGCCGAAAAACATAATGTTGAACGCCAATTGAGCTATCCATTTAAATCTACAATTCGAAAACAAGAAAATAGAGCAGTTAGAATCAAATCTTTCGCTTCAAATTTTTTTTCACAAAACCTGTGATAATAAAATCTAAAAATGTCACAATTGCTTCTTTAAAAATTTTCTCATATCCTCGCAAAAAAGAAAAAGCCCTTCTATGATGGTGAGTTGTTAAAAGAAGCATGTCTTATTGGTACTGAATATTTATTTGAGAGATTTTCCAACAAACGTGAGATTATGTCAGTAATATAAGACTTACAGTTATCAGATAATACTTTTGCAAGAAGAAAAGGAGCCATTTCAATAGATATGCAAACGCAGTTGAAGGGTGATTTAGAAATATGTGAGTGGTTCTCACTACAATTTGACGAGTCTACAGACATAGCACACTTATGGTGAGAATGGTATTTATTGATTTTGCAGTAAAGGAAGAGATACTAAAAATATTGCCCATGAAAGGATGGACAACAGGTGAAGATATTTATAAAACATCAGTGGTTATCAAGTTTGATAAAGATGCCACTCCAGAAATTGCGTGTGATAACCACTTATGGAACACTAGCAATGGTGGGAAACATGAATTTTATGATATCTGTATAAAGATGAGTCATTTCTAGATTTTATGTCATATCACTGCATTATCCATCAAGAAGTTTCGTGTGGTAAATTTGGACTCGTAATGAAAATTATTACCAAAATAGTGTCAACTTAATTCAAGCAACTCTTTTACAACATCAAATTTTCAAGGCCCTGCAATAAAGTTCTTATTATGCTGGGACCTAATATTACATACTGAAGGGAGTTGGCTCAGTAAAAGCTAAGAACTTGATAGATTTATACATTTAATTGAAGAAATAAGAAGTTATCTTGTAGCCAAAAATCATATACTTTTAGAACTAGATTCTTTTTAGCAAACAGATTTGTCTTTCGTAAAAAACAAAATAGAAAAACTAAATAATTTAAAGTTGGAGTTGCAAGGAAAGGAGAAACATATAGCAAGAATGATAGGAGTGGGGTTATAAACTCGTTCAAAGCTAAGCTAGTTTTGTAAATCTCACATCTGAAAAAGAAATCTCTTATGCATTTTTCAAACATTAAAAAAATTATAGGTGACAGTGAAATTGACTTATCAACATTTGTCATCAGCCTACAATTGCTTCAAGATCAATTTCAAAAGTGCTGTCAACAATTCAATACCATAGAGCCAATGTTCACCTGGTTTTGTAAATCCCTTTACCAACCAAATGAACGTAAACGAAATAGCAACATACATTTCAGAATTTCTTCAAGTAAGGCAAGAAGAAGTGAAGATAGATATATTGGATCTTAAGAATGATATTATCCTGAAAACTATTATATTAGATGAGAAATTCTGAAATATATAGTTGGCAAATATAAATTTCCATTCTTAAAAAGAACAGCATACAAAATAAAGTCTTTTTTTTTTTTTGGTTCCACACACTTGTGTAAATCATTGTTTTCTACACTGAATATTATAAAATCAAAATATAGATCATGACTTACAGGTGAACACTTGGACCACTGCTTACGAGTAGGAATTTTATCATATTTTCTTAATTATGAAGCGCTGACCAGTGAAATGCAATACCAAAGATCATATTAACGCTATTTTGTAAATAAATATTATACATCGTAGGTTTTGCAAGCAATTTAGTAATCATTTATTTACCCAAGAATATTAATACATATTAATAATTCATATGCTAAATTAATTTTTAAAATTTTATTTTTATGCATTTTATAACCTATGTCCAGCAACTATAAATTTAGCCTGAAAATATAAATCGTACCCGCCATTGGACAAATATTCTATTATGTGCTCTTAGGTACAAAAAAATTGTGGACCCCAATTTTATATCAATAGGCTGACACCCGACCGTGCACTGCTTGCATCAACTTACGTGTTCTGCAAGATTTACAAATGCTTCGCTGGCCACCATTTTCATCTGACCTCTCACCAATTGAACACATTTGGGATGTGATTCAACGCCATTTGCAGAATATGCCACTTTCAGAAGAAGAATTGTGGCAAATGGCAATCCTCAGGACGCTATTCGTACTCTCATTGACCTTGTAATTACTATACTCGGCACCATTGCGAAATTTCTGCAGTATTACTTCATGTATCTCCATCCACGATGGTCTAAAATCTATTAAGTCGAAGCTGTTCACGCACAATGTTTTGAATATTATTCTTATGTAGACCACTTATTATTCTTTGCTGTTTCTGTTTCCAGAGTTTCATCATTTTATGGCCATTCCTAGTTGTAACATTTTCTCATTGGCGCGTAGTCTACATTAAATTATATTTTCATTTAAGCACAGATAACTGAATTTAACACTTAATTTTTCTTTTGCTTTAAAAAATATAGTGATAATATGATTTAAATATTTTTTTTAATTTTAAATATTTAATGATTTGTATTTAAAGTATTCATTAAAAATATTTTAAATTATTAATTTTTCAACGTCAAAAATTATTTCACTTTTTTATGATATTCAAACAAATTTAAAATAGTATTTTAATTATTCATTTAATTTATGTATTTGGACTCCATTTGATTTCAATATATTAAAGATTATTACTACAAGCTATTCGACAGTGCTTTATAGTTTAATAATATCACAGAAAATGAGAAAATTATTTAACATACCAAGAAAATAATCGTAATTAAAAATGCACAGACTTAACTTTCCAGTTTTCTATCAATTTCAAAAACCAGGCACAATTGTTTTGCATTTCCAAAGGCTAAACACTCCAAAAATAATAATTGTTAAATGCTTGCAGGCAGGAAAAACGAGAAAAAGATAAGTGAAAATCATCATATATATTTTTTTTTAAGATTTGATATTTGAATTTAAAATTTGCTTTAATAATATTAAGATATAACTAAAATTCCCAATTCTATTTATCAATTTCACTTTTAATTTACTTTTTTTTTAAAGATATGGATAAAAAATTGAAAACTTATAAAGTTATTTCCTCATTTTATGCGTGGAAGTAATTTCCCTTTAATTTCCTGATAAGAATTTCTCAAGTAGGTAATCCCTCCCAAACAATTCGATTCACTTGAAATACGAAAATTTTTATCGTTTTCATTTCTTCTTTTCAATCGAATTCTAAAAAGGAAACCATTTTCTCTAAAACGAAAGGGAAAAAGGTAACAACCTAAATAATAACAATAATCTGGCAACGAGAGAAAGAAAGGGAAAAAAATAGCAGACGATAAATGAAAGGAAATGAATGAAAAGAGCTCCATTTCCGTATCTCTTTTCAAAGCTAAGGATATGAGTGACGCTTCGCCCAATTATATGTCACAGTGAAAGCGAAGAAGAAGCCATTGGCGACGAACAGGAATCCAATTTCGGAATTCTTACACTTCGCTGAATTTACGCTTTCCCTCCACCCACTTTCTCGTTTTCCCTCCGATAAAAGGCAATCGCCGAAATGGAGTGAGAAAGAGTGAAGGATAAGGGGAAGGGAGAAATAACTAAGTAAATAAAAGGTAGAAAAAGCTATTTCTTCAATTTCTCTTTTCCCTTTTCCTTCTCCCAGAGTTCCAAGCGGCCCATTCAAGCACTGCTAGTGGCGGGTATTACGGATTTTTTATTCTTTAACATCCAATATATAAGTATATATATATGGATAGATATAAATCCCTTTTCCCAGTAAATATCACGGCGGAAATGGAACGGTGTCCATTTTATATTATTATATTTTCTTTTTTCATCCTTAGAAGAACGGGCATTTTTCGTCTTTGGTTTTGTCTGCTTTTTTTTTCGCCTCGTGGCACCGGAATCTCTCTTCTTGGCGACCTATTTGGCGCTATCGTGTTCGGATTTACGTTTCCTTTCCTGAGGAAATACTACATCTTTTTCGGAACTTTTCTTCGCATTCGGCAAAGCATATTTTCTTCTCTTCCCCAGCTGTCTCATCAATTGTGAATATGTCATTGCAACCTGCTCTTACGATCGAATTTCTCAATTTTTTTAACCTTTAGTTCTACAGACGTTTCGAACGAAAAACGCTTCAAGCCGCCGAATAAATTGAGAACTGAGTTGCATTTTAGATAACAACATTTCTGCTCGACTAGAAAGCGCTATTTTATTATAGAATTCGCTTAGGGAATAGGCGATTCAGCTCTTGGGAATTTCTCCGTTTGGCGTGAAATCACAAAATAAATGTCAGATTAAATACTGAATTATTTTCAAAATCTAATTCCGAAATCAACAATGTTATTTTAGACATCTAAAATTACATTTTCTAGGATAAAATACTGTAAAATTATGTTTTAATTCCTTATGAAATTCCAAACACATTTGAATTTTCTGCTAAACAATAAAAACATTTTTAAAAAATCAATAAAAAAATGAATAAATTGCTTTAAAAACTTTGTTTTTATTTTTTTTAAAAAAACTGAAATGGAATTAATCTAATTGCACTTTAAGAAGAGCAGTGGTAGTAATCGCGGCATAAAAATTCAAAATATGATTAATTGTTTAGTTAAAAATTATTAAGATAATTACAGAAGGTACGAAATCAAAAATCTGCATGCATAAAATTTGCTATTGTTGTTGTGGCTTATCCTCTTTAAAGATCTGACATTTATTTGATTAACTCGAATAAATTGTTGATAGTCAGAATATCTATATAAAGATAAATCCTCCCAGGAAAGTATATTTATAAATAAAATTTAAAATGTATTTACTATCTATAGATGTATTTATTACTATAAATCTGTTTTAAAAAATATACATATAAAAACAATTCATCACCATTTTGAACAAAGGATTCAGGTCCATATTAATACTAGAATTACTTTCAAAACTTAATATGTCTGCATTGAAAATATTTTGAATGTATGAATAAACATTTTGAAGTGAAAATATTAAGCTTATTATAATTTGATTATAATTTTAAGTATTTGAAAACAGAAGATGATTTTGTATTACTTTAAAAATATATTCAATGCTTAAAATAAATTGACAGAAATTTTGAAAATCAAGAAGAAAAAAATCTTTCACGAAGAAAGTGATTTATTATTGAAAGGATATTTTACTAATTAATAAACCAGTGCAAAGAATACGCAAAACGCATTTAAAATCACATATATAATTTACATATGTTTTACATGAGTAAAAATTTAAAAAAAGATTATGTTAGTTATTGACGCAAACAAGGAATTCGCAAAATCAACCAAACTTGCTTGCCTGATTTTTTAAGTAGCAGTTTAGTTCGTATCTTTCAAAAGTTATTTTTTGCACGAGGACTAATTAATTTGGGACTTTTGGCTTAAAGTAGATTCTAAACCACTACAAACAATCAAACCCCAGGTGGGATTTGAGCTCTTCAATTCTTGATCTGAAAGCCAGAGAGCTAACCATTCAGCTGCCACCTTGGCAGGAAACTGTTCGAGCATGAGACATAGCTTTAAAATTTTCGTTATTGAATCGTTATCTATTTAGAGATTTCGGTTTGAATCCCTGACAATAGATGTTGCTGCTTAATGACTGCTAAATTCTTACTGTTCCCAACTTAAGCTTGTATATTTTCTAAATATTTTATCACCAATCAATCGTGGAGTTTTAATTCAACGTAAACACAAAAACAGTGTAAAAAGCTAATTAAATTTGATAATTTTCAAATAATAATCTTTTAAGGCATTAATCTAATGAATAAGCATTTCATCAAAATTAGCTTAATCATCTCAAACTTTTAAATATTATGTCTTGTTATTTTTCTCATTGAAAATATAATGAATAACAAAGAAAAATAACATTATGAAAATAACACTTAAATGTTCTTTTTTTTCTGGATATTCACAGAATTTTCAATGCAATTTTTTGTAATTTAGTATTTAAAGCATTTTATGTGAAGTTAATATGTTATAGCAATAATCTAACCTAAATATTCTTCAGGAATACATTTAAAGTAAATATATTTCTTATACATGCATATGTAGTATGTAAGCTTATACATGTAATGCTTATATTAAAATTTGTGTTGATATATTTAATAGCTGCAGCTATTACACAAGAATAATTATCATGAAAATAGTTCATCGGATATATTTTAAAGGAAATATTTTTACATATTTCAATAATCAAATTTTACAATGTAAAACTTATTACCTTTTAACAAATTGATTTAACTGTAGAGTATTTTATCTTTAAAGTTTAAAGAAATATTAAAGAAAACAATTGGTATACGAACATTTTTATCAAAATAGACTGAGAAATAATTGTAACGTTATAAATATGCAAACATAAACATATTTATAGCCTCAAAAAGGCCAATACATAACCGTAAATGAGAATGTACCGGCATTGACATGAGAAACACGCGGACAATGTGGCATTATTGGTCACCCTGTAGAAGGCCGGAAGAGAATCTTACCACTGGTCTAACATTAATGTGCGAGATCATATTATTGACGGAGCCCATTAGGTAAAATAGCGATGGGCCGTTGCTGGTCAAGACCAGCCAGCAGCGGCCCGATAGATGCCCGACAATCTTTATGTCCGTTGAATAGCAGATAGTCGGTTAGTAAAAAACTAATATAAAGCCATTGACAATCAGTAGCGTCGTGAATCCGGTAAATTAGACATTGGGCCATGTTAACCTAGACATGATAGTTTTCAGGCACATTTAATGAAATTTGGTATAAGAAAATAGTTTTTTTAATAGTGTCTACCACACCCATTGGATTTGGTTTAAAATTTTTGTTATTATATTCAGAATGTTAACTACCATGGTTTAATATCTGTACTTGTCTACAATGTCAATATTAGCGTAAATTAAATTATAAAATTTTTATAAAATTTCTAGATATCCAAATTCCACATAAATCACATTTTTAATCCTTTATTAATATTTTTGTTGTTGTTGTTGTTTATTGTTGTTTTTGTTGTTGTTGATGATGCTGACTGGCATGACAGTACCATCACACCAGCCACATGAATCCAAAAATTGTCAGTCTCTCAAGCACTACCTCCGGTCTCAAATCCATGTCCCCTCTCTCACACCCAATGCACTGAAAAATATGAGATGGGGAGGCCTGAACCACTCAACATTTGGGACAGAGAGGGTAGACTTTGGTACCAGCGACAAAGCAGGTGGCCACTTCACAGTCTTGTCAAAGCCGTTTGGCTGCATCTTTTGTGGTTAAAAACTAGTGCGGAACCAGAATGTTTGTATGTGTACCATTCGTGGGAAGGAATTGTATCCCTAAAAGTAGCATTGATAGCCATCCTAACTGTAGAGGTCAGCTTTGAGAACGACAAGCCGTCTCCAATGATGATATTCTGTAGGTTTCCATGCTTGGCTAACTGATCCACAACTTTGTTCCCATACACATAAACATGAGATGGCACCCACTGGAAGACAATGAATATTTTTGTTTGAATAAAAAGTTTATATACCAAAAAAATACAAACCATAAAAAACGTACATAAATTAGTTGTATTATCATTTTCTTAATCAAAAATGTTAGAAAATATTAATATTTTTATAATTTAATTTATAAATAATACATAAAATTACTAATAATACATTGATTATAATAATACATTTCGAGATTTAGTTATTTTTGAATATGTTTTAACCTAACATTCAGTTATACAAATAAGTTTAAATATTTCTTTTGTATATAAAAGTAAATGAGTTTTTTTTTAATATTTATTTTATGAAATAAATCCAAAAGCATGCTTTCTTTACAAGTTTTATAGTGTTTCAATTGTAAACTTGCCATGTTTTCTAAATTTTTCAGCTTTTCTTTTATGATTAATAATAAAAATTAAGTGATTTTGATGGAATCAAAGATAATTTTTTTTTCATAAAAAGATATCTGTGCACAAGCATATACAAGCATTCTAAGTGAAACACATTCTATGCATGAAAATATAGCTTAAATTTTAATATTTATAATTCATTAACTAATAATATAAAAAATTAAGAAAAAAAGAATTAATATAACTTGACAATTCATCGGATTTCATACAGATTTCCAAGAATCCAAATTCCAAGAGTTTTTCAGGAGTCAAATCAAAAATTTCCACTAGGGGCCAACATTCATCTTAAATAATTTTTTATTTCATTTTAATTAATTGTTCTTAACCAAATATACATATATTTATGATCATACAACATTTATAAATCATATTTGTAAATAATAGAAATAAATAATTGCAAAAATGAATAAGAATATTTTTTTTATTTAAGTTAGAATTTTTTTTATTTAATGATTACTTTGAATGTTTTCAATGAATTTACAGCTATAGCAGAAATTTTCTTTATTTAAATGATCAATATTCTTTATATTATTGGATTATACATTATATAAAATAATGGTAATTTTAGAATTTTTTACATCTAAATAATAGATGCCAATTAATTAATTTATTGAATATTTCAAGATGTGTATTACAACCTTTTTAAATACAAATACAATTACTCAAAACAAATATAACTCTTCCATAAAGTTTCCAGTGTGACTTTTAAAACTATACTCTATTTCACATCCATATTCTAGATTTTTCTATTTCTTTAATCATTCAATAGATTTTCGCATTTCTTGGTTATTTATATATACAAATATCAATACATTTATGTGGCTTTTCCAAAATCCACAGGTCATTGATGAAACATTATCCACCAGGCATATTAAATAATTTATTTCAACCTTTATTTCATTGATGAAAATATTCATATCAATAAACTGAAATCATATGCAGTTTTCACCAAGGAAGATATGAAAAGTATATTTTAACTCACAAAAAATTAATATTTATATTCAGTGAATTTTATACAATATAAAGGAAACGGAAACAGATAGAAAATAATCAATTAAAATCCCCCGTCTGATTGCACAACATCATCTTGTTGGTGATTATTTCATTTCACACACATAAATGTAAATACTATATCTGATCCTGACTAAACTGGATTACCATGAAATTATTGAGCCTGAACTGAATCTTTATTTTAGTCAACAGTAATGAATAAAACAATCTGATATCGATCGTGCCACTATCTAGTGGTAACATTAAGAGCTAATATTCAAATAGATTTTCAGACAATTTCATTAAAAATTTTAAAATATTAAAACAAAAAAAATTATAATATTTTCTGACAAAAATAAATGCAATAAGGTAGGTAAAAATTACAGGAATAACTCACGATTTTCAAGGAGTCAAGTTGAAACTTCAGGAGTTTCAGATTTGCCAAGAGTTGTATGAACCCTGATTCATATCAACTTCTAAACAACTCGAATTAACATCAAATAACAAGCAGATAATTTTTACAAATTTTAAGATATCGTATTTTTCTCTTGAATTAAATATACTTATGAAAGGTTTTTCAATTCTTTCAACACGTGAAATAATATTAAAACTGATATATATATATAATATTGTTAAATGCACAAGTGATTGTTAAGTATTTTGTTCATGCTTGATAAACTATTTAAAATTAGATAGCATTATTACTTATTGTAGTATCATTTTAATCTTTTGGATACAGAAATTTATTATATATATTCAAGCACAAAACGCAATGTGTTATAGAATGCAGGATAGGGTTTAATGTACTACTCGGACGTGGTGCGTTATAAGGAATAACAAGCGAACTCAGATGTTAATCTTGTCGCACTCATTCGTTCAAAATCACAAGATGCCAGAATTGCGGTTAGTAGCTTTGTACGCAGAAGCAGGTAGTTAAAAACGTATCACTCAATAATATACACTTGTCCATAAATTAAAGATAATGCAAGTTCAGGCAAAGAAAGAGACAGAAGCAAAACGAATGTGACTTATTTGTAAAGTTTATTTATCAAACAAAAGGTACAGAGCAAAAAAGATGCTATATAATTGACATCATTAATAAAAATTGCTATTTTTACTCCCGGGATCAAATTTCAAAAAGAACCTATTAACAAAAAACCAATATAACATGGTTGGTATGATGATTAATAAATAGTATGCCCCTCAGAAGATGCATTACAGCCCGTGCAACGCCTAGGCAAGCCGAATATCAAATTATCGATCTGATCTTGGAGAATATTACACCACTCACACATCAAGCAATACTCTCCGAAGCTTCGGTTGACATGGGGAAGGGGGTTGACGGGCTGCAATTCTGTCTGTCATGCATGTCTCACACATGCTCTATTGGATTTAAGTCAGGTGAGTATGCTGGCCAGTCCATACAGGTGATATCCTCCGATTGAAGGCATTCCTCTACAATGTTTGCACAGTGAGGACGGGCGTTGTCATCCATAAACAGAAAGTCTGCACCCATGGCGTTCTGAAAAGAATGACATCCCTATAGATGTGGCCTGTCATGGTTACATTCTGAACATGCAGGCTAGTTCTGGAACCCAGAATAATTCCTTTCCAAACGAGCAATCCTGCACCACTGTAACGGTGTCGTTCAATGGTGTTCTCTTGGTGGTAACGGGTATTTGCCCCCCTCCATATGAAAGTCCAGCAAGAATCAGACTAAAACCTAAACCTGGACTTGTCGGAAAACATCACACAAGACCACTGTTGCGGTGTCCACAATGCATGCTCTCTAGGCTAACCACAGGCAACAGTGAGTTGTGGTAAGTGGAATACATCTGAATGGCCTTCGAGGATTTAGACCAATGTGCCCTAAGCGTCTGTACACTGCCTAGAAACTGTCGTACCGGTAGTCGAAGAGAGCTGATAAGACAGTTCTGATGCTGTGCTCCATCTGTTTCTTTTGGCAGTTACTGCCAAATACCGGTCCTCATTCAACGTTTTAACTCGGGAACGACTTGTGCTGTAACATCTACTAACATTACCATCATCTTGGAACCGTTGTCAAAGCCTGGAGATGATACTATGGGAGATTCCAAATTCTTCGGATACTTCTAGCTGGGTACGTACACATTCGAGACGGCCAATAATTCTACCACGTAAAACATCATCCAAATGCTTCCTTTGTGACATAATTATGCGGTTATCACTGAAAGGCTTTTAAAGCTCTTGTGAACAATTTTACTTCTTTGCAACCATTCCTTACACTCTCGTTATTGTGACGTACTATCGGCACCATCTGATGGTTTCTTGCAATTTTCATATTATTCTTCAAGTAAGTGTGTGTGTGTGTGTGTGTGTGTGTGTGTGTGTGTGTGTGTGTGTGTGTGTGTGTGTGTGTGTGTGTGTGTGTGTGTGTGTGTGTGTGTGTGAGAGAGAGAGAGAGAGAGAGAGAGAGAGAGAGATTTTTTTACTGGTTTTTGTATTCTAACTTAAAATAAATATATAATTTTGTTGATGTAATAAATAAATTAAGGAAATGATATTGATAGTTTCAAATACATTTTAAAACATTACATACACTATGAAAAATTTAACATTTATAATTCTTGTAATTTGAATGTATCAGAAATAAGTTTGTTTTGCTATATAATATTTCTTATTAACTGCAGTTATCTGACTTATACTTTATCATTTAATAAGGCAAATATTTATAGTTTAAAAAAGTACTGCTTTAATGGAAATATGGGAAAATATACATAAAAAAACATTATATAATTAGAACAAACTTTAAGTAAATTCCTAATATTATTCATATTGAATAGATATGAATTTAGAGAACTATCGTAAAAATTATTTGTTCAATTTATTCTTATTCAGCTAAGTTTCCATTTATTTTTATCAGCCAACATATATGTCATTAAATACGGATATCAATTTTATAATTTTGTAACATTCATAAACAGCCATATCAAATGATTAATATAACATTAAAAGTTTAATCCTATCAAATATTATTTAAAAAAATAGTATTCTGAAAAAAATAGTATTTCATCATATTTTTATTATTTTGTTATACTTTTGATACATGGCAAATGTAAGCAATGAAGTTAAAAAAGCTAGAAAATTTATGTGATCGAACTGCATTGTCATCACAACAAAATTGAATTAAAAAAAGGTTAATTAGCTAGTTTCCAATTATTCCTCTGAATAATCAAAGATTTATCGAACTAATAATTGTAGTTCAATAATTCGTGGAATCAATTCCTATTTTGGATAAGGAAATTTATAAAAAATATATTTTCTTTTGCAAATCTTGGTTGAATTAGCCATAATATAAGAAAATTAATTATAATGCGACAAATTAAAGTAAGAGCTTGCTTCTAATCTTAAGAGCTCCAAAAGTAATGCAGTAAATAGCAGCTAAAATCAGGACTTAATAATTAAGCTGTCTTTTGATATACATAACAGATTTTTGAGAAATAAAAATATCTAATTAAGAATTTTAAGGTGTTTTTCTCAGAGTAAAATTTTTTTGACAAAATAAAGTTTAAAAATATATCAAAATTTTTGCTAATCCAAAAATTATACAATACAATTTTGTTAATCACCTTTAAACATCCTAATATTTTTAACCATAAAGTGCTTGTTACTTTCGCTCCAGTTGAGATCATGATTACGCCACTTTATTACAATTCTCATTGGTTTAAAATATCCATGATGTCAGATAACGTTTCATCTACGTCACATTGTAATAAGACGGCGTCATAAATCCGACTTATCGACGAATTTGCTACCTGCCTTCAAATCGCATTCTTCGAGCGGCATCAAGCAAGGCGAAGTACACCAACGAATATCTGAGTGTCATCGGTGATGCGAAAAAAAAAATTTTATCAGAAATAATGAAATATTTTTTACTACAATTTTTAAAAATCAGGATAATTACCTATTATTCTAAGTAATTAGTTTTATCAAATATTGAAATCTTTATCAATACTGCTTCCAAAATTTAACGCGTTAAAAATAGAACATAAGAAAAAGTAAAATGGAAAAGATAAGACAATCTCCACTTTATCGTTAATTTAAATCGGCAAGGACAGTTAAAATGTTTTCCTACTTATCTTTTGTTTTTAAATTACCCTATGAATATATAATATTTTCATGTTAATAAAAATGAGAAAAATTTTTTTTAAAAATTAAGAGATATAGCTCTTTCTATTTTCCAGATGAGAAATTTTAATAATCTGTTCATTAAACTGACAATAATTCAGAAGTAGTTTGTCAACATAATTTCATAATGTGTAGCTAACTTTTAAATAGGAAACGTTAATGTAAATTATTTTAAATAATAATAAACTTACAGAAAATATGAAAATTTAATAAGTTTGATTTACATATTGCAAAAAAATACATTACTTAAAGATCATTTATTGTGGGTAAAACAATTCAACAAAAGATTTAAATTTCGTATACAGGAATTTGGCTTGAAGTTTCATTTTGAAGTGACTATAAAAAGAAAATTAATAAACAAAAAGCCATCAAACTTAAAATTTGGTAATATTTTAAAAGTTATGTGTGTGGTATCCTGCAAAACATTCTAAAAGTAATTTCTAATATTGCTGGCGTTATATACAGTATTAAACATGATGTCAAATATAAAGATGTAGAATGAAATGAATGATTACCTTAAAATTATTATTTATATTGATAATAGAAATAGTTTACTGGAAACAAAAATATGATGAACTTTATACTCGTAGTCACTTAGTCAAGAAAATCAAGCCAAGAAAGTCAAGGAATAGAAAAATATAATTCGTTAATTAGAAATTTAGCAAGCACACTCACGTGGGTTGGTAAGACTCAGAGATACCTAATTATTGATTAAATTGCATTAAGTGAACCTAAAACAGATATCAAGGCACTATAAATTCTAATATTATATATATTCTAATAAAATATTCTAATCTTATGGCGTAGTCAGAATATGCTATGCCGTTTACTTAATTCAACAAATAAAACTGTAGCATCTAGATATTTGAATTATTGTCCGAATTTCAAAATTCATGTATGTATAGTATGTCTCCGATTCTTGGTGGTATTATTTGATGAGTAGACTATAACTTGATGAGACTTACTTGACGAGTAAACCGATAATTTGAGTTGAATCGCGCGACAATTTGCTAAAATAATTTACATAAATATAAAATATATGCATGTTTTTTACCTTTGACGCATCATGAGATAAAATCAAGAATTTTTGCGGAGATATGAATTAATTTGTGAAGCCTTTAGCAAATTTAGCTAAGAAAAGATTTTACATAAACTACAGAAACGTTCTATGGACATAAAGTTGTTAATCATAATGCTTTTATTGGTAAAATACAGCGAATGCTTACTTTTTTACAACATGTCAATATTTAACAATCTAGCCATACAATTAATAAATCACAGTCATATAAAAGCAATGGTAGAGAAAACATAAGATGCATACAAACACATTTAACTTCTTGAATTCATTCACAAAAAAAATTCTTAAGGAATACGCAAAATTTATCTTAATTAAATAATACATTTTTTATACATTACATTAAAAAATACATTTTTTATAATAATACATATACATAATAATACATTAAAAAATACATTTTTTTCTGAATTCACATAGAAAAAAATATGCTCAGAAGTACGTAAAATAACTCTGGCACAAGTTTGAGAAATGTTAGGATACAGTATTATTCTTCTCGAGACAAAATTTTAAATTATCATTCAAAATTGTCACAGCCTGATATTTCTCTGCTTTTTGATTTTTTTTATAATCGCATTTTTCAAAAGATTAATCAACACCTTAGGTCTAAGACACTATCTATACAATTGGTTTCACCAAATTTCATCAAAGGTTTTTCTGGGAATAAAATAAGCATCGATTATATAAAGCTTCTTATATGTTTAATGTCAAGTTATTTAGTTCATTTAAATAAAACTTAAAAAAAACTTAACATTTTGATCGACACTTTTAAAAAAACCATGGTTCCTGTTTGAAAACGTTTTTGACGAACGCTATAGAATGTTTTCAGATTGAATTTTTTTTACATCTATTGTATAAAAAGTTTGTCAATTTAAGCTACCCTAGCCATTTTTTTCATAAAAAACGCACACAATGAAAATTTAATTAAAAGACTAGAGTAAATGTAAGACTAAAGTAAATGTGAATAGGTTATGCTACCATGAAATTTAAGTCAAGGTGGTTTTAATTTAAGTCAGTCTCATGCATTTTTTATACTATAATTTATAGGTTATATAGAAAATTTTACAAGAAATCTGGTTCGAAGCATTTTTTTCAAACGAATTGAAATTTTACACACACATAGATTGTTGCCAACTCTAATGATTTTATCGATAAACTCCTGATTTTTCGTCAATTCTCCTGATTTCCCGATAATGTATCAAAATCTACTGATTTTCGATAATTTCAGCGTGAAAAACTTTAAAAAAAACCGATATTAGTCTATTGAGTTGTTTTAGTATAGCTTAAATAATCAACTTCTACTCCTCATTCTGAAATGAGGAAAAATTCTATTCTCAAAATGAGAAAAAGTGTTTCGAACAGCAGTTCACCGATTCATTTCTAAACAATTTTATGTCAACAACGTAGGAAAAAAAATTAAATTGCTATAAGTTATTCGTATATCAAATGTATTTTATGTTTGATAATTTCAATATTCTTAGAAGTAATTGTCACCAAATCAAATTTATTTAGTAATATATTTTAGGTATTTAAGTGATTTTATATGTTTAATATTTATATATTGCACTACTGTAGCTCTATAAAATTTATTGGTTCATAAACGTTAATTTTTAATGTAGTATATTCTTTAATTTTTCAAACTTCCTTTATGAGGTTGATGAATATTTTATTAAAATATTAAGATTCACATGCAAAATATGTTGGACATAAATCATTCTTAGAATGTATAAACTAAAAAGTAAAATTGTTTTTTTTTTGTGGTTTTACTGTGTTTTAAACAATTTCTCTCAAGCAAAAATATCACTAGTAGTGTCTCTTGATCTTTTCCCTTAAAATCAGCAGTAGATATCTACATATATATATATATATATATACACATCTATAGGTATGTGCATGTATATATATATATATATATATGTATATATATATATATATATATGTGATCATATGGACATATATATATAACTCTAACCTTGGAAAAACAAGCTATACTATATGATAGAGATATAGATATATAGATAATATATATATATATATATATATATATATATATATATATATATATATATATATATATATATATATATATATATATAAGCGTTTGGAGAGCAATTATAGTCCATATGATCACAATTATTAATAGTTCAAGACAGAGTTCAAATTTCCTTTTGAAGTTATTAAAATAATTCAGGCCTGATATTTAATTCAAATTTTAATGAACAGTTAAAATTATTTACATATTTACAATGAATTCCGCAAATATGCGGCCAAGAAGTTTTAAGCATGGCCATGCTATAACTTACTCATCCACGTATTTTCTTTTTCTACTCAAGTTTCTTTTTTAAGAAAAAGATAACTACAAGTGGCGTATCAGCGCCACCTAACATCGTGACGTTCATACAATATATATATATATATATATATATATATATATATATATATATATATATATATATATATATATATATATATATATATATATATATATATATATATAAAGGTTATTTATATATTTTTAGATAATTTTTTTTCATTTCTAATGGCAGATTATGAACAGTTACTGCAAAAAAAATATGAGTAAAGGTAAAAAAAAAACAACACAGAATACAGCAAAGAAAAAAAAAACAGCTACAGAGTCCATTAATCTAAAGCCCGCCACACACGATAGGATTTTTCTGCTTGGATCTGTTGAAGGGGGTAGAAAGTAATTAAGCACACACTTCCTTCGAATTCTGCTGACCACAGTAGGGGAGGCACATCTGGAGTGGGAAGTTATTTTTAAGGGTGCCATTTTTCGACATTCATTGCTTTTGGTTTAAAATGTGTGCCCTGTGAATAAAAATCAAAAATTGCAAAAAAATTTTCAATCATTTAAAAGAGTTATTCAGTCACTTTTATGAATTGACGTATTTATGGCTTTTTAGTATTCATTGTTGTACTCATTTGTCTACTTGTAATTTCTGCTATTAAATATTATCATAGTAAGTTAAGTAACATGAGTAAATTAAGCACAGAAGTATTATTGGCTGTTGCTTTGGACAGTGATGATGGTGAAAAGAAAACAAACAATAAAAAAAGAAATGGGTAAAAATCGGCTGCTCCAGCTCTTTCACATCTAAATTTGATTACAGAAATACAGTCGGAAGATAAAGATTACTTGAATTACTAATTCGTTATAGCATTCACCTTGAAATCACGAGAAATACGATGATATGAGTTATTCCTGATATCGTTTAATAAAATTTTTAATATATTATACAAGGGCATAGGACGAGAAATATTCTGCTTAATGAGGTACCCTTTTTAGCCACGAAGTCAGCTTTGCCAATTGTAGACCTTTTCGCAACTGGAATTTATGGTGATTTTATTTCGCATAAAAAGATCATCTGTATGGAAAATATTATTTTCCTAGCAACTATTTTTTTCATTTAATTTTTTTTAATTTCTTTATTTTTTTATCTATTATAAATATTTATTAATTCAATGACATGCAATTTTAATTAATCAATATAATTTTATTATTGAAACAAATACAATTTTACAAAGACAAGATATTAATACTAAAAAATTATAACAAATAAAATTAAACTTCTCCCAGATAAGAGAATTAATATTCTCATTAAAATTGATGCTATGCAATAGAGAGTATAACATCAACTTTCACATATATATATTTATAAAATACTCGAATGCAGAAATTGTTGCAAAATTTTCTCAACACTTGTTTCAAGGACAAAATTGTTGGAAATAAAATTTGAAGCAAAAAAAAAAAAGTCCTAAGTCATATTCCTAAGTCTTCAACATCGAAGAATTATGTTATTAAAGAAAGAGGGACTATTACGTGGCAAACTTAGATGGGCGTAAAAAGCAGAAGGGGCTTTTCCATCCAATAAGAAAGAGCATCCAATTGACAGCAACCATCAAGCACAAACGAAAAAGCACATTCCGAAAAAGTAAGGGAAAGAGGGGAGGCACTAAATGGCAGATTAGGGTGGGAAAAAAAAGGAGCCTCCTCCCTTCACCACGAAAGAAGAGGAAGAAAAATACCGGAATGATCTTTAATATATCCCCAAAGACATTGGGCGGCCGCCCGAACGTGGTTTATCAACGGTATTCCAGAGTACTGAGCCCAGCCTGGAATATATACGAAGTAGACTGCGCGCCATCAACCCATAAAACTCCATTAGAAAGAGGAAATTGCCGTGTAAACGCTTATCTTTTTAAGGATGAATTGTATAATGGCTTTCGGGGGCGCCGCCTTATCTTCGGTGCCGGGGCGGAGAAATGGAAGCCCTTGCCCGTCGACAGCTTGTCATTTTTAAAAGAGGGGGTGGCAGGGAAAAGGGTTTTATCTCGATAAAGGGGTAAATGGTTTTCATACCCGTCGCCCCGGGAGGTTCTTGGGATATATCCAGGCAGCCCTATTATTATTACGCCGGTCGGCTGGGGCTGCGATTTGCTGGTGATGGGGCAGGGGTGATGGAAGAATATATATTCGGAATAAAGTGACCGATGGGGAACGACAGGCTTGTTACCCGTCACTCAATCTCGGCTGGGGCGTTATTTATGTATGTCAGGCAACGATGGGGGGTAAAAGGGGAGAGAGTTTTGTTCTGCATCATAAGGTGGTGGGGGTTGTTTGAGCTCGTTGAAAACGATTTCATTGCAGCGGTGAGGGTGGGGTGATATATACACGTTTAGTCGCTTGGCGGAAAGGATTGAAAAGGTTGGAGAACGAGGAGTGAAGCAGGCAGTTAAAAAGTTATCACGAAAAGAAAAGGAAATGTTAATATTTTATTATTCATAAACGAAAATTTCTCGTTTCCTTGAAATAAAAGCCCCTTGACAAATTAGCGCAAACAACTGAAAGATTTCGTGCCGGTAACAAAGTGCTTTTATTATAGTGTGGATAGATTTTAAGGTTGGGCAGTTAATTCCCAATCTGATTTTAATGAGTTCTGGAATGCTTAAATTAGGAGTGTAATTTAATTATAAGAGAAGTCAAGTGAAGTAGATAAGCTTTTAAATATGCTTTCGAGGATATTCCAAACACCTTAAAATTAAATATCGAATTGAAACATTTATCAAATTTCAAATACGCAATAGAGTAACTATTTTGTTTGATTACATAACTAATTTTGTTTAATTACATAAACCTAAGTGAATTTAAATTCTAAAAAGTTTATTTAATTTTGATAAATTAATTTTTTTAATCATTTACAACACAATTAGTTTACTATTATACCTCATTATGTGTTAGTTTTTAATATTTTTCTCAATATGTTGTTGGCAAATTTCAAAATAGTTAGAATGTATGAATTTTCAAATATTTTTACATGTTAGAATTTTACTCAGCTAGTTGAACTAAAATTAATTAAATCCTGAATAAGTCGTAATTTTTAAATTAAAATACAGCAAATTGGATACTAGTTATTCCAATTAACTGAATTAATTTAGTGCAGCAAGTTGATATGTAAGCAAGATAAAAAATTGTATTATTTTTCAAAATGGTTAATTATACAGTTGACAAAATATTTATTTGTACACTTTAATTTTGGAATTTTATATCAAAATATAATAAGGTCACTAAGTTAAAATTCCAGAAATATATTCTAGTGAGTTAAATACTAATAAAATATCAACAAAAAACAATCACATATACATTAGTTGATTAATGAATAAAACTTTATAAAAACTATACAAAAAGAGTATTTGTACACTTACTTAGTGACAAATTTTAAACATAATTATAATTATTCTATGAAAAAATTTAATACTTTGTATGCATTCCATTGGCTTTTCCAATTTCTTCAAGATGTCTTGGCACTGATTCTATTAACTTTTTGGTGGTTTCTTGATATATTTCTTCCCAAGCTTTCACGAGTGCTTCTTTCAAAATTTATTCTTACTTTGTAATATTTTTTTTCGGACTTGAGCATCCAATAGCATCCACAAATTTTCAATTGGATTTATATCTAGGGATTGTGGTGGAGTTTTAAGGCGTCTTGCCGCATTATAAAGCAATCATGATTTAGTAACTATCGCAGTGTGTTTTGGATCGTTATCTTGTTGGAATAAGAAAGTGTCTCTGATACCCAATTTTCTAGCACTGTTTAATAAGTTATACAGCAACACATCAATGTAACCTAAAGCTGTCATTTTTGCGTCAATAAAGAGTCATTTTCCAATCCCGCCATGAGCTACACAGCCCCAAACCATCACACTTCTACCACCACGTTTCAGGGTCTGAAGTATATTTTTACTATCAAGTGCTGTTTCATTTTTTCGCCAGATTTTTCGGATACTAGGGGGTGAAAAAATTTCAAACTTACTCTTATCTGAAAAAAATAAACTTTTTCCAGAAGTCCATCGGTTTGCCTTTGCATTTCATAGCAAATTCTAGACGCTTTTTTCTATTAACTACAAAGATCATTGATTTTTTTTCGGAGTTCTGCCCTTTAAACAAGCACTATGTAACACATTTCTTATTGTTTGAACGATCACTCTAATGTTAGAAGATGCGAGAAGGTCATCTGCAATTTTCTGAGCAGAAATTTGTGGTTTTCTAACACTTGCTTAAACAAAACTTCGTTTATTTCTTAAAGTTAATTTACTCGGGCGAACTGGCTAGAGTTCATTTTCAACCCGTCCAGTATTTTTATATTTTCTTACGATGTAACCAATAGTTGTAAAGGGTAACTTAACCGTCTTTTGAATTTCGCAATTAGATTTTCTACTTTTATTAAGGTTAACAATATGAGTTCTCATGTCTAAAGAGACTTCTTTTGATTTCATGGCCAATTCTCAAATTTTTTCTGCGAGTCACCTTTATTGTTAAAAAGATAACCTTCAATGTTTAAAAAATACAAACTATCCAAAAAATTAACTATCATGTGAAAAATTACATGAAATGTTTGTAATACTTACCGGAGATATAGGTGTACAAATATACTTTTTGCAAGAAATTTTCCAAGTTTGTAAGACTTAGATCTTATTTTCAATTATTTCAAAATATTTTTTTCGTTTACTTAGAAATAAATAACAAACTCACGATCACACATATCGCAAAGACTAAAATAGCTACTTATATTTTTCTAAAATTTAAAAAAAGTGGTGTACAAATAATCATTTTGCCTACTGTATCTCAAAAGGAATTGAATTGTTAATATCTGTACATTGGCACACATAAAAGGTCTAAGCAACATTTTTATGTGTAAAGATGAAAAAAGTGAGATCATATACTTATAACAATCAAATCATGCATTGTGCTGCATATAACTAACACCAAATCAACCTAATACGTCCAAATATTTTCCATATTTAGTCATACAAGTTTCTAATGTGAGAATATATTTTATACTCTAATTCCTTGATGAATAAACCATATACAAAAAGCGATAATAAGTCAATTACCAAATCAAAATTAAAACCTTATTAGTATAATTAAAAGTTAATCCCATACAAAAGCAATGTTTATACTGAATATGTTAAATATAGAAATTAATGCGCAGAAAAATTATTAGATTCCCTGTTGTGCATTTACAAAATTAATAGAAGTTCTAAATATATTAACAAAACAATTCATACAATTTGATTTAAAAACTAACTTCCATGGGCTGTACGTTTATGCAATTTGATCGCATATTTTATTTTAAATAGCACAACTTAAATATTCTTTTAATAGAGTTTGAATTTTGAAAATTCTAATAGTGGGGTTAATGTGGTAAAATCATTATCTTCGGAGTGGTAAATACCGGACTACCAGTCACTGCTGAACAAGAGATAAATGCTACGGTTCAGCATTCAGTTAGCACATTTTTCGAATCAATTTTTCTGTTCTTGTTAGATTCACATGTTTCTTCTTTGTGACAGGCTAATATAATTCACTTCACAGGAAAAGTCTCTCCGGTATGATTACGTGGCGGATATTTGAGTGATATTCAGCTGTAAAGATATTCGCAATATGCTTTGTCAAATTATCCTCATATGTTTGAATCGGGAAGAATTCCCGCCACTTCTGGGCCGATTGGCCCCCTTTTTGGGTTGCCAAGCAATTTCTAAAATGCTTGTATCAGGCACTTGGCGAAAATTTTTTTCGCTAAATTCACCAAGGTGAGACAGTAACACTTAGTTTTACCAAAAATTGTAAGCAATGTCTTAAAGCTAAAAAACTTAAGACTTAAAAACTCTACTAATGATAAAATGATGATTTTTTAAGGGAAATGTTACACAAATAGGTATTATTTTTGTTACATCTTTTTCAAAATAACATGCATGAAAAAATACGTAAAAAATAGTCACACATACAAAAGGAATTATACACTTTAGTTACAATAGGAATTATGAATTTAAAATATTTTTCAGAAAATTATCTAGAAGGAAGAAAAAATTACAAAAATGCTCAAAATTAAGGATTTGTGGGGAAGTCCTATGATGTGTAAGTCTTATAAGTAATTACCATTGTATTTTATAAATTAAATAGTTCATTAGGCATTAACCTTCAGAAGCAAGTGTATTTAAATTGATGCTTCGATTTATAAAATGAGTGAAAAATATCAAATATTTAAAGCATGATGCATGAAATTAACTATCAATAGAAATTTCATTATTTGCCTTTTTACCCCGTACACAGCAGATGGTCGTTTTTAAGAACTCGTTGGGACTCTAATAAAATGATTCTTAAAATCTTATAGATAACAAACATTTTTTTTACCAAACTGCTTTTCCTTTATAAACAAAATGATGCTGTTATGAAACAAACAAACAAATAAATGACTCCAATTTTGAAACATACACATTTAATTAAAAAATGAACAAAATTTACAAGGAGCCATGTATGGGTTCGCGACAATCTCTCTCGCCTGCTTCGCGTACAACGAGAGACTCAGAATCTAAACAAAAAGAAAAAAGACATAGGATCTTAAAATCGAAAGTGCCGATGGTAAGACATTACAGACTAAATTATTCCTTCCTTCCCCGGAGTTTTTTTTTTTTTTTTTTTCTTCTCATTCTAAGGAAATCAACCTGCAAATAAAAAAGAAAAAAACACACACAAACAACAAAGAGCAATATTTAATATTACAGATAGCCCTGATCAATTGGACTCTGGCTGAAACACAAAATTATATGGAATTATATAATATTAAATATAAAATAAAAATATATCAAAATAGCACAAAATAATTATCTAACACAACAGAATTTTCAACACTAACTAAATTTACAAATAGACACATTTTTATTATAAAAAACATTTTTTTTATTATGTACACATGTAACAACAATGGAGGTTTGTATTAAAGAAACATTTTAATTTAATATCTGAGAAAAAAGAAAATAATTAAGTTTGGTTATTCAGCATTCTACTGAGACTATCGGCATTCTGATGTAATTTGCCCTTTCTGTGAACAATATCAAAATTTAGGCTTTGAAGCACCAAAGCCCACCTTAAGAGTCTGGGATTAGATCCTGTATGATGTTTTAACCAAACTAAAGGGTTATGATCAGTTTCGATAATAAATTTATACTGACCATCTAAATAATATTTTAATTTAGTAACAGCAAAAATTATTGCTGCACATTCCTTTTCTATAGTGCTATAATTTTTCTCAGATTTTGAAAATTTTTTACTCAGAAATAGGATAGGGTGTTCATTTTCATTTTGATCTCTCTGAGATAAAACTACACCTATTCCTAAGTTTGAGGCATCACATTGAATGATAAATTGTTTTTGAAAGTCTGGACTGTAAAGTACAGGCTTCTTTATTAAAGTGTTCTTTAATTCTATGAATGCCTTTTCGCAGTTATTATTCCATATTACAGTTCCTTTCTTGGACTTCCCTTTTAACAGGTCGGATAAAGGCGCAGCAACTACCGAAAATTCTGGTATATACTTGCGATAGTACCCAACAAGACCTAGGAAAGCTCGTACTTCGGTTTTGCTTGAGGGACGTTCGAAATCAGTAATGGCTTTCACTTTAATATCACCTGGTGTTCTTTGACCTTGTCCTACAAAGTGTCCCAAATATTTAACACGAAGTTGAGCGAATTTGCACTTAAGGGGTTTTACAGTCAATTTCGCAAATCGAATCTTCTCCAGAACACATTTAAGATGTTGGATGTGATCAGACCAGGTAAGTGAATATATAGCTATGTCATCTAAATAAGGCACAGCAAAATGTTCGCAATTTTTTAATAAATCAGCCATTAACTTACTGAAATAGTAAGGAGCATTCTTCAAACCGAATGCCATTCTCAAAGGTTTATAAACACCAAATGTCGTCGTAAATGCAGCATATCTTTGAGCCTTAGGACTCAAAGGTATCTGCCAATAACCTCGTGTTAAGTCTAATAAAGATATGAACTTCGCTTTCGAAACGGATTCAACACGCTCTTCAATATTTGGTAATGGATAATATTGCGTCCTGGTAACCTCATTTAACCTGCGATAATCAATGCACGGACGAGGTTCTTTTCCAGGAGCTTCAACTAATATTAAAGGTGATGTGTAATCGGATTCACCTGGTTCCACCACCTTCAATTTCAACATCTTGTCTACTTCCAATTTCAGAATTTCTGTCTGTCGTGGGGACATTCGATATGGTTTAGCTATAATAGATTTATTAGATTCTAACTCGATGTCCAGTTCAGCCAGTTCTGTACAACCCGGTTCATTTGAAAAAATATCAATAAATTGAATCAAAAGTCTACTCAATTGTTTCTTCTGATCGTCCTCTAACTTTTCATTAAAACAGCTTTCAGGAAAAGTCTCTAAAAGGGTAGATGAATTAATTTCAAAACTTGGGATATCTTCTTTCTCAGAATCAATATCTTCATTATCAGAATTAGAGGTAAAAATTAAATTAACATCTTCTGGACGCTGAAAATAAGGTTTTAACATATTTACATGGTATACATGTAATTTTTCCTTATCGGGAAATTGTATTACGTAATTTGTGTCCGATAGTCGTTTTACTACTTTTCCTGGACCTATCCAATGAACAGAAAATTTGTTTGATCTAGAAGGTGCAACAACTAACACAAGATCATTTTCTTTAAATTCTCTTTTCGTAGCCTTACGGTCATACCAAAGTTTCTGTTTTTCTTTAGCCTCTGTCATATTTTTCACAGCTAATTCTTGGCATCTTTTCATTCTATTTAAAAGATTAAAAACGTAAGCAATCACACTATCTTCTTCAATGGTTTTACCAGTTAGATTTTCATATAATAGTGTTACGGGTGTTCTTAAGTTCCGACCATGGACTAATTCTGCAGGAGAATATCCAGTGCTATCATGAATGCAAGTTCTAAGAGCAAAAAGTGCCTGAGGTAAAATCTTCTCCCAATCTGTACCTTTTTCTAAGCAAAGGACTTTCAGTATTCTCTTTAAAGTTCTATGCAATCTCTCAACAGGATTGCTTTGGGGATGCTGAACGGAACTATGCACAACTTTAATACCAAATTTTTCTAAAAATTCTGATGTCAGGACACTCATGAAAGATGTTCCTTGATCACTTTGCAACTCCCTAGGAAAACCCATGCGGCTAAATATCTGAAGAAAAGCATCAATCACAGTAGTAGAACGTATATCTGGTACTGGGATGGCATCTGGATACTTGGATGACATGCAAATGGCTGTTATAATATACCGGTTACCACAGGAAGTTATAGGTAAAGGACCACATGCATCAACGTTAATTCTTGTAAATATTTCCGGAATTACTGGAACCAGTTTCAAAGGAGCCCTTTTCTTATCTTGAGGCTTTCCTACTCGTTGACATTTGTCACAAGATTTAACAAAATTTTCAATTTCTTTAAAGCAGTTAGGCCAGTAGAAAGTTTTGCACAGCATATCTTTTGTTTTAGTTATACCTAAATGAGCTGCAGTTATCTCATGGCAGATCCCTTTTAGTTGGTTGCGAAACTTCTTGGGCACAACTAATAATCTTCTTACAGTTCCATCATTGTCCATTTTATTATAAAACAACAATTGATTTATTATAATATATTTATTGTCTTTTGAAGATTGTCGTTTAGCTTGCTCAAAGAGAGGTTTCAAATCTTCGCACACCTTTTGTTCCCGAGCAAATTCTTCTGGAGATGTTTTTATCAAATCCATCCCTTCAACTTCGGTTTCTAATGGTGGCAAAATTGTATTTTGCTCTAATTCTTCATTTTGTTTAGTTTGGAAGCAAGACCTAGAAGATTCTATTTCAGAATCAATAATCTCTTTATTCGTGCTATTTTCCTTCCGTCTTTTTTGAGCTCGAGTTTCTATAGCATTTATCATATGTATTTTCACCTCCTCATGCTTTTTAATTTCCTCAAATAAAGCGGCTGTTTTGTTTCCCAGTAAATATCTTCCTTGATCCAAAGAATCTCGAAGAACTGCTGCCTTTGTCAAAATGTGACCTAATTCACAATTTATTTCAACCTCGGCAATAGGTAAGCATACTAAAGTTTCATCAAGAGGTGTTCTTAGCCAAACCTTTTCCTTCGTGAACATATCAGGTTTCACGTATTTTCCACAAATCAAATCAAGAGTTGCTCCAGTGTCTCTTAAGATTGGCATTTGAATTCCATTAACAGTGCCGATACTAGTGTAAGGAGCCATCAACTCATTAAATGTACTTCTAGCAATTTCGCTGGATGCTACCGATTCTAAGTTCTTTTTTATTTTGTCACACTGAGGCCGCAAATGACTATAAGAACCACACTCATAACATCGGAGTTGTTTTCTTTTTTCAAATTCCTTTTCATGTGAATAATTAGAATTTTTATTCTCGACTCTTTTAGGAACATGAGATTTATGATTCCGAACTACTTCATTAAACTTAAAGGCACGGTTTTCATTTTGTTGACGAAAACCAAAATTATTTCGAGGGAGTTTTGTAAAATCTTTCGTCTTAAAACTATCTCTTAAACTTTCATATTCATCTATTTTCTCTGCCAGATCATACGGCGAATTTATTTTAAGCCATTCCGCCAAAAAATGTTCCTTAATTTCAATTGGCACACGACGTTTCAATTGATCTGTTACCATTAGTTCCTTAAGCTGTTCAAATGTCGTTATTTCTAATTCCGTAAGCCATTCCGTAAAGTAACTATTCAATTCTTGTGCATAATTTCTCCATGATTTGTCTGACGTTTTCTGGTGTTTAAGAAACAATTGTCTTAATTTTTCGCTATTTAACTTGAATCGTTTAAGAATAATTTCCTTCACGTAATCGTAATCATCAGCCCTTTCTGGAGGTTCTCTAGCTAACATGTTAGATATCTCTGAAGGTAAAGCACTTACAAGATAAACTACCCATTCGTTTTTTGGAATATGAGCCATTTCTGCTCTACGCTCAAAATTTATTAAGTATAAACTCATCTCATCTTTCCTTTCATCGAATTTTGGCGTTATTTGCATTAATTGAATTTTTTGAGCATGTTCAGTCCTATTTGTAACTGATTCTGTGTTCGAAATTGCAGCATTTGAAGAGATTTCTAGACGTTTCATTTCTAAAATATGTTCTCTTTCTTCACGTCTAATTCTTTCTTCTTTTTCTATTTCTTCTCGCCTAATTCTTTCCTCTTTTTCTAGTATTTCTCGCCTAACTCTTTCTTCTTTTTCTTCCTGTTCCCTTTTAACTCTTTCCTCGATTACCCTATCTAATATACATTTTACTTCTTCCTCATTAAAGTTTTTACTAGTTAAAATTAATTTTTTAATATCCGGGATTTTAAAAGAATCTGGAACCATTTCCCCTAACTCTTCAGCTACTTCTACTAAATCTCCCTTTTTCCCCCGTGCTAAAAAAGCCATTTTATTTATTAACGCTTTATCTCAGAAGAGATGCAATAATGAGAGAAAAAACAGACTACACCCACCTATATACAAAATTTCGTAAATAACTATTGAAATTATTTAACACACTCTACTAATATAAAACATATCCATAACATTTAAAAATTTAAACGAAAACAAACTATATTGTAATACAACAAATAGTGTATAAACAGCAAATCATATATTTTGAAAAGAAGAACAAGTTTAATATTAAATCTTCTACTCTCGATTTCAAGTTTTTTTATCACCAAGCTAATGCTTGATACTCAGATAAATTGAATTATTAATCAAAAATGTATAAATTTTATAAAATCAGATTCTTATACAAATACTACTATATTAAAACAGAAAATGAAATTATATTATTTTTGAATCCTTATTTTATTCAAAATGTAAAACACTACAATTCTTAACAACAATATAAATTAAAAGCTTTAATTAATCTAAACCAGAAATCAGCTTTCGATTTTAAATCAATAAACTTAGTTAGTTAATCATACACGACATAAAAATGATAATAACGTACGATATTTTAAACAGTAAGAAAATATCTTTTCAAATCTTTATCAATGAAAATAAACATATGCGTTTTTAAATACCAAATGAATCAGTTTGATACTTTACAAACAAAAATCAAAAACATATAAATAAATCTCACATTACTTTAAATTCAAACCTATTGTAATCATGTACTTTCGTTTTCACCTAACGAAATCAAAACCTTTCTAAAGTATATATTACTTTCATAAAATCTACTTTCAGTGAAACATTCAAAAAATTATGAATATAAGTGTACTTTCGATTTTACACATTAATCTATAACAACATAGTTATTTTAACATATTCCTACTTGAATTGAAATACATCAACCACATAAAAATTATGAAATGCAAATTTATAATAAGATACACTTTTCTTATAAAAATATTACACTGTAAATTCGAATACACGAAATACAGAAATTAGCTTTGTAACATGGAATACACCATTTACAAACTTATAAGCAAAATTAATTGATATAGCATGAACACTGTAAATTCGAATACACGAAATACAGAAATTAGCTTTGTAATATGGAATACACCATTTACAAACTTATAAACAAAATTAATTGATATAACATGAAAACCACGTAAATAAGATTGGAACTAAATATTCTATAAATTTATATAACATTCCAAACTATTTATTTTCAATAGTAGCCAGAGAAAGATTGATCAAAATGGCCTACCTGTATTCCAACATTGCGGCACGTAATCCATTATAGTGCACATAATTAATTTCCATAGTGGATGCTAATGCAAAGCATTAAAAAAGCATCAAACCGCTGCCACCAAAAACATAAGTTTGTTATGAAACAAACAAACAAATAAATGACTCCAATTTTGAAACATACACATTTAATTAAAAAAAGAACAAAATTTACAAGGAGTCATGTATGGGTTCGCGACAATCTCTCTCGCCTGCTTCGCGTACAACGAGAGTCTCAGAATTAAAACAAAAAAGAAAAAAAAAACATAGGATCTTAAAATCGAAAGTGCCGATGGTGAGACATTACAATGCTATAAGCAAAAATTTAGTATACACTATATAAAAATACAAAATAAAGTTCATAAAAAAATTTTAATTTTATTTTATAAAATTAGGCAAAGTACATATAATCACATGTTTCTGTTTTTAAACTATTTTAAAATCATTTTTTTCATCTTTTTTCGATTCAATAAAATATTTCACTTTTATTTTTCTCAAAAAGTACCTTAATCTTATCAGCCTTTCACCTGCTCTTTTTTGTTTCGCAAAAATTATATCTGAATCCTCATTCAAAGTTTCGAAGTAAAATTTCGAATGATAAGACGCTTCCCCATCGAAGTTAATGAATAAAAATAATCTGGGATTTTAACACATCAGCAGTTCAGTTATTTATCAACTTTACAAAGGATATGCAATTTTCCAATAAAAACGTCAATCCAAGTTTTTTCAACTCTAACAAAAAAAAAAAAACGATGTTAAAGAATCAGCGCAAGTGAAAAATGCATGAAAATGAACACGCAAAAGGCATCAAAATTTTAGTTTGTATACGGAAATTAAAATTACCATTGCTTCTATAGGACCACATATAAGGGATCAGTCACTAGTTCGCGATCAGTCACTATAATCGCGAGTATTCGTAAATGAAAGTTTCGTACAAACGAGCGTCTACTGTCTTTGTAAGATTTCTGTTTCATAAAGAAAGCTTCAAATTTATATGTTAGATCATAAATTTTTTCAATTATAAGGAAAAAATTAGAAGCGATACTTAAAAAATCTCATATTAGAATTTTACCCTCATTAATTAAGAATTAAAAAAATTAGCAACTTGCAAATCTTAACTCAAACAAACAAAATCTTAACTCACATTATGAAACATAATTTTTTTCTTTCAATTCTTAAATAGGATCCATTCTTCATCAGAAGTTTTCCCGGTTTTATTTAATTCAAATGCCTGGACAATTAGGAATGACATCATCATTAGGTCACATCATTTAGCTTAAAGTGATAACACTCTTGAATAGTAGAGTGATTAGTGGGTATGCCATCGTGCCGCGAACAGGTGTTCTCGTAATATAGAAGTGAGGACCAAAACAAGACTGATATTTGGTTGAATCAATAAGTTCTCTACTTTCGGGTTGCAAAGAGCGTCACTTTCTCCAACCAGGCCACCATGGACGGGAGGGTTGTTATAAATAGGGATGCACAATGTTATATATATATATATATATATATATATATATATATATATATATATATATATATATATATTACGGTATCGGCTTTCCATCCGGAAGGGTGGGGTTTGATTCCCAATGTCACCAGACATACCGAACCGAGTACATGCGATATACGTGCTCGTTAAATCTGTGGAATCGAAAGTCCTATGGTCGGTCGTTGAGCAGTTACCATGGGTGCAATGGTCTGGACAAAATTTCCTCCCCCTTTAGATCAGGGAGTCAGTCCCACAAGAGATCTTTGGTAACTTGTGTAACTTACGTTTCCAGACAACGGCCCAGAGTCTATCCGGAAAGTAAAAACGCATTCTTGAGCTTTTGCTAAGTTCATTGATCTCCTAACCATCCTAACCAACCACCACCTCCACGCGGTGACTCCCGGAAACGTCTTCGGACGGCTAACGGTGGCGGGGGACTTAGTCAAACAGACACTGTTTTTGGCTTGACGATATGGCGCAGATAAATGATGACAATTCAGGAGAGGTAGAAGTCTACTGTTGCGAAACTTCTACCTCATACGATAGAACAGAACAATGTACAGACATGCATAAACTGTTAGATATTGAACATGAACTTCAAATTGCAATCGCAAGTTGCAAAATTAGTAGTGCTGAGGCACAGAAAATTAGGAGCGGAGTCTCTGGCATGCTCAAAATAGCCATGACTTTAGCGGAGAAAAACGCTCATTTAAAAGGAGAAGTGAAAGCTAGAACAGCTAGAACAGAACCACAGAGAACTTACGCAGAAGTTGCCTCGAAAGAGGTAAAAAGCACAAAGAAAGTTACAAATTACATTAAAGCTAGACGTGTGCGTTCGAGACACAGAACTCAGAATATTGTAGTGATTTATCAATATTACCACAAAACAATAGTTAGGAAAATAGTAAGGAACAAACTTCTGAGGACACAATGAAAACGATCTAAAGGGCCATTAACCCAGCCAAGCTGGGATTAAATATAACAAACGTTTAAAACATTAAAAAAGGCGGTATTCTAATTGAGACAAAGAGCGCAGAGGAAGTAAATAAAATTATCGAGGAAGTTAAGATAAATGATATCACGATGATGAAAAATGATAAGCCGAATTAAAACTAAGTAAGCCAGAGAAAAGGAAACCCAAAATTATACTTTACAGTGTAGATAAAGATATAACAAAAGAGGAAATATCAAATAAGTTAATTTACCAAAATAACTTAAATGAGTGCGGAGATAACACCAGTTTACAGCTATAATAGTAAATATGGAGTTAACTGGATATTAACGGTAGATGGAAATAGCTTTAATGAAATCATGAGCAAAAAGAGACTATTTATCGGATGGAATAGAGTAAGATTCCGAGAATACTTGAGAATTACACAGTGTTTTAAATGTCTTAAGTACGGGCACAAAGCCAATGAATGCAGAGGGCAGGAAACCTGTAACAGATGCGGCGAGCAGCACATAGACAAAAATTGCGACAGGTAAATTAAATGTAGCAACTGTTACGAATGAAACTCTAAATTTAAAACTAAATATAACTTAAATCATGCAGCCAAAAACAGAAGCTGCCCAATATACGAAAAGGAGATTAATCATCTTATCAATAAAATAAATTATGGAAATTAAAAACAACAACGAATTATTCTATTGCGCACACTTAAATCTAAATCATTGCCGTGCAGCTAATTATCAGTTTGCCGAGGACATTAAAAAATCGGACATTAAACTAATTTCTATTAATGATCCTTTCCACTACAACGGTAAAGTTATAGGATTCCCGAATGAATACAAAGTCATCTCCACGGAGGAACCCAAGGTTGCCATAGTCATAAAGAAAAACTTAAACTTCTTTCCGATCATGATCAAGAAACACCTAGTAATAATTAACTTAAAAGTAAATAACTCAGAATATATAATTGCCACAACGTATTGCCCACCATCTAAGAGATTACAAGATAATTTGGACCAAATCGAGCCACACCTTACCACACTTAGTCACCAGAAATGGTTAATCTTCGGAGACCTAAACGCAAAATCGACTGCATGGGGACCCAAAAGAACGGACTTTCGAGGCGAAACATTTATAGAATTCGCAGTTAAACATAACTTAATAGTTGAAAATAATCCACACAGCCCACCAACATTCTTAAGCACAATAGGCGAGAGTTGGATAGACGTATTATTAACATTAAACCTAACCAACAATGAAATCATTGATTGGAACATTGATGATAGATATATGGCGAGTGACCATAACATCATGGTCTGTGCAATACAAGAAAAGGCCACCAGAACACAACACAACACTCGTTGGAATAAGAAAACACTAGACTGGAATAACTTCGAAAAAGAACTCAAATTAATCCCACTTGAATATCAGAATATTAACGATAATGAACTTGAAAAGCAAATCGGGGAAATAGAAAATAGAATAACTTTAACTTGCAAAAAGCATAAAAAGAAAAATAAGAAACAAATCGCTAAGTCCAACTACTGGTGGACAACACAACTCACAGTTGAAAGAAGCAGGGTTCGCGTACTAAGAAGATTGCTCCAAAAGGAAACAGACGACAACTTTAGGAAACTTAGGAAAAAAGCTTTTAAGCAAGCAGCCTCAGCTTATAGAAAATATATTTTAGAAACTAAGAAGTCAGCATTTAGAACATATTTAGGAAACATCACTAATAGCACCGCATTTGGAAACCACTACAAAATTATCAGAAGTAAGTGCTCAAATTCAACAAGTATTAACATGATTAAAAGAGAGGATAACACAATCACTAACAACATAGAAGACGCCTATAACACCATACTTAACTTCCACTTTCCTAATTTTCAGCTTGATAACTCAAATGATTACTTTTGTAACAACGTAATACAACCTAACTTCTCCATCATGGAAGTTACCGAAATAATACACAGCATGGATAAAAATAAAGCCCCAGGCTTTAACAATGTTTGCCTAGAAGTCTACGAGGCCCTATTCAACAGCAATAAGGAATGGTTCGTTAACATATTTAACAAGTGCCTGAGTAATAATATTTTCCCACAGTATTGGAAAATCGCAAAAATCGTACTAATTCCAAAAGAGGGAAAAGACCCCACACTTAGAGACTCATACAGACCGATATGCCTCCTTCCGATTTGGGGGAAAATCTTAGATAAACTCCTCATGAGAAGACTTCAATACTTTTACCAAACAAATAACCTACTTTGCAACAAACAGTTCGGATTCATGAGAGGAAAATCCACCTGCGACGCACTATTAGAAATCATAAATAAAATTAACTTAAACAAAAAGTACAAGGAATTCACCTGTCTAATATCATTAGACATTAAAAACGGAAGGACATCACGACATTACTTCAAAAGCACAAGCTCCCAGACAACATCTATCAAGTAGTTAACTCGTTTCTAACAGACAGATTCTACCTATATTACAATGGCTCTAAGACCAAATATAACATCGGAGTACCACAGGGTTCAAGTCTAGGACCATTCTTGTGGCTAATTCTCATCAACGAATTACTGATTCAGGACTTTGGACAGGACGCACATTGTCAGGCTTTTGCCGACGACGTAGCAATACTGCTAAAAAATAAGTCATACTATAAATTCACAGAAATTGCCAAACAACCTATGGAACACATCTCCAATTGGATTAAAAGGTACGGGCTCAAGTTAAGCCTCAATAAATGCAAGTACACAATTTTTACGTTCAATAAAGAGATCACAAGAAGACCTCCGATTCGAATTGAAGGCAACAGCATAGAATACACAAATGAAATAAAATATCTAGGAATTATTTTTGACACCAGGCTTACTTGGATGTCCCGCCTTAATGACATCAAAAACAAAGTCAGCAATCTACAAAATAAAATCACCAGAATTGCGAGAGTAACTTGGGGACTGAAGCCACCAGTACTCAAGTACTTATACAAAATGGTTATCGAAAGCATCATCTTATATGGGTGCCCTACTTGGTATCAAAACAACACCAGAATTAATCAGAAAATCAATCAAATTCAAAGGATCGCTTAAATCAAAATCACGAAAACGTTTCGCACCACTTCCACCGATGCGCTTTGCGTCCTAGCCGGATGCGTCCCAATTCCTCTAAAGGCGTCCTCGATCAAAATGAGACATCAACTATGGAACACAGGAGATAGTGTTCGATTAAACAACAAAGTATGGAACAGGTCAAATGCGTGGACACAAGAGCTGCCGACAATTGAGCCGTGGAAGGTATGCAATATAAATTGGGATAGCGATTTCAACCACTCACAATATTACGTCTATACCGATGGGTCTAAGATTAACAACAACGTAGGATGCGCCTCAGTAATTTACAAAGAGAACACATTAATCAAGAAAATTCAACTCAAATTAAACTGCGAAGCCTCCGTATTTGAAGCAGAAGCACTGGCTATACTAGAAACCATGAGATTTATTATAGACAAAGATATTTCAAAGTGCCACATCCACTCGGACTCAAGATCGGTCCTCATGGCGCTAGAGGGATTTAATCTTTCCACACAAACACTTAAAGAAATCAACACCATTATCAACAAGTACCCGAATAGATTTTAATTACATTGGGTCAAAGCCCATGTAGGCATCAAGCACAATGAAGAAGCAGATAAAGCCGCAAAATTCGACACCATTAGTAGGACGGTCAAACTCAGCCGCCAACAATTTAAAACACTTACCAACGATTGGGAAATGGAAAAATGGCAAGAACTTTGGGACAATTCAACTAAGACCAGACGTCTGTTCCAAATATTCGACAAAGTCTCCAAAAAGAGATTATGTTTTGACTTCTTCATTAATCAGATACTCACAGGACATGGGACATTCGGTACAAACAGAAAGAGATTTCACAATAAAACAGATATTTGTCCTCACGACAGAGATCCCCAAGATCCCGAACACCTCATCTATAGCTGCCAGAAATACACCAGCTTACGACAACAACATTATCCTAACAATCACGACACTATGAATCTACAGAATCTACTTAGATATCCCAACTTCCGCCAAGGTATTAGGGAAATTCTGCTACAAGAACTTCAGCTTCAACTCCAACAGGAAGATGAAGAAGAAGACTAAACCAATTAAACACTGTTGACACCACAAGAAATAATGTCACACTCTAACTGTAAATTTGTAAATAACTTCTAATTTTGTATCCTCTAACATTGTTAAACTCCATTGTATATATTGTTTTGTAACCATTTATTAATAAATAATAAATTAAAAGAAAAAACAGATCTGCCAGTTGATCGAGACTCAATAGACGATTTGCGATTGATGTACTTTGCCCTTTGGGCGTACGAGACTTTAACACCCCTCGCCCTGCTTGTTCCTCTCAAGGATTACATTAGACGACTCTAGCCACATACCTTCGGGTGGGTCGGCCTACATCTTTCATACCCCTTTAGATCAATGTCAAAATTGAGAGTGGTTTCTCTGGTGTTGCCATCTATCGGAGAATTTAAAAAAGAGCAAAGACGTACTCTCATTATCGTGGTGCTCTGATTAAAACGAAAGACGCTCCCTATTGATTTAAATTCGCATAGCCAAGGCATAGCGAGCTTGGTTGGTTCAAGTGTCATAAGTAACAACATATATCTAGATATATATTTTAAGTCAATAGGGAGCGTCTTTCGTTTTAATCAGAGCACCACGAAAGTGAAAGTATATATATATAGCTCTGCTTTATAAACTAAGCCTGTGGCACGACAGCCCAAGTGAGGTAAAGCCTACAGTGCCCATATCTGTTTACCTGACCGTGTGCCCTGGGGTGCGAAGGTGGTCAGCCTAACGCGAAGCCCCTAGTGTCCAATTCACAAACATTCTACACTTGGTACTCAGTTTATCGACCTACTGAAGGAATGAAAGGCTTAGTCGACTTTCCCAAGTGCATCGAACCTTGAATCTTTGCTTTTTGGGAACACGAAGTGCTACCACTAAGCTACCGGGCTTCTTGCTTTATACACATACAGTTATTTTATCATATTAACTGCATATGTATAAAGCAGGAAGTGTAAATTTATAAAGCTAAGTTATTCATAAATGTTGAGTTTTTAGATGAGATTTAATTCTAATTGTTTCCTTAAAGAAAGTCTTTTATATTTCTTTAAGTTGGCATAAATATTCATATAGGAGATAAAATAAATCAATAAAAACAGCATGCCTAACAAATGGAAACAAAATCCTCTTTAATTCCATAGATATATATATGTATGTATAACAAGTTAATCAAAAATTAAACTATAAGTACGAAATAAAAATTAGGAAACAGTAGCTTGGTCAAATTTATGCTATTTTTGTGATGATTATCTGGCATTTTTAGGATGTGCTAAGCTAAGGTAAATAATAATAATAAATTCTTTTTAAGATTATGTGATTTGGTTATTTCAAACATTTTCTATCCTATTTACTTAGAGAGTGACAGTGACCACAAGACCATTTTAATTTTTTTAAAGAGAAATATAAAATTTTGAAATATTTGAGGAAAATACAGGGTGACAACTTTATCCAGTTGACAAAAAATATTGTATTAAACTAAAAATATGGAATTTATTTTAAAAAAACTAATTTTATTTGGCATTTGTTACTTAGATACAACATATTTAAGTATTTTCCAAATGGCCCCCTTGGGCAACGATACAGAGTCTTAAGCATCGCGTAAAATTTTCTGCAATGGGCCGCAGTTCATCAGGCATTAATTTAGCCCATGGATTCCCAAAATTTTTTTTCTCGTGGACCACTTTCAAAGTTTTATTATTTTCAGTGAACCCTCTGCTGCAAACAAAAAGTATCTATAGGTATTAACAAAAACTACTTAAACAAAAAAGTACCAAGGTACCTAAAGTTTAATCTTCCTGGGCTTTTTGTTCTTTTACAGAAGTTTAGAATTATCTCTAGTATTTATAATTTTAACTACATAACTACCTATTACACACTCAAGTAGTAAAACAAATATATGATTGATAAATTACAATATACAATACAAATATGTATAACAAATAGGCAGATACTTACTTTTTTCGGCACTGCTAACACTGACATCGATTCACACTTTTATGTTTAAAATCCTGGAAACAAATAAGTAACGTTTTGCTCTTGGCATTCGTATTTATACTAATGTAGATTGCAAGCACAGCGTTTCATCCCTTTGCAGGTCTAAGCAAGCATCCCGAACGAGCGGGAACACTGGCGGCACTTTGCAAGTCTCGACATGTGATGTACACTTGTACTATTATCTATTGTTCTATTCAATTCTGTGTTTGAACTGAGTCTTGAATATTTTTGAGTGCCCACCTAGTGAATGATGCCACCTGCCAACGTTGATAGGTATATTCAAACCAGCCAAAAATTTTGTTAATTATTGTGAAAACCAGGAAATTTTTCGGGGACCCCCACTTACAACTTGTGAACTCCTGTTTTCTTTTCACGTCTACGTTGACCACTGTGTGGTCTCCTATGGACGCCTGGGGGTCCACCTGGACCACTTTGGAAACCTATTTGATTTGGCTCATTAATTCTTAAGAGTAGCCTTTAGACATTCCAAACTTCGAGGTGACATACAGCATACTCTTGATTGCAGAATAGACAAAACACTATAGTCCATTGGGTTTAAGTCAGGTGAATAGGAGGGCCACATTCTCACAGGTATGAAATCTGGTAGATTTGCTTGACACCAATCTTGCGTTGCTTTTGCTCTATGAGAAAAGGCGGAATTTTGTTGAAGTGTCCAGATGCTGTTTTTAAAATGTTTTTGCCCAAGAAAGTAAAACCGGTTGTAAAATCTCATTGCAGTACACGGTCTTGTTCATTTTGACGCCTTGATCTATGAAAACCAAAGAAGTTTTTCCAGATTCACATATGCCTCCCCAAACCATTACTGACTGTTGTTTTTGCCGACATTCTACACTTGTGGAAATCCCAGGACGATCAGATGACCAGTAACGGTCATTTTTTGGATTATACGATTGTTCAATTATGAAAAGGGTTTTCGTCCGTGAAGATGAAATTCTTCCATGCGCCTTTTGCGAACTTTCGAAGAAGAGCTCGACATCTTTGCTACCGTGTACGCTTATTTTATTCAGTTAGTTTCTGTATTTTTCGAAGTTTATATGGCTTAAGTCCAAGTTCTTCTTTTGCAAATTTTCTAACTGATTCTCTGTTAACCTTTCATTAGCTATTTTTTTCAATGAGTTTCTTGGATTTCAGTTACTTCGTTTCTCGATAATTTTGCGAATTTCATTTGTATTCACAGTTCTTTTTTTAGTTTTCGGGGTCTATTACTGTCATGGCCAAGCTCCAGAAATCGTTTTATAGTAAGTGATACCGTTTGTCTGCGGATATTCAGTTTTCTGAATTCTGGCAATCTGAATTTGCTTTAATCCAGTCTCAAATAAAGCAATTATTTGTGGTCGTTGGTTTGACATATTATTTCAAACAAGGAAATAAAAACTACCTATTTGTTTTACTAACATTAAGATCTCGTAAGCAAATGAAATTATTATAAAAAGTGGTGGACATGAATTAAACCAATCAAAAGCAGTACAATTTTGTCTACAGTATAAAGTTGTCACCCTGAATATTGCTTTTATTTTACAGTAGAGAAAATTCTAAATAATAACTTTAAAATGAAGGAATTAATAAACATAGTAATAGTACTACGCCCACTTCTCGGTGGAAAAAACACATTTCTATAATGTATTAACCAGACTGAACAAATAAGTTCATAACCAGACTAAATAAATAAGTTTAAGTCCCTTTTTAAAATTTTATTTTTTATAACTCTAGGTAGAAGTATCGAACATATTTAGAAGCGATGTATCACACTTGTAAATAGTGACTGACGACTTTATTTACTACCGATGGTATTTATTTAACGACTAAAAGTTGTTCTATATTTCAGATAACAACTTCGGAGATAAAATGATCAGCAAGCGTTTTTGGAATGTGAGTAATGGAATTTTCAATATTAACTTCAATCAGCTATCATTATTATTGGACAAGGTTTTCTTTTATATTTATTAAAGGATAAAAATAATGTAAAAGAAAAAATAGAAAGTAACAAGAAGTGTTTGAAATCAATCCATGCAAGAGCGTTATATAAGCACAAACTGTCCTTAATTACAATTTTATTGCAGGCTGTTTGAATTATTATAATAACTTTTGTGTGTTTTCTCTAAGCCTTAAACATAATTGTGTTATTTATTTAAATCATACTTTGAAATATAATGTATAAGGATAAAATATTCTAGGGCACCTTGCAGAATTTTCAGCTTTTAAAACACACAAACTTGTCCTATTTCTATATGCAGTTTTGGGCTAATCAGAATTTAATTTTTCAATAGTTCATTTCAGATTGACATACTTAATTCTTAGAGAAGTCAATAATTTAATATTATTAATCTAAAAAACAACTAGGAAATTATCCACATAATTTTTAATTTTAGAAAGTAAATTTTTTATGTGATGATAATAAACTCCTATTTAAACAAGTGTCATATGAAATGACTCCACGCGTAATTTACGGCCGAATATATGATATACCAGTTCTCATTTTAATTTCTCACTCTATCTATATTATATATGAATCTTTAAACAGCACATTTTATTTGTATTTCAGTTATGTATACATTAGATTAAACATAGCTTCATATCGATTTTTCTGAAATTCATCGAAAACTAAGCATGTTAATAATTTCTTTATAACGACTTTTTAAAATTTTAATTAAGGGTTAGAGCAAGGTTCATGTTTATAAAAAAAGTAAATAAAGACTATTCAACTGCGTCAGTTAATGTAAATAAACATTTGTGCTTTCGATGTTTCAGAATGCAATTTCAGTTTTTATTTCATTAACGAAATAGTTATACAAGGTTGTATTTTTTAATGTCAAAAAAAAAAAAAAAAAACATTTTTAACTCCTATAAGAAAAAAAACTATTCGAAAGAAGAAAAGTGCATATAAATTGTAAATGAATATTTTTCAGATACTAATAAAAATCAGCTTGATTTTTGGTACACATACTATTTTTCAGAGAATACAATACTCCATTTCCTTCATTTACATGGTTGTTTTAATTAGAAGTTTCTAAAAATTTTTATTTATTTTAAATAAAATCTGTGATGGTTTTAAATATTTTTTTCAGTTACATTTATAAGGGGAAAATTAAAAATTTTATTATTGTAGAACAGTTATATATGTATATATATATATATATATATATATATATATATATATATATATATATATATAAAAATTCGAATATATTTTAAAACTTTTTTTTAGATATACTTGAGAGCTAGTCTAAAAGTACTGAAGTTTAAATCACATGAAAAAATAATTTTATTTCTGCATATTTTTTTAAATTTAAGCTTAGTAGTGCAAATTGCCCACTCCCATGTCATGTGGGAGTGATACAGTGATTAAAGTGTAATTGTGAAAGGATTAAATAAGAAACAATATGCAATGAAAACAAATATATGGGAAAAAATTGGTCTTAAAATATTTTACAAACATTTCAAAAGTTAAAATCAAAAACTCTTTTTATAACTCCTTTTGAAAACTATAAATTAAATAGATTACTTTATGTACAGCATAGGAATTATGTAGTATTTATAGAAATTCAATTATTGTTTTAAAATTAAATATCTTGGCAATTTTAAGCAATCCTTCTATTTTACTAAATGTTTTAACATATATTATGATGCTATTTCCAGTTAAATTTTTATCCATAATTGTAAAAAAATTTTTTTTTCAAATCTGCTGTAATTTTGTAAAGAAAATTTCTGAAAAACAAAATTTTAAAAATATGTTACTTGATAAGTCCATCAATATAATCCATCATCATTCTAAACAGTGAATTCCATGCGAAATTGTCTATTCAGAATAATGAAAGATATAAAAGTTATTTTCTAAAACTTTTCATTGTGTTTAAATGATTATTCTAATATTTATGCACTAAGCAAATAAAATTTTTGCATAATTTAATATAGATTTAATTTAGTTTAGCCCATTAATTAAAATTTTCTAACTTTGAGCTCTCTCTCTTTTCAAATTTTTATGTCATGACCTAGTGTTAGGATACTCGTCAGAATAAAAAAGTTCTAGATTATATCCTAGTCAATTCTGAATATGAATGGATTTATGTATTTTTACACACATATCTATTGCAAAGGATGAGAGCTAATTTCTCCTGAGTTTTGGACTAGTCGACAGTTATATGCAGTTTTTATTTCACTAGTTACTTATTTGAGTCTTACCAATTTGATGAAGTAAACATAGTTGCTTATTAGGGCATAAAAAAATCTTGGTAACATTATTTTTTATTATAGTTTTGCTTATACCTTTGGTTTGGATGTCTGAAATTTTTATTCTGATTGATTGAAGTTTCCACACATAAATCAATAAAATATAATTTGCAAAATTGATATTATTTTCTATCAAAAAATGACCAAAGGAAAAATAAATTTCCAGGAGTTACTCACAATTTTCTAAAAGTCAATCTAAAATTTTCAGAGCTCTGAAAAAAAAAGAGTTTTCTGGTGTGTCAAAATGATTCCAGGAATGTACAAACCTTATATAAAATTTTTTAAAGGATAAAAAATAAAAAGAATTTTTCTGTATTTAAAAATTTATTACAAATTTAACTAACTTTCACATTTTATTTTTGGAACATTAATAGTATCACTTTGCTCAGATTTCACTTCAGTTACAGGAATATCACTTGCTACATTTTCTTCTTTTTCAGAGTTAATTTCCTCTCCAGATGTTTTATCTTCAGTTTGCTTTTCAGCTAATTTTGGTGGTAACATTGTCGGTGGGCCGTTATCTCGTACATCATAACTGTGATGAGGTAAAGTTTCAAGCCATTGCAACATACTTAAAAACAAGTAAAGGAAAATACTTACACACACAAATAAATATTATTGAAAAAATATTTAGAAATAAAATGATGTACAGCATGATGATAAAAGTAACCAATAAAAAATAGAACTTTATACTGCATATTATTTTTAAAAAACTAATAATCATAATTAGCTTTTCAAAAATATATAGAAGCCCATTGGCATACACACCAATTTAATATTTTCAAATAGAAAAGTTTTTAAAATATTCAGAACAAAATGTTAATTTAGAATTCTTATCAAAAAATTTAAAGTTACGATAAAATTTTAAAAAAATTTCATAAAATGCTTAAAGAACTGAGAAAATTTTTAGTATTTTTAATTCAATGAATATTAAGCTCCTTTACAATAAATGAATTAATAAACACAAACACAAGACTAAAAAAAGACAAAATTAATACTCAAAATATTTATTAATGAATTTTTATCTAAAAAGTGAAAACATTTTTTATGAAATTAATGTTCTGATAAAATCAATTAACAATAGAATTTATGTATTTGCATACATAAATTAAATGATACACACAGTGATATATAAATATATACAGACACATCATGTAACTAAATGATGTAAAATTAAAAAAGAACAAACATTTAATACAAATTTTGAATCCAATAATATACTAATAATAATTACATAAAAAGTTATTATAATTATAAACATTAAATCATTAAAAATTATTAATATAAAATTGCTTCATAATAATGAGAAAATTTCCATTAACACAACATAAATATTGTCATAAATTAATAAATCTATGTAAGCAAAATTAAATAAAATTAATTTCTAGAATGATTTTATTAAGTAATATTACCTTATGATAAAATATTTTAACAATAAAAACTAATTTTTGATAATAAAAAAATTATGGAACAAAATTTTAAAAAATCAATTTTGCATAGCACATCCTATTGATACTGCCAAAAAATGTACATTATGTAAAAAAATTTTATTGAGGTAATTTGTTTTTCTAATTCTTATAAAATTAGCAAACAAAAGTTTCCACAAATTATGCAAGATTAAATAGATGCAGTGGTGCCATCTATATACTTTTAACAGAACTAAATATACTGATGCTGCAGTTGCTAACTTTTATGAACTCATGAGCATCAGTAAACCAATAAACGTTTTAAAATCAAATGTTCATAAAATAGAAAAACTAATGATAAATGCTAAACTTATATTTTTTTATAAAATTCGATTATTATAAATAAAGTACTATCACAAAAATTATTAATATGTCATGTCTAAGAAACACATGCAAAATAAAATTCATTTTAAAAAATAACTTCAGCTTAATGTTTATTGATGAAGGTAAAATAATAATTTATTATTTTCTGTTTCCAAATTACATTTTTAGAAACACTTTTCCTTTTTTTAATATAGAAAAGCATTTCACCTTAAATGTATCTTAACCTTTTAGCCATTCATCTTTCATATTACATAGTCGCAACACTAAACATTTTATTTGTCTAATACTTGAAAGTTGCTCCTCATTTTCATTATGTTTTCAACTATTTAATAGTCTGATACTTCATTATGTATTTAAATTCACATTAAAAAAACAACAACTTGAAATGAAGTTTCAGGGAGCAGAGGGTTTATTGTTGAAGTTCATTGAGTAATTCCATTTCACTAACATTGTCATGTAAATGTTCTTGGCTTTCATCAGTTACAGTGGTTTTCTTCAATAAAGTTAACATGTTAAAATGATTTAGATACATCTTCTGCAACATATTTCCTAACATAGATTGACAAGTGAACTGTATCTAAAATATCAGCTGCATAAGGCGATTCCAAGCCATGATTTCTCCTTTCATATAAATACCTTACAATATTTACACTTGAACTTAATCATTATCATCTATACTTAGGCTGTCAGATGGGAATTATGTTAAGTAGGAAAAATTATACCTTACTTGCTTCAAAAGCATCAAGGACCTTGCGCCATAAAACAAAAACCAACCAAAAGCATCCAGGATTTAACTGTCAGCAGTGCAGTTAGTTACTCAAAATTTGAAGAAATTACAACTCTCCAACAAAAATGTTGATCCAAGTTTATCAATCATAAAATAAACAAGTCAAGGACAGAAAAAAGGCAAAAGAAAATTATTAGTAAAAGAGATTTTACAAAATTTTAGTTCATAAATATGAATTAAAATTATCATTTTATCTGTATTATGATATGGTCAAGCTACTAGTTTGTTAAGTTGTGAATATATTTATAAATTAGAAGTTTGAAAAATGAGTGTCAATTATAGTTATAAATAATGATAAATAAGGATAAGAAAATATTTTGCTTATCAGTTTTGAAAAATTGAAAATTACTAGCTAAATGAATGATTCCATTTTAATCATAATATAACAGGGATAGAATTAAAAAATAATTAAAATTCTCTTTTCAAAATATGTATTGAATGTATGCCTACTCACACTTTTAAATTAAAATTGAAAGAACAGTAAAATTATAAAAATATTTTTCGATTTCAAAAATAGGTTTTTCTCATCATATATGATTGGTTACTTAATAAACATTTACAAAATTATGAAAATGTACAAAAAAATGTTTTTGGAAACAACGAGAAAATTTTTTATAATAATTTTAGGGTAAAAATTTTTTTAATTGTTTTGCATTATTATTGTTTCCTTGTTAAGATGTCATTGCCTTAAAAATGATTGATGAATAAAAAGTTATGACATCATATGCCCAGCATTCATTTACATACTGATAATGAATAAATTACATTCAATTTATAAGTAAAAAAGATGCTATTAATTATTCAAATGATTTTGAATAAAGGATACGATTTTTCTTCTCTTTCAGTTTTGGCAATATTTGCACAAATTTTTTCTCGTTTAAACTCTTCTATTATAACCTGAAAAATGAATAATTATTCATTAAAATACACATATGATATTCTCAAGATAGGAATACACTAAATAAAAATTAAAAGCAAGCTTCAACTGATGATGCAAAATACAAATATTGAAGAGGACAGAATTTAATAAATTAAAATTGCAAAAATACAAATAGGAATATCAGCAGTAAAGACACAAAAAAGAAATAAAAAAAGATTGAAATATTTTTGGGGAAATTTAATAAAAAAGGAGATATATTTATGATTTTCTGTTATTCCTGATTTAATATATGCCAAAAAGAAATTAAAAGAACCAGACTTAAAAGGCTGGTTACTAAAATTTGTGTGTTAAGATTAAGCAGCAATATATTAAATTTAACCAAAAGTTTCTGAATTGAAAATATAGGATATTATTTTTTAAAATGATTTTTAAAAAATGACAAACATTGAAATATATTTATGTAACTTTGTCCAATTTTCTTTATTTTTACTAACTACAAAATTTGAAGTATTTATAATTTTTAATTTGAAATAATAATAAAATAACAATAATGCCTACATTGTATGCTTCCCATTTTAAAGGTTCATGTATACCATCTGAGCCATATTTTGAGTCATACCAGTCATAATGTAGTTCTTCTAACATTAAACCCAGTCCTGGAGCTTTAGGTATATCAATCTGAAAATAAATATATCATTATATTAAAAAATACCGAAAACATGCATTAAATCGGTTTAAAAAAATCTCTGTAACAAAAAGTAATTAATGCAAAAGTTACAATATAAGATGTACCCCAAAGTGTGCACATAAGAGTATATTATTTTACATATTAATGCAGCATTGCATTTTAATTATTATTTATTTTTTGAGAAATGATTGCAGTTACATGAGATTTGAAAAATATTAAAAAATATGATTTGATAATGATTAAATAAGAGATCCTTTAGTCATAATAAACAATAACAAAAATTGTTTAACATGAATCAAAGAAAAATTTTTTTAATGTTATTATGAATTTATGAATAGTAAAATGTTTAATAAATAACGACATTCATCCTTCAAAATGACCATATTAATAAAACATAGCTCCTTTCCATTAATTCACTGTGCAAAACAAAGTTTATTAAAATCAAAATATATATAAATTAGATGAAAAAAATGAAAAGCATAATTAATGCAATTATTATTTATACAAAGTTTCAATTTGAATTATTTCTCTTTTTTCTTAGATCATTACTATTTAATAAATATATAGTTAGTTTACTCTGTTTACTTTTATTAATTTTTTAAAATTATTCAAACCATTGTATATGAATATATATTCTAGATTTTTTTATTTCATTATATTCAATAGACTTCAAAAACTATTCATAATTTAATACAATTTTATTATTTTTTTTCTAAAATTTCATGACAGCAGCTGTTAATTATGTAACTACTGCTAATTTGTCAGTTTGATAAATTTCTTTGATAGAATCACCAATTTTTCAAATTCATCAACTTCATTAAGTAAAGCTCTGACTTTTCCTCACATATTATGCAACCTTCTTCCCAGTGTTTCTAATCATCTAAAAATAATTAGATATTTTTGCTTGAGCAACAAAACTAAGAACATTTTTGCTAATTATATTATTGCTGACATCTCTTAAGTTTCAGATGAAACATAAATGATATACTTAACCAATTTAAATTTTCCACTATCAAATTTTTCTTTAAATCTGTATTCAATAGAAGATTAACAGTGAAAAAGTAGGGAACTTTTACTTTTAATTCATAAGTAACAATATTAAAATTACTGTTACTCATGGATTATTATTATTTAAAGAAACAATATTAAAATCATTGTTACTTATGAAGTTAAAAGAAAATTAACTCCATAAGAAATAATTATTTTGTCAATTTGATAATAAATTAAAAGAAAAAGTATGCTTTATATTTATTGGGTTTAAAATAGCCTAGAATACAATTTCAAAGGCATATACGTGGTTCTATGATTTAAAATTTTAAATTTATGAAGTAAATTTTCAACATTTTTCTCTTGATGACATAATTTTAAAATGTGATGTATTAATTTCAGATGCATTAGATTATGATAGTTTTAGTATTTTACAGTTCAATGGATTAAAACCTCAAATATTTAATGATATAAAACTGGAAACTTTTTATTAATCCCTTTGTCAATGAAATCAAAAATTATTTATAATTTAAATAAACTCAAACTTTATGAGTTCAAAAATTAAATTTTTTAAAAGCTTATAATTTTTTAGACCTCTTATTGTATTAATGCATGAAACATTTAGAGTTAAATGTTTGCTTGGAATGACACAATTTTGCAATATTTCTTTTCTAATAAACATATGATATATTTATATGTATACATAAATTTAACACATTACACAGTAAAGGATAAAGAATTTTTTTTATCTTGCAGTAAACAAATTATTGTTTTCAACAATTACTTATAATGCAAATATTGATGAAACTAAACTCAGTGCTAAGTGGCATAACAGCCCCCAATCTAAGGTGTACAGTGCCCATATCTGTTTTCTTAAACCAGGACCTTAGCCACCTTACAAAGCATGCCTTGTAAGGTGGTCAGCCTAATGCGAAACCCCCAATACTCAGTTCCCAAGCATGTTTGGTACTCAATTTTATCAACCTACTGTAGAGATGAAAGGCTGAGTCAACCTTACCCAGCCTGACGAAACCATTACACTACTGAGCTTCTAGTAAAATTGCAAAATGGATGTTCTTTGAGTCTACATTCTGATATAAACTTGCACAAATTTAAACTGAAAATAGAAATTCTTGTAATGCAAAAAGTTAAAAATAAAGTTTCAATTTTTTTTAAGAAAAATTTTATTTATATTAGAATTAAAATGTAGAAATCGACTTCTTCACTTAATTAAATTATTAAATGGAAATTTTAATAATATTTAAGCTGGAAACTAATGATTTGGTTTGGTTCTCTTTTCATATCACTTTTTGCATATAAAGGCTAAATTGACTGAAATCTACAGACAAAGATGGATTTCAAATCACCATAAACATCCATATGCAAAATCAGAATCAAATCCACAAACTGTTGAATTGAAAATCAGAGAACAAACTATTCAACTACCAGCTCAGCCAGTAAGACAGTAACCGCATTTCTGGCTAAAATAACAATGCTTTCAAAGTTAAATCTTTATGGTCTTTATAGATTCTGAAACATTTTAAATCTTAATAGATTCTGCAAAAATTAATGCAAACTATCTAAAACAGGATGAAGTCGATTCTGTTAAAATTTAGATTACTCACAACTTCTGCCTACTTTCACATTGTGGAGGCAATTCAAGAATTTTTGGATTAAATCAGAAAAAATTTTTTTTATAATTTGGACTTGACTTCCAGGATCTAATTTTTTCTCAGGAGGAAAGTGCTTGTGGGCTGTAAACAGTTTTGCAGTGATGAATAACTGGAAAATCTTGTAACCATTTGACTTAATAAGCTGAGAGCACAAATGTATAACATAGAAGTTCTGCAGATCATGGTCAGCAGTCATAAATACTTAAATGTCGATGAAATATATCAAAAAGTACAGGAAACTTCATATATGCAACAGAATTCATTTTCAAAAAAAAAAAAGTGTCATGTTTCTTTGTTATAATCAAACAGGATTTATTATTTGATTAAATTCTGTTTTGATAACATTATGAAATCCAATACACTTGGTTTAATTATTAACCATTATTAAAACTCAGGATTTAATTTTCTCATGTTAATTAAGAATTCAAAATTAAAAACATTAAATTTCATGACTGTTAAAAATTTGATTGAAAAATAATTAAATAATTTTTACAGCAAATGCAAAAATTTATTTTTTGTAATAACTCTCATGTGAACTAGATAGAACTGAATAATAAATGAAAATAATACATATATATGCATATTATTGTTATTACACTTATGTGTGTAGTAGTGTTAATTCACTTTACACAAAATGCACTTATGTATGATGCATATATATGAGCATTTTGTAAAATAAAATATTTATATAAAGCAATAAACAAATTTACCCTTTCATTTTCCCAGGTTTTCTCTAAAACACTTTTATCAGCTAAATTTCTCATAAAAGCAATAGCTAGACCAACCATTTTGCGAATTTGATGCAGCATGAAACTTTGACCTTTTATTTTAATCACTGAAAATTCTAAGCCTTCAGATTCAAAAGGTGGAGTACACTGAAAATATTTAAAATTAGTTTTCCTAGTTAAAATACTATTAATTGAATTTGCATAGAAATTGTTCCGTATTTTTTAATTGTTAAAATAATTTATACTTTATTTTCAAATTTTTGTAGATGAAATCACAAAAAAATGTTATTCATTTTCATTCTATTTAAATACATTTCATTGGTTACATTTTTAATTTTTGCTTAACTAACTGTGATGAGAATAATTCACAAGAAAGTAAGGCAATATGGTATAATAATATGTCCATAAGATAGAATAGAATAATTCACTACAAGCCAACAAAATATACATGATATTTTAAATCAAATACCAAAAATGACTAAATTAAATTTTAAAAAATACAAATCTTTAAAACAAAAACAAAGTTTTCAATTTAAAATAATATTAAAATAGGTAGTTAAATCAAGCACAAAATTTATAAAGATTCAAGCATAGAATTACATAAAGATATATACTGACATTATTTTACTGCTAAAACAATGAAAACAAAAGTAGAATATGAATAAATTAAAAGTACATGATTTTAACAAAACAAGATATGGCCAGAAATCTTGTTTTGCTAAAAGCATGTATAGGAAATTGTTGGACATCAATAATTTATCTGCAAGCAGAATTTTTAATGAAGCAACTAGAAATAGAAAGTCATGTCAAATTCATACATTTTTATTTTTTTTATCAAAAATTTGTATAATTTTTAGAAAATTGCAATACTAAAATAATAGCAAATAAATTAAAATAATTCAATCATTTGGAGAATATGATGTGATAACATTAAATTAACATAAGGCTAAAATATTTTTTATTTATGCTTTTACATGGAAAGTGTTATAAAAATGAGAAAATAAACTATCTAGACTTCCACTAACATTTCTTAATAAAATATTCAAAATTCCCTGACCATCAAAAATGCATTAATTCCAACAATTTCTTGGGAATTTAACACTCTTATAACATTTGCATAAGTATATAATTTAACTTTATTATTATACTTATGCAATTGTTTTAAGTGAGTTCAATTCAATAACTGCACATTATTAGAGGATATTTTAAATCTTGTTTGTTAGCAACATTAAATTTTTAAAATTTGAAAGATACTATAAAGTATATTCTTTTTTAACATTATACCATTAATTTCTTCAATTATGTACTCAAAAGTATGCAAATTGATAGTTAAAATTTTAGTGATTTGATTTTCTATCAAATATTTTATTGAAAATTTAATCAAAATATATAATGCTTAATACTATATAAGTTATAATAAATATTAATACTATATAAATAATATTAGTTTCAGATATTTTAATTTTATTTATATTTTTAGCCTAAAAAGTGACAGTTTTAATCTTGAAATAACAGTAGGTTTTTCAGGCAACATATATAAAAACCTACTTAAACTTAGTGTAAACAAATTTATTGGTATATAAGAATAAAAATTTATCTACTTGTTATTTAGTAGTCTTTTTAATTACCATTAATCTAAATATATCATGTAATGATCATGTCTGTTCAAGTAACAAAAATCCATGTTGAAAAAATTATATTTGAAATTTATTGTATCATACAAATTCCTAATAATATTGGAACAGAAAAATACTTCTCAAGAAATCTTTTGTATATTTTTGCTTCAGAAAAAATATTATAATAATTTAAATGAAAAGATAATTAGTTAGAGCAACAATCCCACCTGCACACAATCTATCTCACTGAACAAAATTGGGAAGCACAAATTAAAAATCTATTGAGAAATTGAAATAAAAACGAGACGTCGAGTATGACGAGAAGATGAAACTGGAAATCATGATTTTTAATTTTCATAATATAATAAAAATATAATTAAAATTTTATTTTTTATAATAAAAAATAAAATTCAATTTCATCTTTAAGAACCCAAAATACATAAAAAGTAATGTAGCAGATCTGTTCAGCTAAGTTTGAATGCTGCAGCAAAGTGTAACTGGTAATGAAATCACATCATTGAAAACATTTAAATTAGATAATTAAAAAAGTATCAGCTTTGATGTAGGGAAAATTAATGTTTTAAGAAATTTTCTATTCATTAATCACTCAAATAGGGTAACAGCAATAGTAAATTTTATAAAACTTGATAAAAATTAAGAAGGCATTTTGTTTTGAATTTACCTCACATGATAGGATATACCTTTTGCAACTTGGATCACCAGGCAACCTAATAAATTAATTCAAAATGTAATTATAAAATCAAAATAATCAGAGAAATAAAAAAGTAATATAAAATTCAATATTACCTTCCAGAAGTAAAGTTGTAAAAATTGTGAGTTCCTATGTAATTCTTCATAAATTCATTCACCTCTTGAATTTTAGCCTCTGAGAACAAAATCATTTCAGGTATATTTTAAAGGAAATAAATGAAGCATATAGTGCATATTTCTTAACTTTGGAGAATAGAAATAGCATTTAAATTTATTAAGTTGATCTACTTTTCTTAAATTTCCTGTACAATTCAGTTTAGTTAAAAAAACGATAAATAGATATTTTTATAATTAATTTGAACTTAATACTCCTGATTCGAATTTGTTACTCAAACATAAATTACTTAATATATTCCTAATATTTGTCATGAAATAATTTTGTCAGAATATTTCATTGGAAAAGTTAGGAAGTACAGTGAACTGATTAGGAACACCTTGTACGAGTTGAAGATTGTGTCTCACAGGCACCAACACTTTTAACTATATATAGCAAACTATCTAGGTTACAATTGCTTGTAAATTAATGAGACACATCTCTTTAAGACAGACAATATATGTATCAAGTGATATATATTGTTAATCGCTTGAAGATCATTTTTTTATTTATGTATACTTATTGAGAAAATTATCTTGTTATTCTCAGCATGGGCTTTTGACATTTTCCTAGGGTAATCAATTACACTATGGAAAATGATTCAAAGGTATCCATTCAAATTTAAATAATCAGAATTTTAGTAATTTGTGCAATCTAAAGTATTGATGGTTTATGGTGAAAAATTTGGGGGTATTGGATAATAAGTAAGTTGATGATTTGTCTAATGTGATATATACTTGTAATAGAACCTTTTGTTAAACAGTATTAAGATGTTTCTTGTTTATCAAAAGATAATTGACCAAAATATTTTGATTAAGATAGTCTTCAAGTAGAGAATGGATAATCAGACGTAAATTGTTTGATGATGTGATAATTCCTTTGCTAGTATATAATTTGTTTTCATTTCTTTCTTTTTTATCATGTGTTTTTATCTATTAAATATTTAACTTTCAATAATGTCGATGTAAAGAAATGCTGTATTATTTAAAAGAGAAATTCAAATTATTGATTGCTTATAAACTGAATTACAGTTGGACCAGATTTTAAATTTACTTATTTTATGAACACATGAATGAACTAAAGTTTATTAAATATTTTTGACATCTGCTTAAAAGGCTGATTGCTTTGTGCATTATTATTTAGGAGCAATGTTGTATTACATCTGAATCACTTCAATATACGGCAAGCACTAAAACACCATTAATATAAAAGGCTTGATTGCCCAATGTTGAAAAAGTAAGCTACTTCTGTTTTGAACTTTCCAAGATTACAAATCAGTTTCTTTTACATCTGATTATCCAGAGAACAGAACAAATAATCATATGGGACTATACTTAAGAAATATAATGAATTATCAAGTTATTAAAATAATATTTTTCAAAATCAGATTTGATCAGCTTATGTTCTTATACAGTGTTCCTCCATTTTTCTAAAAAAGATAATGCATGTTCCATCTATTGAAAGGTAGTGTCACTGATAGTTTAACCATATAAAAAAAACTTGTGATAAGTAATAACCACAGAATGATCTTCATAGATAATGAATTCGTAAAGTGAAAAGGAGTAAAATCTTCACAGTAACAAGAAAGTTGTGGTCTAAAAAAGTCAATTTATAAGTTTCTTAAAACAGTTATGTGTCAAAGGATGTAAATTACAAATCTGTTATAATGTGTCATAGAAAATTTTTTTAATTTAGCATTCATAATAAATTAGTATATGAAACTTGTGTAGCACTTTTTACTACTATAAGTCAGAAACATTCTTGAAACAAAATAAATTTTTAATGCATAATTCAGAAATGATTATAAAATATTCTTTTCAACCGATTTAAAATTTAGTTTTTATTTTCAATGCATCCCATTTATTACAATTAAAAAAAAAGATTAAGTTTAATCTTAATCTTAGAATATTGGAGAATAAGTTGAAATTATAAAAACACATAATAAGTTTGCCATACATGTTTCAATTTTAAATAAAACTAATGCAAATAAATTTATTCAAATTTCATTAATTATAATTGCATTAATTTCATTTCAAAAATATTTTTCCAGTACAACAAATCTGTCTTTGAAATGTATGTTTTATAGAAAAATTAAAATAAATGATTTATCATTTTCTAATATAAACAATAATGATAAACAGCAATAAAACACTAAGTTATTAAATGCAATTACAAATTACTTCAGTTACAAATTGCAACAATTTTTTTCTTCAAGAACATGTGATTTGAGCAATCACATTATTCTTTGCATAAGGAATTAATTTTAAAAATAAATAAATAAATCTAACATTTCAAAGCTAGATTTATCTATTTGTGTTTTTGAGATGATATCAGAGTAACAAAGTAATGCAATGCTAGAGAAAATAATTTACATGTTAGTTTTGTTGATATATAGCATATTCAAACTGTTAAGATTAAAGACATTAAAATTTATATATTTATTTATTTTTGTAATAAATATATAAATACTATAGAACAAGTTTAATGTACTTGAAGAAACTTCCTCATTTTAGCAATGTCCAGCATAATTGTAAAGTGATTATGCATTTTCATATAAAAAGATTAAAGAGTACCTGTTGTTCGATATTCCTCAATATTTCCTTCAATATTAGATTCAAATGCAAATGTTGGTAACATATAAGAATATGTTCTAGCATCACAAGCAATTTTTGCATCAAATGCTTGAGTAACTCTTCTTACAGCTGTAAAGAAACACAATTAAAATAAACAAACTGATAAAAAAAATTTCATAACTGTTCAAATTACTTACACATCTATAATGAGCTATTTAAAAAATTCCATAAACTTTTAAACACAGTATAAAGAAATATTTATAAAATTTGTACATTAATATTTAAATTGTACATTGAATTTAAAACAAATACATTGAAATTTCATTGCACAAGGAAAATATTTCAAAATACAAGGATATTAAATTCGAAGAAAAATTTTCACATTTACTCGTAGGAAATTTTGTATTATTTATTATTTTATTAAAAAATCTACTAGTGTTTTTTTTTAGATATTTTGCACATTTAAACCATGCATGTTATTTGTAATACATCATATTGTTGCTTGGTCAGTATAAGATATGAAAAACACAAAAATTTATGGAAAATATATTTTAAAGTACCCAGTGGGGCAGAAGTTTTCTAATGAAAACATAAAAACTCAAGAAAACCAGCATATTCTAAAAGTAAAATACATGAGAATATTTTGTACACAAATCAGTTATAATGTTGCATTATAAAGCATATTACAAATAATACATAAGACAATAAGTTTCACTAAAATCTAAATAATTTGCCTAAAAGTTTTAATAATTAATAAGTTTATTCATAAATTATAAGTTACATTAAATGAGTATACACGAATCTTGTATGCATGTAGAAATTTTACTACTGATTTAAAAATAGAGAATAATAATTAAAAATATGCAATTTTTAATACTTACCAATGACTCTTATATCAGGTGGCATATAAAGATTTAATTTTTTAGGAAGATCATCATTTATTTCATTTGCTGGAATTTTCAATGAAACAATATTTCTAACAGCAGAAACACCTTTATCTGTTCGAGCAGCTCTTTGAAATTTCATGGTCTTTGGATGATTAAATTCATCTTGCAGAATAACATTTGCCTTCAGCAAAGCATTCAATAACTCTTCTTCTACTGTAGATACATTTTGATTTCTATAATAAATAGAATCACATTATTCCAATATGATGTACATTTTTAAATAATAATTATTATTTTATAAAACTAACGAGTCAATATAAAAATTGTTTTTACCATTCTATTAATTCACAATAGAAATTTCTGTATAAAATTATTATGTTTAGTAGTTATTAAATTTCTTATTAGAAACTTATGTATAAAACTATTAATTTACAAAATAAATAATTGTATAAAATTATTAAAATACATAAGATTACCAAAAAATTGTTCAATTTTTCTAAGAGAATATTTTTTATAATATATAGTATTAATTCCTACTATCATATCAATAGCATTAAAGGCATTTGCTATATATTTCATTCCAGTGTATCATTCATGCAGTATTGATATTTAAGATACTTAAAAAATATACAGCATTTTAGTCTTGATGAAAAAATAAATCTATAACAATTACTTAAAAGATGATTTGAATTATTCTGATTAATAAGTAAATTAGTTATTATGTATAATGATAGAACATAATTATAAAAATTATCAAGGAAGTAAAAACATTTACTATAATACACATATAAAGCAAAATAAATTTAAAAAAGATTATTGATTTTTTTAACTCACGTTTTTACACATGGAATCATTAACATTTTACAAAATATGAAATACACCAATCAAAATAAGTTCTACACATGCAATAAATAATCAGTTGCTGATAATGGAATACAAACCTCACTGTAACACAATATTATAAGAAAAATACTGAGAATATCCTCCTCACTTAAATTCAGAGTTTCTTTGTAAAGAATTTGAAAACAAGATTTTCTCAGAAATCATAGAAGAACAATATATTTTGTTAAAGAAATTCTACTAAGAACCTGACTAAATTATTATCATAAAAAGAACTCATGCATTGAGATAAAGAATGAAAATTTCAAATTAATGAGGGGGTAACTTGTTCAATAATTTAATTTTAACTCATAATTTACAGAAACAATAAGAGAAATAAAGCTAAAGAATATAAATACAAAAATACTAAGCAGTCTCAAATTAAAGGTTGCATTCTCAAGACTAAATATTTAAAGAGAATAAAAAAAATGTAAAATTCATATATGAATGCATATAGATTTTTTGTTTTTAAATTTCTTAATAATGATTAGACAATATTATGCACAATTATATTGTCTATTAAAATATAGCTTTGAGGAAAATCAATGAAAAGTGAGATGAGTAGAAATGAAGAAAATAAATTTTTTTAGATCTAAAAATAAGTGTTCCATTTCATAAAAAAATAGCAGTGCTAAATTTCCTAAACTAAATTATTATTTTTTTTACAAAATATAAGATAAAAATCCAAAATATGAAAATTAGCACTTGGTCTTGTGATGCATAACTTCAACTAATTTAATATTTTTATCATATGATCAAAATTCTAATTTTGTTAATTTTCAAATGTATTAAAACTTAGTAATAAAAGTAATTAGAATATGTTACAATTTTTTTTTTAAAAAAAAGTCAAAAGAATAGAGATTTAGCAATAAAAGTGTTCACAAATATAACACAATAAATCTTTAAGTAATCAATATTTATTACTAAATGAAATATCAATTTAAATGTGAGCAAATAATATGAAAAAAACTTGCATTAGCTCTAAACTCAAAATTATGTTAATCTTTTATCAATTTGTAAATCTCAACCAGCATACATAATAAATGAAAATAGTATCAATAAAGCATAATAGTTTAGTTAAACTGAAACAGTGGGATTAATTTAAAATAACTTTAATATTGTATTAAACTAAATATAGTAAAACTCTAATAATCCAAATATGTTGGGACCACACTCCATTCCGATAATAAAAAGATTTTCATTTGGAATTTTTTGAAAAAAGGTACAATTTTAACTGATTATAGTATATTGAAAATAGAAATAAAAAATATGTATTTTTAAAGAAAAAGAGCTTTTAATCAATTAAATGAAAAAGGACTGCTTTTACATGTTATGGAATTTAAGTGTTGTCCATTAATACAGCATGTATGTATGTACAGAGTGGTAAATGAAAGTCATTGTTTGTGTTGAACATGGCAATGTCAATGCTGATCACATCAAGTCAACTTCAACTTGGACATTAAAGTCATCGTCTTTCTCAACACTTTCAATAATTTGACCATCATTTGCAATTTGAAATCCAGTATTTGGTTCATAATTCCTTCTCTTATATTTTTAGTACTAACTTCTCAACATCCAAGAATTTTCAAAAGAATGTTTCTGAATTTTTAATTGACACGTCATTTTAATCTTCTTTTGACTTCCCTTTTCTTAAGCTCTTTCTCCTTTTAATTCTCTTCTTCAGTCTAATTTATTTTTCTAAAATTCTGAGTGCAGTTCAGATAATCAACGACTTGAATGTACAGAGTTTGGATACATGCAAGTCAACTTTATAGCATTTAATTTGCAAATTTTAAAGCCAATTAATATTAAGGAACAAATCCAAATATATTATGGTATATTAAATATGCAATGTCATTTTACAACATACATATATACAAATATGTGATGCTGAATAATTTCATGCAATTTAAAACATTTTAAATAATATTCATTTGTTTCAAAAATAACAAAATAAATTTTATACATCTAATAGTATATAAAATACATTAAAAGTAATTTTCAATCAGTTATTAATAATAGATTATGGGAAAGGAAGTTTTTAATGCCATTAAACATAAAATAATTATACTGTCAACTAATAAATTTTTCTCCCTTTTTAAACCCACGAAACACTTTGAAAAATTGCCACAATGGTAAATTTGAAATTAAAATATATATTCATTGATTGTTTAATGCAGTTTTACAATGAAATTAATTTGTACTATTTACTAGTTATTGTTTTAAAAAAAATTGTTATTTTTCACTGAGATAAATTATACTTCTTTACATGACTATATTTTTGAATATTAGATTCAAAATTTTCAGATTTTTTCTTTACATTTACTTTTTAATGATAACATAAGTTAATGCCTGGAATTCTGAACTGTGATGCTAAATAACTATTTTACTGAGAAACAATTACATTTTCTTTAGAAATAAAAATATTCTGATAAGTTTTCTCTTTTAGAGAAATTTGATAATTTTTTAATCAACTATGATTTTAGTGCATTTCAAGTTTTCATGTCACAAATAACACTGGATTGTGAAAATATTCCTTCACCACATTCAACATTCTTCTGTCATTGGCAATAACAACATGCATAACATTGAAAGAAGAGACGTTTAACCTAATCTTGAAAATGCAATCACAACAGCTTTCAGAAAAAATTTTAAATTTACATTTTGGAATGACAGCTTTAAATATTTCAAAAATATTTGACCACCACAAAAAATTCATTCTGCATCTTATTTACATGGTCTATAGTAGCATTATAACATTATTTATCAGTTCATATGCACTTTAATTGCTAATTATTTTCAAATTGATTACCCGATTCTTCAGACGTCATTGAAGGTATAAGACTTGAAATATTCATAAAATCTGATAAGCTTTTATAATAACTTTTGCATTTTGGAATTTAAAGTAAAAATAAATCAAACATGTATTATCCTGGGGCAATTTTTTCATTAAGTTATCGATTGTTTCTTGGTAATCTGTTCAGTGAGATTTGAATAGTAATTGTATCCATGAATACAGATCTTTTTTCAGCAATCTATGACATTTAATAAGCAGATGTATAAATACCAACATTATAAATTTACACTCCTACTGATTACAAGATGTTTAAAAACAGAGATTTAGTGACAAAAATGGCATTTTTACTCTAAGAGATTTAATAACTATAGGTTACATTTTTTACATATTGATTGAATGTGAATGTCAGATTTAATTAAATATTTCTCATAACACATAATTTTTATATTGAAATTTGAAATTTTAACTTCTTCAAAAGACAGAAATTCATCCCCAGGATGGAAAATTGGTATTTCTTAAATCAAACATATTAAAAGAATTATAACAAAATAATTCTAAAACAAGAATATATTTTAAGTAATTAAAATACATGTATAATTTAGGTAAATAAAACTGTACAAAACATCATACCTTTGCATACCAAAAAATTCTTTTCCTAAATAGCTTAATAGAAGTACAACTTTTTTTGGCTTGCGAACTCTTTTTGAAGTTTCTGAAAACTTATTCATAATATTGTCAACAGAACCCTACATGAAAGCATTTATAGTTCATTATTTAGCATCCAAATATTTTAAGCAGTATTATACATGAAACATACTTTATAATTAAATCAAAAAAACTAATAATTTAAAACAAACATTTCAATTAATAAAATTTCATAAGATATATATTCTATATAAATATAACCTTTCTATGATCCCACATATATATACATAATATAAATATTAGATAATCTCTCTCATACCCTTTATATATAATCATAATTATTTGATTACTTAATTGCAATCAAGTTTATATATTTATGAACAATCTGTACTTAATTCTTTACTTCACCAGAAAATCATTATTTAATCATATAAATTAAAAAAATTTTTAATAACTATATATTTTCTAAACTGAAACTTAAGAAAATACAACAATAAAATAAACAGTGCTAAATTAATTTACACACAATAAGGTTTGTACAGATTTCAAAGAATAAATTTCCAGGGTCTTAAGTCAAATCAACAATTTCCAGGAGGTATTGACATTCCGCTTTTCATCTTAGTTTAAAAATAATTTTTAACTAAATAAGTATATGCAACATTTTTCTATTATATTTGTAGATAGAAATCAACTAATACAAAAATTAAAGAGATTATTTTTTTTATTTAAGTTAGAATTCTATTTAATGACTACTTCAAAAAGCTTTCATGGAATTTATAGATATAAAAGAAAAATATTTTATTTAAGTAATCAATATATATTGTTGATTTATACATTGTTTAAAATAATGGGTAATTTAAGAGTTTTTAAGCATTTTCAATAGGCTTCTATCCATTAATTTATTTAATATTTCAAGAAATATACAACAACCTCTTGTTAAATATAAATATACTTACTCAAAACAACGATTAGATAAAGTTTTCAGGATGACCTTTTTCTAAATTATTATTTAATAAAAGCAACTCTAAATTTTTCTTCTGTTTACTTTCAAACTCTTTTAATACTACATATAGTTTCCTATTCATATTTAAGGTTTTTCTATTTCTTTAATCATTCAATAGATTTTCTCAATCCTTGGTTATTTATGTATACAAAATTTTGCTGCCTTATTTAAGATTTCATCAAAGAAAAGTACATAATTACTAGCCTTCTTAAGTTTTCTTTTATTAGGATGGAAAAATAAGGTGGAATTTCAAAAACTGTTATATAAGCACACTTTTTTTCAGCACAACTGCACTGCTTTGAAATATAGCACTGCCTGGAAACATTACTTGAGAAAGACAATTTATATTGCTACAAGAACTTTCAGCTTTTAATATTTCTTTTGAAGAAACAAATGAATAAAAATTTTTAGAACACACAAGCACAAGCTATGGGTTCACATTCTTTAACAAAAATGGCAGTAGTAAAAATAACTCTTAAATGACTAGATTTTATGGCAGATACAGCATGCTCTAATAAATATACATGCTTTTTCCCTTTCATATGGGATTTAATTATTGATTCACACATATTTGAAATATACATGTCTTTCTTGCAAAGCAAACGATGGAAATGTGCTTTTTCTGAACTATGACAAATCTAATCTTTGTATGTCTTTTTGAAGATTCCACTGGTCCATGAAAAAACATTTTTCATCAGGCATATTAAATAATTTATTTCAGCCTTTATTTCACTGATAAACAAATTCACCAAAAAATAACTATATGCAATTTCCAACAAGGAGATGTGGAAAATATATTTAAACATTAATATTCAGTGAGTTTTACATAATATAGAGAAAATGAAAGCAAATAGAAAAAGAATGAATTAAAATTGCCAATTTGATTGCACAACATGATGATCTTGTTTGGTGATTACTTCACTTTACACACATAAATCTAAATAGTACTAAAGCAAATTATAATGGAATTATTGTGACTGAACTAGATTTTTAAAAGTTAAAAATACAACAATCTAATATTGATTGTGCCACTATATAGTGGTAACATTAAGTGCTAATAATCAATTAGGTTTTCAGACAATTTCATAAAAAATTTTAAAATATTAAAACAAAAAATATTTTTTAAAAAAATAATAAATACATCAAGGCAGTAAAAATTCCAGGAATTCCATGGGCCTTTAAAATTTTTTTTTGAAATTTAAGGAATTTCATAGAGTTGTGTGAACCCTGATACACAGAAAGAAAATTTACAGTAAAAAGTCAAACTTATGAAAAGTAACAGAGTATATTCATTGAAATAAAACTGAAATTTACTATCAAAATTTTATTTGAAGATTAAAAATATCTCAAATGCAAATTCTTTAAAATATGTATTTGATAATCATATACAAATATAAATAAGACAATTGCTGAATTTTCAATTTATATTCTATACCAATAAATTAAGAAGGAAATTATACATATATTTATTGGGACTAGAGTTTAAAAATGTGAAGCATTATTTGATTACACAACTGCTTAATGTATTAATCAATTGAATGAATCTGGGATGACTTCACAATATTGTGAATTCTATCAGTTAATTAATAAATTGAACACTTGCTGCATTATATGATAACATAAGTGTTTAATGTATTAACCAAAGATAGAATCTAGGATTACTTAACAATTTTATGGATATATATATACCTCAATTTCTTAAGTCACCAAGAATTTTGTATTAATCATTGTTATTCACAAATAACTTCTAAATTGAAAGAAAGGAAAGCTTCTAATTACAAAATTTGAATTTATAATATTGTGTAGTAAATGCTTATTTTTACAAACCTCTAATTTGCAAACACTCATGCTTTTACAAACTAAAGGTAAGTTCATACCAAAACATCATAGATACAAAAATAATTTCAATTTCACTTCATGAACTAAAATTTTGAAACATTTTTTCTATTTGAGAAATTTTGTTGTTGGCGCCCTGCTAGTGCAGCGCCCCTTTGAGTCATAAAAAAGAAACCGGCAGTAGACATATGAGAGTCGCAGAAATAAAGTGTGTGTTTTTATAAAGTTATTGAGTGAGTATCAACTGAGTTTAAACTGAGCTATTTAACATTGGTCCGGAGAAAATCAGCAACCTATGGATTAATATAATGGCTATGAGTGATAATTTATGCCTCTACTGAGTATTGTCAAGTAATTGAGGTATGTGACTGAGTAATTTACATGTTCTGAGAATAGATCTTTATATATATATTGAAGTATTAATAACTATCCAAAATGTTTAAAGGCGTAAAAAAGAGGATTTGATATTAATCGCTATTGAGTTAGGAGAAGATGTCAATGAGAAAACGACTGTTTCAGACTTAAGCAGTATTATAAAACAAAACCAGAAGTACGTGACAGAGAAAGATTCCGTTGTAGAATTAGCAAATAAGATAATTGAAGAGCGAAAGTCCGATGAGTTGTGGCAACTACAGTTAGAGAAAATTAATCTCGAACAGAGAAAATCTGAAGAGCTTCATCAATTAGAATTAGAAAAACTTAAACTTGAAAGAACGAAAATGGAATTCGAAATTGCTTACGTGAAAGCAGAATCTAAGTCAAATTTAGAAGGTGAAAATGTTGAAAATAATCAGACTGAATCTTTACTCTCTCATAAAAAGTGTTCATACTTTAACTATTAAAACTCCTAGTATACCTGAGGGTTGGAGTTATTTTTTTGTATCATTAGAAAGGCCTTTATTTCAAAAAACATCCCTGAGAAATACAAAGCGGAGATTTTGTTAAATTTGCTAGGAAAAAGGGCGACTAATGTGATAACTTACATAAAGGATGAAGAGTTAAATGATTATTCTAAAGTAAAAACAATAGTACTTCGAGAATTTTAACCTACCCCTCAATCATGTTTAGAACATTTTAGAAAAGCCCACCACCAGCCAAATGAAACATACGTACAATTTGCATTGCGATTAAAGACGGGCTGGGAATATTACTTACAAATGAGGAAGGTAACAGATTTCCAAACTCTCTAAGATTTAATTGTGTCGGATAAAATATGCCATACCTTAAATAGAAAAACTACGTGTCACATTAATATGAGACAGGCTGACACATGGTTTAAAACCTCTGAATTAGGGAAAGAAATTTATTTATATTTTACTTCCCAAGGTAAGACTTAGTGGAAAACTCAAAGTTTAATAAATTGTCCGAGTCAAAATACACGTCGAGATTTTTCCTTTCAGAAGTTAAAAATAATAAGTGTGTTTTATCATGTAATGAGAATCACCCCATATATAAATGCCCTAATTGTAAAAATATGTCAGTAAATGAGCGTATTGAGTTTGTAAACTCAATTCACTTCTGTTTTAATTGTTTGGGGAATAATCACAGGGTTACGACTTGTAAATCAAAACATTCGTGCAATATCTGTAAGCGGCGTCATAATGCCACACTTCACTTTCAGTCAGAGCAAAAACAAGAACGTTTATCGGCGCCTAATAAGAATGTAAATACTCTCAATGCGAAAGTGAGTTCCTTCCCCTCCCCCACAGCTTTAGAATTCATTCCTACTGGCAATAAACAAGAGTCACGTGGTCAGGATCAAAATTGCTTGGCGGCGACTAGTTGTACTTCGTCAGCAAATTCGAAATCTGTACTACTTAGCACTTTTATTTGTTTTTTAACTGATGACTTGGGAAATGTTTTAAGTGTTCTTGGTTTATTAGACGTTGGAGCCAGTGCTAATTTTTTTAGTAAGAGTTGCGTTGACAAGCTTAATTTAAGAAAGGAAAAAATAAATATTGAAGTTTCAGGTTTATATGGAATGTCTCTGACAGTTAAATCTAAAGTTAATGCTATGATTGTTAATGATATAAAAAATTTCAAATTAAGACAAATTGATATTTGTGTTCCGGAATTAAAAAACATTAAGTTTTTTAATTCCGGAACATTAGGGATTTAATGTTCCAGGTCCAATCGATTTAATTCTGGGAGCAGAGAATTTTTATGAACTATTAAAACCTGACAAAATTTATCCTAGTAATACTAAATTAATTTTACAAAATACAGTATTCGGATTTTAAGTGAGTGGTAGTGTACCAATGGTAACTGAGACTAAAGTACACTGTGGGCTTAAAAATGAGGGAGCCGACTTAAACAAAATGATGTGCAGAATTTTTGGGAAATAGAACAAATTGAAGAAACACAGAAATTTGAAACTGCTGAGAGAATTGAAGCTAATAATCATTTTATAAAAACTCATAAAAGGGATAAATAAGGAAAATTTGTGGTACAGATGTCATTTTGAAAAGATTCGAAGTTATTGGGAGAGTCTAGAGAGATTGCAGTCAAAAGATTAAACTCCTTGTGGAATAAGTTAGAAAGGAATCCAGAACTTCTGGCATTATATCGTCAATTTATGAGTGAATATGAGTGCTTGAATCATATGCAAGAAGTTTCTATGAGGCAAGAACCTGAAGTGGTCTACTATTTACCTCATCATGCAGTTTATAGACCACAGAAAACGAGTACGAAATGTAGAGTTGTGTTCAACGCTTCACAAAATACTTCAACTGGTGAGTCATTAAATTCCATACAGCTAAATGATGGTGTAATTCAAGATGATTTATTTGCTATAATACTGAGGTTAAGAAAACATCTTTTTGCTTTTACTACCGACATTCAAAAAATGTATAGAATGATTTGGATTGATCCTGCACAAAGAGACTTGCAAAGAATTGTGTGGAAAGATAGTAAGGAAGCGAATATTAAAATGTATCAATTATGCACAGTGACGTATGGAAACGCTAGTGCTCAGTATTTGGCTCAGAGATGTTTCAACAGTAAGGTACTGATGAACAACTGAAATTTCCATTGGCTTTTCAAGTAGTACAGAAGGATATGTACATGGATGACATATTGAGTGGAGGGTCAAATTTAGAAAGTGTAAAGTGTCTAAAGCAAGAATTAACTCAAATATTTAAAACTTGTGGTATGGAACTACATAAATGGCAAAGTAACTGTCCAGAGTTAAGAGAATTTTCTGAAGATTCAAATGACTATAGCTTTGATCAAACACAAAAACATTAGGGTTGCTATGGAAGGCCAAGAGTGATGAGCCTTCCTACAATATGCCCAAAAAAGATGCTTCTATGATTACAAAGAGAGATATTTTGTCCATAATTGCCTGCATTTTTGACCCATTTGATTTGATAGGACCTGTGCTTACAAGGGCTAAGGTTTTTATGCAACGTCTGTGGAGGTTATCAATAGACTGGGATGAAAGACTGCCATCAGATGTCGTACAAGAATGGTTACAGTTTTTTGATGGGTTGTGTGACATTAACTGTATTAAAATGAATCGATGTATGCTACCAGAAAATGTTGTAAAAACTGAACTCTATGGATTCTCGGATGCATCAGAGGACTATTACGGTGCAACAGTCTATCTAAGATATGAATCAGTGAGTGGTGTGTGTGAATTAACTTCACACCTAGTGTACAGCAAAGAAAGAGTTGCACCAATCAAAACACTTTCGATTCCACGACTTGAACTGTGTGCAGGTGTATTGCTATCTAAATTGATGAAAAAGATTAGCACTTCCCTAGAACTTAAGATAGATCAAAATTGGTATTTTTCGGACAGCAAAATTGTTTTGTCCTGGTTCAACGAAAGTTCAAGAGACCTGTTTTACTAGTGACTTTTAATTCTTTAACTGAGGAGTTACTTAGTATTACTAACGATTATATTAAACTTGAATGTGTTTTAGCTTTTCTTTATAGGTTTCTCAATAATTGCAAATCACAGCAAAAGGTAACTGGCCCCCTGCAATGAAAGGAAATTAAAGATGCTGAATTTATCTTAGTAAAATTAGTTCAACAAGAGTGTTTTAAAAGGGAAATTACAGGCCTTCAGAAGATGGTAATGTGCCTGTAGATAGTTAGTTAAAAAATATTTTCCCATTTTTAGATGAAAAGGGTGCTGTAAGAGTTGGTGGAAGACTAGCCAACAGTAAATTTAACTTTGATAAAAGGTTCCCCATTATTTTACCTACCAATCATAAATTGACTGTGATGATTGCTGAAATGTTTCACAAGAACTATTTACATACTGGCCCACAAGGGTTATTGTTTCTTATTAGACGAAGGTTTTGGCCTTTAAGTGGATGTAACCTTTGTAGAAAACTAGTGCACAATTGTGTTGTTTGCTTTAAAGCAAAACCAGTACCTTGTCAACAGCTCATGGGACATTTACCTGAAGAGAGAGTAACCCCAAACTTTCCATTCAATTGTGTAGGGGTAGATTTTTTTGGTCCTTTTTATATAAAATATCCAATCAAAGAAAAGGAATGCAAAGTAAAATTAATGTGTGTATTTTCATTTGTTTTGTGACTAAAGCTTGTTATTTAGAGATGGTAACAGAGCTCTCTAGTGATGCCTTTGTAGCTCTACTTAAGAGATTTTTTAGCAGAAGAGAGAAAAGTGCCCACATATTTTCTGATAACGCTACTAATTTTGTAGGCAGTAACTCCGAATTAAAGAAATTGAGTAAATTAGTTAACAGTCTAGATGAAAACTTGAGTAATTATTTGTCCAAAGAAAAGGTTGAGTGGACTTCCATTCCCCCTAGATCCCCGAATCATGGTGGACTTTGGGAGGCGGGTGTCAAATCCGCGAAATACCATCTTAAACATGTAGTAGGCAATTTAAAACTAACCCTTGAGGAATTCTTAACTGTAATTGATTAGATTGAGGCAATTCTTAATTCCTGCCCATTGCATCCCCTATCATCTGACTTAAATGATTATGATGTCTTGACACCTGGCCATTTTATGATAAGCAGACCTATCACAGCAATTGCAAAACCCAACATCCTAAATTTACATGACAATAAATTAAAACAATGGCAAAAATTAACTAAGATAGTGCAGACATTTTGGAAGCATTGGTCTAACAATTATTTAAGAGCAATACAAGAAAGATCAAAGTGGAGGTTCGCCAAAGAGAATGTGCAAATTGGCACTATGGTGATTTTAAAGGTAGATAATGTACTGGTTTTTAACTGGCCAATGGGCAGAATAATGGAAACATTCCCAGGAAAGGATAAGAAGGTGAGAGTAGTTTTAGTTAAAACGAAGAATTGGGTTTTTAAAAGGAGCATTAATAAAATTTGCATTTTGCCATTGCCTAATTAAGGAGTGAGAACTCTATCAAATATATCTGTGTATCATTATGTATTTAGTGCAGTTTAATATTAATAGTGTGTATCATTGTACTCATATATTATATAATGTGTTAATATTTTTCTTGAGATTTCAAATTGTTGAATGTACCATGTCAATGCCGGGCGGTATGTTGGCGCCTGCGAGCGCAGCACCCAATTTGAGTCATAAAAAAGAAATTGGCAGTAACCATATGAAAGTCGGAGAAATAAAGTGTGTGTTTTTATACAGTCTTTGAGTGAGTATTAATTGAGTTTAAACTGAGCTATTTAACATTTGTTTTTAACAAATAGTTTCCTTTTTGTCTTTTTATTTTATTTCTTGTGATCTTATATTTGCTCCAACTTTTTTATGATTTCTTTTTTACATAACATCCGAGAAACTGATTCATGCTGAAACAATGAAGTAATACAATCAAGCATTCGAGACACTGTGGGAACAACATTAAAAAAAAACATGTGGATATCAAACATGTTATTGGGTGAAAATGTAAAGCTGAACTCAATTCCCCTCCCCTTTTTTGTGCATGAAAACATAAAAAGAGAAGAACTCAACCATAGTTTTGTTTCACCTAAACAACTCAAAATATGGAATTTCATCAGTAGAGGGAGACTGAGACAATACTATTAAGAAATTTCAGTTATGTAACAGTTGAAGAAATAAACAAAAAAGCAAAGATAACACTAAAGTAATTAGGCAAAAAATGTTAAATAATACAAAAATTGCCAAAAAATATGGAATCTCAAAACCAGCCTCTAAATAGTTTTAAAAACCCAGAAAAAAATTCTTAGAAAAAGAAACAGTACCAGCCTGTCAACAGTTGAGCAAAAACGCACACTCAAAAATGTTCAATAACTACCTGCTGCATTCCATGCTAATATTAAAGCTTGGCTGGTTCATTAATGATAATCAATTGAGATACTCAAGATCAACATTATTTTATTAGAATATTGTAAAGTTCTACTAATTGCAAATAACTTTACAGTTAACATTGAAGTTTTGGCTCTTGAATTGATTCATATGTAGTTTATTTTCCTTAACCCTTTGATGGTTATGAACGAGCTGAGCTCGCAATCGAATCGTGCTTCATAATGCGCGCAAACGAGTTCCGCTCGGCAACGTGTTTTCGACCGAAAAGGTTAGAAACGAGTTCTGCTCGCGTAGTTAAATTTTCCCCCAATGCGCGCTGACGAGCTAAGCTCGTTCGCCAATATTATTTTGCATTGATAATGTTACAAACGAATCCTACTCGCAAATTTAGTTAGTTTTACTGTCTACAGATGGCAGTACGGGTTCCATGAATTTCTTTTCATAATGATTGAAGTTATTTTTACCTTGTTGTTTATATAGCCATTTTGGCGTGGTATTTTGAGTGTTTGTAAAGAAAAATGGCTCAAAAGCGAAAGTTAAATGATATTGATTATGACGATGATTATGATTGTGATACAGAAAGCTTATCTAGTTTTGAATCTGATGACGACTTTGTTCATAATATATCAACATTATTGTTTTACATTAGTTGTATTTATTTAGACTTTTCAATTTAATATTTGTATAAACTTGTATTTATATTTAACGATTATTATTTATAAAATTGGTTATTATCATTTATAATTTACTATTTACAAATCATCATTTATTAATTATTTTAAAGTACTTAAAAACTGGTATTTATGTATTAAAAGTACTTTAAGAATTTTATAAAACGCGCGAGGTGAGCTATCCACCCCATCGCCACAGAAGGGTGACATTTTCGGAAGAACGGCGGAGGAAAACAGCTGCGAATTTCGACTGCTGTTTAGTCGCAGTACAGCGCAAATTAAGTAAGTGAAAACTGCTACTTTCCCTAACCGCTAAAGGGTTAATCTAACTTCTATCTAAAAGGCTACTCAGCTCCCTAAAATTTCTTTGCAGGATTTTTTTTTTAATATTGACTAAGATTCATAAGAAAGATCAGATGAATATATAAATGAAAAAGAATGACCAAGAACTTTCAGATAACGAACAAGAAGAATATAATATAGTGCAAGAAGTGTCTGCAAAACAAGGAACTAAATAGTTAACAGGTCTAAGCTACATTTTTAAAAAAGAGAAAACAGAAAAATACTTTTCAAGATTGAGGAAATAAAAACATGTAGTTTTTAAACAGAAAAAGATAAATGATTACTTAGGTCACTTTTTCATTTATGAAATGAAAGTATTGTCTTTAAGTATGAATGTTATTATGGGTGTGTTTCTTATATAGTGCATTCTAAATAATGTTTTCAATAGTACTTTGCTGATAAAAAAAGTCAGATTTTAATAATTTAATATTTATTTTTTTATTTCATAAACTTTCTGTTTTATGCAATGTATATTTTTTATAACTGATTTGCTACAAAATTGCAAGTGATAATTAAAAACGCAGTAGCCTTAAAATGAGAAAAATACATCTCCTAAGAAATTTCCAATTTTATTATTATACTATGTATATTAAAAAATAAAGTTTTAATATGGTTGTAAAATATGAAAACTATGCATTAAATTATAAGAGAAAAATTCTAAGCAAACACTCACTTCATTTTCTGTTTTTAATTTCTTTGAAGCATCTGCACTTTCATTAGTTGATTCTTCTAAATTTCTTTTAAGAGTTTCCATATTTCTTCTAAGCAATATATTTAAGCTTTGGGAATAAGCAGTAAGATTATAACTATTTCTAAAACCTGCAATAGAAATTTTTGCAATGTATTAAAAATCCTACTATTGACTAACTACCAATTTTAAAAATTAAAAAGCAAACAAATTATAGATATTTAATTTTATTAAAAATCTCTGGAATTAAGAGCTAGGTTTTATGCAACTTAACAGTTAGATATCAAAATAAAGTAGAACTTTTAGAGCATGATTTTTCATAAAGTGGACATCTTTAGAAAATAAATAATAATTCATCCTGAAGTACACAATAACAGTCTTTTATCTTTTCTCATAAAATATTCTCTTTCATTTTACATTATAAAAAAAAAACATACATAGAAAATCTGACTGAAAAATACAAAAAGATTACTCATCCTGATCACAAGTAATAATACCAAAATAAACATAAAATAGTGTCATTTACAAATTTAAAATAACAAATATTTTACCGATAAAATCCAATAATATTTTATGAAGTTTTTGCACTTTTTTAAAATATATTTTTTTAATGCAATTTTCCTTTCTTTTGATTACAACTTCTTGTCCCAATTTTTTATATGAAAGATATCAACAAACACATTCTCAGAGTATTTGCTATAACATTTTACTTTATTTTTCAATATAAATAAATAACTCTTTGAGGTATGTGTTTAACACAGTACATACATATATGCTGACTGATATATTTAACAGAAATATGATAGCCGCTATACTCTAAAATTATGCCAAATTTGTAATTTTATATAGTAAGATAATTTAATAATAATATAAAAATATTTGAGATGTTTCTTGTTGAATTGCATTGCTCAGTTAATTAAAACTAGAATAATATATTATTTTAAGAACAGTGCTAGGGCCTGATTTATTAGAAGCCAAAATTTGCATAAAAAATATAAGTTATTTATGTTATTGATTTAAATATACAGCACAGTTAATAAATGTTTGGGGTTATAACATACAGTATTTCTTTGATTAATTAAAAGAAAATTATGATTATATTTCATTGTCTGATTATGAATAGTATTGACATTTAAAAATTTATATTTATAATATATGAATTTTGTAAAATATGTGCAATTAAGTATTTAGTTAATTCTTTACTAAATAGTTATAATAAAATGTTCAATAATTGATATAAAAAAGGTGTGATATTTTAATCAGATTTGATTTGGGGTACTAACTCATTTCCAAAAATTAGCATCTTGTAGCAATGATTCCTTAAGGATATTTCTTAAAGATATCATTTATATTATTTTCAAGTTTTTAAATAATAATAACTAAATTTAATTTCAAGGCCAAAATAATAAAGTAAGTAATACTTTTTAAACTGGAACAATTTCTAAAGAGGTACTAGAATCTGTTTCTTCAAGAAAATGTGAGTACTTAGTTTTAAAAAAGCAAAGAGGTTCAGTTTGTCTAGCATTCTACACAGTAATAAAGACTTTCCTTCTTAAGGCCCTAAGTATCCCTCAATAATATCTATATTGTCAGCATATTTTTTTAAATTTTAGCAAGTTGATTCTTCCAGTACAAAATAAAAATTCTAGAAAATAAAAATAGAAATGTACAACATTGACATTTGCCTTAGAGTATTTTTAGTTATTCACTTCATTTACTAAAGAAAACTGTCTAATTTGTCAAGCTATTAAATTTACAGGCAAACAATATTCAACTGGTGATACATAAAAATTTCAAAATGTACTTCTAATTAATCCTAGTATAAATACTTAACAGCATTTATATTATTTTACAATAAATAATAAACAAGATAAAATTTTTGCTTCAAGATATTATGAGTTAATCAGTTATTGAGCTAATATATCACAAGATTTTATATTTACAATGGCTTATTATCATGTTATCCTTGAAGTTTAATTTTCAATTTCTTAATATTTTAGTTTGTTGTATTTTTGTCATTCAACAATAATTCATTAATTATGGAATTTATAGCTGTTGATATAAATATTTATGAAAAACTTGTTCGTGAATATTATTATACATTTTTGCACACCAACAAAATCATGAGAAAGATTATATAATATCCATCTTAGAAAGCAGGTTAATACTTATAAATCTCTCATAATTTGAAATTTTGAAGTTACAGCATTTTATTTAAAGTATTTTACATTTAATATTTTTTTATTTTTTGGATTATTTTATTGGAATAAAATGCTTTAATGATTATTATTTAAAGCAAAGATTTAATGATTTTAAATTATGCTATTTTAGGAAATCCATAATTATATGAACAATATTTACAATGATTTGTTTCGCTCTATTTAAAAATATTGTTATTGTATGTATTTAAAAAATTATTGGATTCATCAAGTGTTGAAACAATGTTTCGAAGCACGAAAATTAGATAAAACTTATTTAAAAAGCTAAAAGTTATTTGAAATAAATTAAAGATGTAATAAAAACAATTATATTTAGAGAACAATTTTACTACTTCGTTCGTGCAAGCTCTCATGCAATTTTAAAAGCGTAACATCAAATTAAATTGAATCTTCCAAAAATATTTAAAAACAAATTTATTTTAAATCTTTCCTCGTTAATACAATGCATAATTTTTTAATAAGAAAATTTATGATTCTAAAATATAACAAATTATGCATCAAGACTTTTTTCCCGTATTCAAAATAAACTTAATAGATTACCAACCACAAAAATAACGTGAAATAACCATACCAAGTTTACGGCTAGCACAAACAAATTTTCATTTCATTTAGTATCCTGTTATGCATTCGCCAGCTAAAATCAAGTTCACTATGATCTTGCTGATTACAACAATTAAAGATATGGATGGAGTTTTCAGTGTAAGCAAAAACAAACCTCAGTGGACCGGAAGCCATGTCAAATACTTCCGGTTTTCTCTCTTCCCATTGAAAATCAATCCAATCGCAAAAATTTTTATTTAAATATTTTTAGGTATTTGTTTCTGTTTTCGAAAATCTTTTTATTTTATCCATTAAAATCATAATTTTTAATAAGAGTGCAATCAGAGGTGATCCCGTCAATTTTAAAATTTTTTTAAAATTTTTACTTAAATAATCCTGATGGATTAGCATATTTTGCGAGGAATCGCTCTTATTGATTGGCGATATTAAGATCAATTGTTAATGAATGATGTATCGTAACCCACATTCAAACTCTTGTTATTATTATCTCAATTGTTAATCATTTTCTTCTCTAATTAATTTTTAATTTTATGCATTTATTCCAAAATTTCAGGAAATATATTTTGCGTGCGATTGAACTATAAATCATTTTAAATATTAAGTAAGGTGTTATTTATGTTTTCCTTTATTGTAGTATAAATTTCATTAAAAATTTCTTGATCATGCTGGATTATATGAATTATATAATGAGTAGAACAAATCAATAATGATTAGAATCAATAATGTATCAATAATGAGTAGAACAAAATTGTCATTATATGTTTATTTACTTGTTGTTTATTAATATTTTAAACAAATCTTGGTTTTCATTACAATTAAAATTTAAGTCTTATTTTTAAGAATTGATTTAATGTATATTTAAATAAATTAAGGATTGTAAATCGGTTTCCATTGGAAATTTGAACATCTTTAATTGCGAAAATAAAATTGTTCCAGCTCGCATATTGCAACCAAATGCTACGCTACAACTATTACCTTTATTTGCTTTCCGCATTTCAAAAAATTTTAGGATAATTACTTTTAAATTAATATTTCTCAAAAGCAATGGAAACTACAGAAAACAAGCACGATGGTATAAGACAATAATGGAATAGTAAGCAGGAAGTTTCGTGCCGGAAGTTTTCTAGATCTCCACGGTAGTAGCGTCCTCTATTCTACTATTTACAGGAATTTCCATCCATAAGTAAATTCCTTGGTAGCTTGAAGCTGAAATTAATTATTATCATGTTCAACATTAGATTCGTTATGAAACTCAACCAAACTATTTGAGTTAGAGAGAATGTAATACATTAAAGTTACGAAATCTATAGAGCACCTAATCGTGTCAGACTCAGTACTTTTTTGCGTGGTAATGCAAAAGTCGACATAGCAATGGAAGTTCACTGGAAAAATATTTAATTATACCACCAGAATTGTAAAGTTGGGAAGGTGTAGCCGGTGTAGGATTTTGTGTATGAAAGGATCTCCATATATTATGTTACATAAATGTTAATGGGTTCATTGCCTGTGATCTACGTGACCGAATTATTCGCTGGATTTGCCCTGAATGTTGGTCAAGGAAATTATAAAAAATATTGGTTTGTGACAGAGAATGTCATTGTCCATAAAATATCCAAAAATATGGTTAAATGCATTAAGTGCATTACTTTTTCATTAGGTTTCTATATTATAGAACATACTAAATAATTGAATTTTACATATTGTAAAATGGTTTTCCAGATAATGGACAACAGGATACCAATCCGATCTATATGAAAACAGTTTACACTCCTATGTAGTCATTATATAGTTACGCAATACCTTGTCGACAACTTGGATCCAAGACAACCTTGGGCTTGTGGAAACACTCAAGACCTTCCCATCAGAATATAACCATTGAAAACCTGACTTATCTAACCAACTATGATTTTCTAGTCACTAAAGATCCAACCGATACTTTGGCGGAACCAAGATAGTTGCTAAAGGAGATTTTGGGAATTTAGTAGAAACATTACAGTCAGTATTTTGGAAACCAAATTCAACTGATTATTCTAATAAATTCTACTTATAATTCTACTAAATTTGGAATGAGTTATAAATATTTTACTCTATTTTAATTCATTTAAACCAATGTCATATCTCTCAATAAAATCACCATTTCATTCGTTGTTAAAATTATGCCACATACTTAAGTCCCATTGAAAATCGTTTGTAAAATTTTCAAATTTTGTCGATTTACCGAGTTTAAACGCAAAACGCAATTTCTGATATTCTTTTTTCAATTTATTGTACTCTGAATAGAAAGACTTTATTTTTCTCTCCCTTTTGACTTTTAATTCTTTATCCATTTCATCACCCGTTTTTTTAATGTTAAATGGAAAATGATGAAATATATTCTAGGACAGGATTTGTACCAGAAAGTGGGAGTTCCAAAAACTGAATTTTATCCAAGTAATATCGCTTTCATTACTGAATGACCGAATTTTCGGCTTAACTTATCGAATTGAGTAATATATGGTATTGCTTTTGAGTTTCCAAAACTTAAAAACACTTTTTGGTAAATTCATCGTTCTGGAAGGAAAAGGGAACAAAGTTTTGCGTTTTGCATTCGTTCATTAATGATGTTTAGAACTGACTATAAATTTTCGAATTCGTTTAAGCCAACTTATTTTAATTTTCTAGGAACTTGAATTCGCTTTCGCCACGCATTTTGGCTTCCAAAGCTTTTGAAATCTTGATATTCATGATAAATTCAATCCTGATTTTTTACTTTCGTTTATACTTAATGAATGTAATTCATTTCGTATGTGAATAATTTGCTCGTTAATCATTATACGAAATATTTCATTATCAGCAGTTCCATTCTTTTCTAAATGTATCATAAATTCGTCCAACCATTGGCATTATCATTTGGAGGAAGCATTTCGAATTTCGAGGTAATATTTGAAATGTTTATAAGCACTCCCGCATTACACTAATTAGCTGTCTTTTCCAATAACTTATTTTTCAATTAGCCTAATTTTGTGACCAAACAGGTTGTTGTGAGTAATCAAAGCCTATACAACAAGGCTTGCAAACACAGATACCACGTTCAATTTGGGTTTAAAGATTTTGACTATCATCTTGTCGTTAAAAATTTGTTGTTGACAATGTTCATCATTTTTTTTTACTGAAAATAATGAAAGTTTTTTCATCCAGTTTATAAGGACTAAGAACTTGTTTCAAAGAGTCCCGAAAGCGCATGATTAATAAGTTAATTGAGATTTTCAATGATTTGAGAATCTATCTCGAGTACTTTCAATATTGGAAAAACTTCGTTTGCGGGTAGATAAGCATGCTGAGAATCCTTTTGTTCTATAACAGTTTTCCTGTCGCGAAATCATCGCATATATTAAAACTGGTCTTCAATAATTTGATAGGTTTTGCATCAGACTTGCTTGAAAAAGTTTAGAGGTATTTTGCTATGAAATTTAGCTTTTGGGATACTTCAATGTTTCGGATTTCATCCCGCGCTCTGAAATTTTGAAAGTCAATTTGCTTTCGTTCTGTTTCTTCAATTTGCATTAATTCATCATTTATAAAAACTCTCATCTCTCTGAACATTGCTAAGGAGCAGAATTTACTTCTAAAAAATTTGAAAGACTATTGTGAGATTATTTGAAAAAGTTTCAAACTGCTACCTTAATAACCTGTTGGAATACGTTGCCGTTCCAAAATAATTGTATATGGATAACCGTATATGGGCACGTACTGGCAATTACATGGGCCACATGCGGCCAATAGGGCATTGATGGCCACCCGGCGTTGGGCCAACAGCGGACCGTACAGCCGGCCCAGCAGCAATGACGACGACCACTTTATTGACGGAGCCGACGAGGCCAAATAGTGGCGGGCCGTTGCTGGCCAAGACGGCTGACAGCAGCGGCCCGATGGATGCCCGGCATCTTTGTGTTTGCTGGGAATGCAGAAGTATAGCATTTATTTTTCTTTGTTCAACTGTTGTTGGAATTGAAATAGAGAATTTCTTTCTAGAGAGTCTGGTTCTATGGCTGAGTGACGAAAAAAATGCTTACAAAAGAAAAATCGGAATAAACTATTTAAATTCTCGAAGATTATTATAATTTCTAGTAATGCAATTTCTTACAAATGATATTCATAGGGATTTCATAGAAGCTGATCTTGCATTTTTTATACCTGAAATATATTTAATCCTTAATTATTGTCAATCAATCATCATGCATTTTTACCACAATATGAGCAAGTAAACTATTAGCATTCAAAAAGTTTTAAACTAAATTTTTTAAATTCATAATTTTATTGAAAAAATTTATAAATTAAAATATAATTCAAGATACTTTCCAACGTAGATTATAATTTTATTGATATAATGAACTCATTATATACATTACTCATGTATTTAATCTTTTTTTCTGTTATAATTCTAGCATAAAGGAGGGTTATTTTAATAATTTTATTTGGTGAAAGACATGCTATAGTAACAAATGGTAACTGCCATTAATAAGGAAAGTTTCCGATAATTATTATCATATTTAGTTATTCAAGTGCTTAAAGTTTAAAGTCTATATTTTAATTTAACGTGTTTATTTAAACAATACAAGACTATCAAATACAATTTGCGAGGAATTTAATAGACATTTAATTTTTGAAAAGATACCTTGGTATGCACATCTCTTAAAACGAAAATATTAATAAAATTCTTTTAGAAATGAACATTTTATCTGTAACACTTAAAAAAAATTGTTTAAAGTGAAGAATATGTAATGCTAGCTAAATGTATATGATCCGAAATATGGCAATTATACCTAAATGTTATTTTCCACCTTGTTTAAAGTTCAAATTATTACTTTCAATATTGGAAAACAATATTTCTATGCGACGTTAATTATTTAAAAAATCTTTATAAAAAGTATGATAGATAAAATACGATATTGCTATATTATGTCTTCCGGAAATTTCTATCCGTTGATCAATGACGATAATGTTTAAATCATATTAGAGCAAGATCGTTTTCTAAACAACATCGCAGAAAGATTAATTTAGCTCAGCAAACTATTTCGGACTATATTTTGACGATAGGATTGATGTGGAAATGTTCAAGATGGGTGCCACAGAGATTAAGTCTGAAGAATTTTGATGATCAAGTCATCACATACCTATCTCTGCTTGTTCGGAACAAATTAGAGTCCTTCTTGAACCAGATGATAAATAGGGATGAAAAGTATATTACCTACGAAAACATTATAAAGAAAAGAGTATATTGAGCGAAAAAAAAACCTAGCCTATAAAACTCTACACAAATTTGACTGTGAATAAGAAAATGTTGTGGATATGGTGGGACATTTGAGGACAAATACATTATAAGCATTAAAAATTGAAAGAAAAGCACAATTCGGTAAAGTATTGTCATTGGATAATGCAAAGGGAGTAGTCAAAGAAAGAGGCCAGGAAAAGAGTTCGTCAAAAAGTTGCAGAACTAGGCTGAGAAATTCTGTCCCATAAACCATACTTCCCGAATCTATCACCCTCCAACTATCACTTGTTTCCATCATTACAAAATTTTTTGAAAAGCAAAAAATTCAAAAATGAGGAAGATATCAATCAAACATTGTTTCCAGTTTTTCGTATGAGAAAAGAAATATTTTTCAAAATTGAGGTGTACAAATTGCCCTCATGCTGGGAATAAGTCACTAATAATGATAGCAATTATATTATTTTACGAAGAATTTGTATTTTGTTTTATTTCAAAGAGAAACAGAATTTTTCGGTATACCTAATATATATTAGCATTACATGAAGCGAATTTAATAGATATTTTGATGATTATGGAACTTTAGAGGACATACATATAATTATTTTTAATTTATAAGACATACAAGAGGCAGGCTAATAAAGTTAACACAACACCATGCCGAAACTCCTGATATCAAACCAATACCTAATTAAACTAGAGTGGGTTGAAAAAGTAAAATGCTGTAGCCAAATAGATATAATAATTTCAATTATAACATTATACTAAAGTACCGTTCTCATTTCTCTATAATCAAATAGGAACGAAATTCTAAATTTGTTGATGTATTATTTCCATAATGTCTCAAAGGACTTAAAAATACTACATTGTTTTATCCCATCAATTTCAAAACTGCTTTCGAAATATAACCTGTTAACTAACTCATTTCTTCATTTATGTACTATTTTACCTATAACCTCACTTGCCAAAATCTTTTATGTTAAATCAGCATTCTCTTTAATTCAAAAATGTTAGAGACATATTTTCATAATGCATACAGGTTGTAATAACGTAATCTACACGAAAAAAAAAGAATAGAAATTCGATTATAGGACAATGAGGACACAAGTTTAAAGGTATGTAAGAAAATCTGATGAGGGAAAGTGAAATTATACAGTCACAATCTCAAAACAAATCGAAATATAATGTGTGTAATACAGCATTAACATTGATTCCGTAATAATTGAAACCTTATTACATTATTTATGCAAAATAAGCGTTCACAATTCATAAAAATCTGAGAATTGATTAGAAGTAATTTTAAAATAGAATATTTCTATTTGATTGGTTAACTTTTTAGATTTGTTAAAGGTTAAGTGAGGATAAAATTCCAATTAAAATTACTTGCTCCAAATGACTTACAATGACAATTAAATTTTCATCAGTGAATGGTTTCAAATGAACTAAGTAAAATAAATGGTCGTTAGAAATGTCAGCTGCCAACACAAAACTGGAATTACTCTAAAAATTAGGGATTGTGTCTGTGAAATGTGTGACGTAGATTGTTTCTCCCTCATTATTTATTGTTAGAGTCAGTTTTATTTTACAAAAGCTAACTGAGTTTATTTTAATGTAAGTTTTGTATTTTTGTTTTATAAGGCATTGTTTTTAATAATTTAATTTTTTATTATTCATGTGAACAATCTTTTCTAAAAGGAATTATTTTTATAATAAAATAAATTACTTTTATGATTATAAAAAAGTTTTTTTGAATAACGAAACTCAAATAAATTTGATATTAGTTTTTCCTCTTTTTGTTTTTATATTTAAAATATTAGAAATAATAAGCGAAACTTATGTATTTTAATATGAGAGCAATATTTCACATTTCTATTTGTCCCATCTGATGTATAAAAAATAGGTATTGCCGTTATTATCTGCTCATACTTTTGCTTACAAAAAAGCATGAAACTGCGCGTTCAAATTTACAATTTTATTCATCTTTTTGTTCCGTTAAATGCATCAATAATTTATTTGAGGAAGTCAATGTCATCTATTGTACTCAAATAAAATTGTCTCTCAAAGGAAGATACTTTATTCTCACATTTACATTTTAATTGTATTAACAAAGGTATTAGTGAAGTATTAGATTTCATTTACTACAAATTATTATTAATGCATTATTTACAATTTTAATAAATAATGTTTTATGATAAGGGTATATTTCGTCAGAAATTTGTAAAAAATGTCTTATAGAATACTGGTTGTAAGCTTTATATAATTTGGAGGGAGATAATATTTTGATGCTATGAGAATAATATATATTATCATTAAGGATCTATAAGCTTAAGACTATGATTAGTATTATTTTTCATATTTATTTCAGTACAGATAAAATTTAGAAACGAAAATCAGAAAGCAGTAAGAAAATTGTCTAATGCTGTCGCTTTGGCGCAATGAAAAACACTGATATCAAAGAATGAGGAAGAGTAATTAAAAAAGAGCTTTTCCCTACTCTGGATGTTGTACATTGTTTCTATTCACTTGATTCAATGTTGAACAGAATGAATCAAATAAAACTCTTCTAAAACTGATATAATCACGGGTTATAAAGTCACAAAAGGTTTTATGGATCGATAGCAAATAACAGCAATTCATAAGAATGAAATTTTTTTTAATTTCGTAAAAAGCTTCATGTTCATAAAATAGTGTTAAGCAGTATATACATCATTTTTGTATTATCTTTATTTTTATAACTCTTTTTTAAGTTATCGTTGATAAGGTAATAGGTTCAATGTTTGTAACTTTATTATTTGATTTAATTGAATTATATGAATAACCAGAGATCGCATGTCATTTTGTTCCATAATAACAGATATAAACATCATTTCTGAAAAAAAAAGAAGAGATAATCAGGTAAAAGTTTCAAAATAATTCATTACTATAACCACTTGCGAACTAAAAAGTAAAAAATATTGCTATGAAACTTGGTGTGAAAGGAGATATGGATTAAAAATGCAATGCGATTAAGCATTGCTTAATCCTTCCACAGAGTGATGAACATCGTCTTTCTTGGATTATAAAACAAATAAGCAGACTTGGTTTCTTTACTAAATCTGTTGGAGAGGGACGTTATTTTAACTAGATCTGCCATTGCACTTCTAGCTAGTAATTCCCCATCTAGGTCATTATGATATTATTATGAAAATAAGTTGGGACTAGTAGACAAGAGAGAAGTCTGTTATATGGCAACCAGAGCAGAAAACCCATCAAAGACCAATACTTGAAAAGATGATTACATCAAACGATACGAATTATGGCATCAACTGTCTGACTGTCCATCATCCATCTGTGTCAGTCTGTATCACCGCAACGACTAATCTATGACTTACGATCATCCCTAATATTGCGCAAGAAATCAAAATAGACTAGAGTAATATTCTTCAGCCGCATATTTTGCTACTCAATTGCAGGGTTCCTAGAAGGCATTTTTTAACATGACAATGCTCACCTATATGTGTACCCATGCATGTAAGGAACCCATAGAGTTGCCTCAGTTACATTATTATTCATCTCTGGTCTGCTCGATCCGCTGATTTGTCTTCCATCAAGCATATCTGGTATAATTTAGAATGGCGAGTTGGATAGCCTATGGATTTTGTGAAATAAGAGGTGCATTTGCAGTATTGTGGAACAAGATGTGGCTGGACATCATAAAAGATTTTTATGCCAAATCTTATCATGTCATGCATTCATTATTCAGGTGTCATGTCTCGAAGTCATGGATTTAGCTTTTATTTTGATCTCCATAATATTTCTTATGATTATCAGTACTGATGGAAAATCTTGATTTATCACTGACATCACATTTCTAGTATCAAATACTGTTTTTTATTTGAAATCAAAATCAATTCTGACGACAGCATCTATATTGAGAGATGTTTGGAAAACTGTCAAATTAGAGATCGAGTACTGAACTCGGACATACCGAATCCTCAATATAAGATATACCTTGATATAACTAGATCCATACAAATTATTAAATGCTATTGAATAGAATGTGATTTTGTTAGTACAGACGTTACTGCTATCATGATTATTCGATATAGCCATGAGTTTACACTATAGGTACCTAAATCATGTGGTAATTGTCTGAACTTTCTCTGATTCTCTATTACTATGATTTCACTTTTACTATATGTTACTTTAACAAACATGTGCTGATTAACTTTTTTTAACTAACCAATTTCTCTCAGACAGATGTTTTTCGAAGTCGGGAAACTATTTGTATGTTAAAATCACATTTCTTTAAAGTTTTATATCTAAATTCATTGTCAAATTCTACTTATCTGGGAATCTCAGTTGCTACTATTTGAAATATTGCTTACTGTCTCCAGTTCTCATAATTTCTTTTTTTATCTATAGAGTACATTTGTTATATTATGTAAAGTAGTTTCCAAAGAACTCGGAATGTTAACGATTTATGTTGACAGTTTAAGGGAGTTTGTTAAGAAATTTTGCTAGACACTCTATTCAAGAACTTCATCAGTCTATATCACATCGGAGACAATTATAATTCTGAATATACAACGCTCCTGATGCATATTTATTTCCTGGTTAGAGACAGATGATATCCTGTGGACAAAAGTAAACAATCGCATTGTATTGGTTTTTACCATTTATAACACACACACACACACACACACACACACACACACACACACACACACACACACACACACACACACACACACACACACACACACACACACACACACACACACACACACACACACACACACACACACACACACACACACACACACACACACACACACAGTAAACAACTTTGAAATAAATCATTTAATTCTTCTAAAATTGTGATGGTCTTCTTTTGTTTATTCTTCATTTTCAGTATTTTAGTGGTAATCGGAATAACCTCCTTTTTCTTGCTCCGAAATTTTTGCTATACACTAAAATAATTTTATTAAATAAAATATTCTTCAAAAAAATTGAATTACTCTGAATGATTACTGAAAATACCACTATTTGTTGTAGGTCAATAACTCCAAATCGAATTGAAAATTTTGTATATTTATTTACTTCCTCATTTTTTAAAAAATATAATTAAAATTTATCAAAAGTAATAGAATTATATTGCCTAAAACTCTTTACTTAAACATTTTGATGTGATTCAGTAATTATTTATTTTTTAAAATAAATTGAGAAGTCAGTAATATTACTTAGTGCTGTAGCTTTCTTTTTGACACTTTATGGTGTATAAATTGTGTTATGATTCTTTCCAGTTACTTCAAAAAGCCGAAGTAAAAAATCATAACAGTAGGAAATGATAAATATCATATTGAGAATTTCTATTTTAATTCACATTTTTAACACTACTCTTTAGCTTTTTAAATGCATATAAAATAGTTAGAAAAATACACACGTTACAGGATATAACTTTCAGCTTCATAAATATGCATGTTTCTAGATACATTAAGCAAAAATTGTGGTTTAATGAAGGATTTAACTAGAAACTAAATGAATTTCAAAGAAAATGCTGCAATAGAAGTAATTATGAGATAGAAATTTCTGAAAACTATTCATATTGGACATTTTTATTACAAAAATGCATGTTCTCAAAATTAAGATGCAAAATGCAATATTTATAAGATAACAATAAAACTCAAAAATAAGACTGCAAGACCGTTGGTCTTATATTGAAAATGCTGTTGTTGTTGTTATTTATGACACTTTGACCAGCCAAGCTCGCTATGCGATTGGCTATGCGAATTCAAGTCTGTAGAGAGCTTCTCGTTTAACTAGAGCACCACGAAGGTGAAAGTACGTCTTTGCTCTTCTTTAAATCCTCCGATAGATGGCACCACCGGAGGATCCGCTTCCTCAATTTTGACAATGATTTCAAGGGGGAGGAAATTTTCTCCAGACCATTTCACCCATGGTAACTGCTTAACGACTGACCACAGCACATTCCACAAATTTAATAAGCACGTATATCGCAGTACTCGGTGGGTCTTTGGCGGCATTGGGAATCGAACCACACCCTAATATTGAAAATATTCATGCTATTGAAAATCCATTCTTCCATTTTCCAGATAATTTATTCATATTTTTCTTTTTAGGACTTCTTTAAACATCTGGGGAAAGTAAATTTCTTTTTTCAATTAAAATAACATTATTATTTTTAAAATGTTTCAAAATTTACAACAAAAAATCGCAAACTTTTTATCAATACAATCTTAAATTTATTTGGAGTGATGAGTAATAAAATACTCTATGTTTTTCTTTTAACAACTTCAGTTATATCGTCACAATATATGAAATTCACATATTAATTACACATCACAAATCAAAAAATATTTTTAAAGGAGTTAGAAGATAGTACAAACTATAAATGAACACAAAATATTCCCATATCCATAAAAATTCCAGTGATGGCGAAAGTTAAATAAGCTAAATTTAATAAAAACCTGATAAAAAATTTTTTTTAATTTTACTTTTTTATTTAAAATAACCTAACTTCAAATAATATAAAAACAATCGAAATCAGGAATTTCTTTAAAATTAAAAGAGGAAAATAATATTTTAAATAAATTCATAAAAATTCATAAAAATTTACAATTGTTTCCAAAATTAAGAATACTATGTAATTACATTTACTAAAAAATTAATAATACTTTGATGATTCGTGTGTTAATTTATCTCTAATAGAATATTTTAAATTGTTTCAAAATATAATTCCAGTAATCGATTGCAGAAGATATGATACACGTTATTTACATATTTCTTAAATAAACGAATAATAAAATATAGCACCATAATTTTATGGATTTAAACTAAAAATTTTTGATATTTGAATAATACATCTAAAATTTAGCAGCTATAAAATTTTTAAGAAGAGTTTATTATAAAATATCTGTACACACGTACATTTGTGTGTTCATTCGAAACAATCTTAAGAAATTCTCCTATAATGAATTAGATTTTGTTAAAATATTAAAATTTATATAAATAAATGAGACTGTAATAAGGAAATAATTACTTTTGTTTTTATTAAAAGTGAATGTTTGGTGTAATTCTGACTTTTAAAAGGCAATCTTTTTTATGAACTATGAATATGATAATTACATATGTATTTTCTTTAATATTTATAGTTTTTAGTAAGAAAATATATTTATTATAAATGTATATTATTATTACAGTAAAATCATTTCAAAAGTTTCAAAATTAAATTTAATTTAGTATATAAATTAATTGTTTTAATATAAAAACATCTAATAATACTATAATATAGTATAGAAAAAAAATGACAAAGTATTTAATTTTCAAGTTTCATAAAAATAAAACAACATTACTTCGAAGAAATTTTTTTTGAATTTAAGATGCTTTTTATAATATTTATAAAATAAGATTTAACTGCAGAATTTGAAAAGAAGTAATTGCTTGATATTTAGAGTTTTACAAAAATGCACAACGTTTTCCTGAAGAATGTTTTGGACGTATTTTATGTGGCAAGCTATTAACAAGATATATTTCCTGTAATATGATTTTAAAAAATCCTGTCATTATCTGAATTAATCTTTTTTAGACCAACATATTTTTTTGTAAAACCACCCATTAAATCTTTAACTTTGGATTATATTTTATTTTGTCAAATCACCGTCACCAAAAAGAAGTTTAAACACTGATAAAAATTTATAGCTGGAAATTCTTTAGAAACACCTGTTCACATACAGAAAATAACTCAATTTAAAATCATATTATCGACATCATCTGGTCGAAATGTGTCAAAAAAAGCTGTCAGGTTCTGTTTCGATGTGATTTCAAATACGGTTGCCAAAACGAAAAATATATATAATACTTGTAAGATGTCTCAGAATTTATGTATATATTTATTTTTATTTGTTAGGCTTACAGATTCGTAACACTAGGAAAAACATATTCACTTTTCTGGGAAAGTCGTTTTTAAGGGAAATCGAGTGGTGGATATCTTCGCCACCCGTTACATTTTCCTTACATCTTTTGGACCATGGAAATTATGTTTTTATTGGAAGGGAAAATGTGTCATGAAATGCGATTCAACACAAAGTTAGATCTGTAGTGACAATTTTTGATATGAGAAGATGCATTTTTCCAACAAAAAATGCCATTACTTCGGGTCAGGAAATATATTTATAGGATCATGATAAAATTATTCAGCCATGATAAGATAAAACTATATTTTGTTGGTAAATCTAACAGAATGCCAAAGAAGATTTATTATATGTGTTTTTTATTTTCAATCTAAGTCAAATTTAATATTGTCCTAAAGCCAGAAACAATGATTAAAAATTTTAATAAATATTTTAAATGTACATTATCAACATAATATTATTTTGAGACATTTTTTTAATAAAATTAATTTTTTCTTTCAATTCAGAAAGTAAAATAACTTTTCTTTATAAAAAAATTAATTATTTTTAATAATAAAAAAATGGGAGAAAAAATTCATATTTAAACTACAGATGATTTAGTTATATTTCTGTATATAAGACATTTACCACATTTTACACATTTACCACAAATGAGTCACAATAATATGGCTATTTAGTTTTTGAATAATAGTATTGCTAAATCAACTATTTAGAGTTATTTTCCCAAATGCGAGTGACTATGAGAAACCAGATATGAGCTATTTGGAGTTCTTTATATATGTGTGTAGTAATATATATATATATATAATCGTTAATGTCATATTATCTACTATATCTGAAGATTAACTGATTGGCTTCATAGTAAAATTCGAAATCAAGAGCTTTTCGCTCTGTACCTAAGTAATGTGCGCATTAACGGCTACCGTGTGTGTATAGTTAAGGATTGATTAAAAAAATATTCTGTCTCTTAATTGTTTCTTAGTATAAGCTTATTTTTTAGCTGCCGGAAAGTGAATAACTTAACGTTAATTTCCGTCATATTAAATATACAGAAAACATTTAAAAATCCATTATACGAGTATCTATATGAATAGTGACTACAATATAAAGAAATAAAATACAGAAATAAAGTATGTATAATAAAATAAAATACAGCATATGAAATTCCATGGAATCAATAAAATACAATACCATCTAATAAATATTGTTTCCAATTCCTATTCTTTGTCTTGTATAGTATTATCTTGTATTGTCAGTAATTTTTCAAATTTTGACTTACTTGTTTAGTTGTTTCTTCATTATGTACCTTATATATATATATATATATATATATATATATATATATATATATATATATATATATATATATATATATATATATATATATATATATATATATATATATATATATATATATATATATATATATATATATATATATATATATATATATATATATATATATATATATATATATATATATATATATATATATATATATATATATATATATATATATAATATATATATATATATATATATATATATATATATATATATATATATATATATATATATATATATATATATATACATATATAAATATAATCATAATGGTCATTGATTTTATCAACTAAATTATTGATGGTTTGATTATATTTGTTTGATTTTTTTAGATATCGAAAACTAAAAAAAATATTAAAGTTTAAACGTATAGAAACACTGTTGGTTTTCCAGAAATAGTTATTATTTCATTTACATTTTAACAGAGGTTTAATAAAGTAATGGGCAAATTATCCAGTTAATCTACAAACTGCTTGGGTAATGTGAAAAACAAAAATGAGTTTTCGGCTCTATAACGGGTCATAATTGTTAATGTGAACAATTATATAAATTCCAGAATAATTGATTTCCTCACTTTAGTGTTAATATAATACAATATATATATATTTCTTTAATGAAATTAATTTTTATATTTCATTGTCTAAGAATTTTTCATCACACAGTAAAGAATTTAAAAATGACTTTTTACAAAAATTACATCTTTTAGAGTTAAATGTACTTTACAAGGGAATTGGCATCACCGAAGTAGCATAATTTGATGTGCACACACACACAGTAACTTGTGCAGTGCATACTTGAAGTAATATCTTTCAAATGATGCAGAACAGAAAACGAAAATATTGTGTGCACTTTGATGATTTGTAGCATATATTGCGTATAAAGAAAAATTTTAAATTTATGTCTATTAAAATTGATTCATTTTTGGTGGCATTTATGAAAACTAAAATATTTGTTTCGAAAGTAGAGTTCTTAAATGTTTCCTTCCTTTAGCTATTCTGAATTAAATTCCTCTTAATTAGATGAATGACTCCAATTTCACATTGAATAAGCCCTGAAAAATATTTATAAAACGTGTAATCAAGATTTGGAAGTATCGTAAATATTTGCTAGGGCACAAATTGAAAATTCTGAAATCTTGGGACCAAATCAATTTTATAAGGAGATTTCTAAAACTGAAAAAAAAACCTGTAAATTCACAGTCTCAAATACTCATTAAACAAAATATCCTTAATGAAGTCATGTAAATACAGGCCAGTCTTTAAACACTGGAAAATAAATAGCAAATGTAGATGTTGCTTGAACAAAAGTTTACAGCTATGCCAGAATAATGAAGTTCAACCATTTTCGCTTACAAATGCTTTTAAGGTAAATAGCCCGTGGTAATATTCTAATAAAGATTGCGTCGTTCATGATATGTTTGACTTTCTAATATGGGTTGTTTGACTTGCCTCTTATTGATAAGAAATGCATTTTTCTTGTGCTCAAGCAAACATTTTAATGACATATTTAGACAATATGTAGATATATTATTTTATTTAAAATTACTTTTAAATGAGATATTAACTGTAGGATTTTAAGCATTCTTATCATGATGGATAAATACTACATATTTTCTCATAGAATTTTATATTATTGTTCTTTATTTATGTATATCGATGTTAATAAGTTTTAACTTCAATTTTCAAAAAATTTTTGTATTATATTTTCAGAATTGAGCATTCCATATTAACATTTTTCATTATGAGGAACATATTTAATCATATTTGTATTTATATTCGCAGTTTGATATTAAGTGTCAATAATTTAAGCATGCAGTATAATCAAAGGTAATATGCTGTTACCTTTTATTTGTTTCTATAACATATTACATCATTTTCAAAACTAAATAACTTTATATTTTAATCTAATATATCATTAACAATATTTATTTTCATAGGGTTAATATATATTATAGTGAGTATATATTTCTGATTGATTATATAATAGTGTTTAACTAAGCAATTTATATTGAAATAATTTAAAGAGTAAAATTTCTTCAAATATGAGCATTCGAAATAATCAATATTTTATCTTATTGATTGCTTTCATAGTCTGAATTATTTTATTATATGAAACAACTGCAAAATTGGTCAGAAACATGCATTTTTTTCATAGTTAGAATTGTTATGATACATATTGAATTCTGAGCATTATTCGTAATAAAAATTAATTTTTATGGAATTGTGTAAGTAAAATAATTGAGAGAAGGTTTTCATTAAATCCTTGATATTTTTGGAATTATGTTTTGAATAATAAATATAATTTTGAATTGGAAATTATATTTTTAAATATCGAATCATTTTCAACATTCATTCTACTTTTTAATTTAAATATCTTCTATTTCTATGTTTTAATGTTTTTTATTGTTTTCGTGTATTATCAATAACTTTGTGTGTGTTTATTTTTAAATTAAATTCGGTACTTAATAGTCACGTCATTTTAAAATTATTCTGTTTCGAATAAATCATTAATCTTTAAAATGCTGTTAAATAAAGTCACTTACGTTCATATTTATATGTTTTAAGTACATGATTATTTTAGGAAACAGTTGAGAAATAATAAGTGTAAGAAATGAGATATGTGATCATTTGATAGCGTTTAAAGAAACCAAGACAAATGAGATTAAGAATTACAGTTGCTCAATTTTTTTCTGCTGAGTTTGAGAAATTTATGATTAAGAATTCAGATTTGAAAAGTATTGTTATTATTTTGAAATGTGCGTTATAAATTTGGTTAACTTAATAAAAAAAGGCATGAATTTAAAGCTGTAATATTTTTATGTAAAAGTGTTCATAGAAACACAAGGCAATAACATCGCGCTTAATAAAAATGTTTTTCCAAAATTGCATATCACCAACTTTGCTTTCGAACTTTTTCGTTGTAACAAAGCAATGTTATTCAGAAATTTTCGTAATGCTTTCTAATTATCGTTTCCAAATTTTATTTGTACTAAGTTGAATATAAAATATGATACTAGTAAAAAAATCATAAATCTGAAACAGCAATGCAATCTATAACATTGTATTTGATTTTGTGCTCCTCATCTATATATGGAACAACAAATTTTAAGGATATTTTTTGTTGTTTAATTCAATTTTAAAGGTATTTTTTTATCAATTAATACATTTATTTGAATTATAATTTATCAAACATAATACATTGCAGTCTGCTTTTAAATTTGCTACATGCTTACAAAGAAATTTGAAATAACGTAATTTACAAGTTAATGTCCTCTAACACTTAAATGAAATTATAAGCCACTTTTTTGATATTTTACAAATAAATAAGTTGTTATTGAACCTTTAAAACATTTTATATATGAACCATTAAAATTTTGAATAAGAAACAATTGAAATTTAAACAAACGTTTCACTCGTTTTCCTTATTCAAAATAGATAAAATCAATGCAACAACTGCTCAAAGGAACATAAGGATTTCTAAACACTTGTAATAAACGATTTAAGCTATAAAATTAAATAAACACAAAACGATTCTTGTAAATGACATTTATAACTATTCTAATTATTGTCGTAGTGCAAAACGAAATAAACACACACACACACACAAACCCTGAGAAAATAGATGTGTATATTTTTATTGCACTTTAAATTTAAAAGTTTCCTCTTTTCCTTTCAAACTAAGCTGTTATAATATAAAGGAAAGGATGTAATCAAAATTGGCACAATGAGACAAGTGCAATAAAAGAATAAATTCTTCCTTTCGGAATGGATGGATGATCTTGAGAAAAATGCAAGGAAAGTTTATGTTTTATGATATGTTTCATTTGTAAATCTGACCAGTCCGGATTGAGGGAGAAAGATTTCTGACCTATCCCATAGAAGTATAGGAGGTACGATTGAACTTTGGAAAACCAATGGTGTAAAGAAAAGGAGCTAAGACGAGAATTATGAAGAGTTATAAACTGCATCTAAAAAAAGAAGAAGCCACACTGAAGCCCCAGAGAAGCCCGTCATAGAAAAGGAGTCCACAATCGAGGACTGGGTCCTTATTGAACATAATGAGAAGCTAAAAAGATGTTAGTTGTAAACGAAGTATAACTGCCCTGTCCAGTAGGAGCCCTGCCTCGACTTTCCTGAATGGAGCTGCAGATGTCCGACAAATAAATGAGGATACGAAGCGACGACAAAGTCTGAGGAGAGATAGCAGAGTAAAGAGGAAAAGCTCATGAGCAATGAGCAAGCCAAGCGAGATCCTGAAACGGTAATGCCATAGATGTTAGGGAACACCACACTGCTACTCCTAAAAGGGGTGAGTCTGATCTCTCGTTCCTTGTCCGTCTGGTCACACTCAGTTATGATATATTAATGTGTAATTGTCATAAAACAAATAATAATATTAGAATCTCAATTATTTAATCAAGAATGTTTTGATTGTAAGTGTAAATTTCTCTTGCAATTAAGTTACTAAAATAAATTATTAAGTTTTATTGTATTTTTGTTTTGAATTTATCTCTGTCACTCAATTATTTAAAAAAACGAATCTGGGTTTCCTCGGAATTCTTCTAAAATTTCCGAATCTCACCACAACAATTATATTAAAACTTTATTCTGAAACACTTGTAATTGTTCCAAACGATAAAATATCACTCTAATTAATTAAGTAAGTCACAAATCAAGAAAATGTGGCTTTATAAGTTTGCTATTGCTCTGTTATATACATCTTTAAACGCGAAAAAAACAATCTTTCCATTAAACTTCTATAGATGATCTAAGCATTTCTTATTCGAATGATGTTTCTTCCAAGATTTTGTACCTAAAACAACCAAAATCACCTCAATCTTCTACTCCAAAGAAATGTTGTCATATGTTTCTTATAAAAAAAAGTCGGTAAAATGATAGAAAAAGAAAATTTTTACATTTATTAAAAATTTTTTACAATTTATTTAATGGAATTCAGAAACATATTTTCTTTGAAATTACCACATTTTACATACATACTACCAATGCAATACATGTTAATTGTTTTTCACTCAGAATTGTCAAAATCTTAAATATTTTCCATTTATTTCCTTTTACTATTTCTTCTTGATAATAAATATATAATGAGTTAGAGCATTACCTGCTCCTTTTTACAATGAAATACTTGTTAATTTATCTGTTACAATACAGTAAATACTCTATGACGATTTTTCTAGTTCTTAGGGAAGTTTTTATGTTTTTTATGTTAAAAATGTTGTTGTTGGTATTCAAGACACTTGGACAGGCCAAGTACGTTCTGCCTATAACTATGCGAATTTAAGTCAGTAGGGTGCGTCTTTCGTTTAAACAGTGCACCAGGAAGGTGAAAGTACGACCTTGCTCTTAAACTCCTCCGATAGATGGCACCACCAGAGGATCCACTCCCTTAATTTTGACATTGATCTGAAGGGGGGACAGTAAAAATAAATGAAACATTGCATGTTGTTTTAGAATTCATTTTTATTATGTTTAAAGTGTGAACTCAATGAAATAAGCAGTTAATAAGCAAGTTATTATAGATAAAGGATTAATAACACATATATTTTAAATGATATTTTTTCATATAAATCCTCCTTAAAGTACTTAGACTTAGTAAAGATAAGTGGAGAAGAGACCATCTGTGTGTGTGCTTTATTTTGACTTGGATTCTGAACCTTTAATACATAATTGACAAGCCATAAATATCACCGCTGGGAAATTTTCAAGATTAAAGAAAAGAAATATTTTTACATTAGATACAGACATGATGCGATTCACATGTATGTTGGCAATTTTCGCTTTTGTTATATTTTGAATAAGCAGGGATAATAAGAAGTAAAATAAATAAGCAAATATAATAAAATGTTTATGTATTAACAAATATTAGTTTCGCAATAAATTGAATAAAATATGATATAAGTTAATCAGTAACATTGGGGACAGATATTATTTCATAATTTATTATTTTTAAGACATTTTTGAAAACAAAAATTTGCGCAATCACTTTAAAATATTCTTGTGATTAAACAAACTGTTCACACTTTTACATACTGCCTTAAATGTAGCAAATAGTTTAAAATTATTTGTTAGCTACCGTATGAAAGAACATTCCATTTGGTAAATTAACTTTTCAATCGCAATCGTTAAAGAGACATTTTCGTCAGTCGAGCGGAAGAAAATTACAAGTTGATGTTCGAAGGGACTTTCTGTGGCAATTAAGCCTTTGTTTAATGGATAGCTTCAAATGGGTTAAACAAAATGAATGGTCCTTAAAATTGTCAGCTGCCAACACAAAACTGGAATTTCGAAAGAAATTAAGGTTCGCTTCTGCACTGAACATCACACTGATGTTCAGTCAGCACGAAATGCTTAAGTGATTTAGAAAGTTACTAAATTAAGTTTGCACTAATTATTGAATTAAGAAAAACTACTTTTTTCCTGTTTTATATTAAAAATGAATTTTATTATCACTAATGAAATACTTTTTAACATATATTATAATATTTCTTGTATTTTCTTGTTTAATTCTAAATTAATTCTTTGGCGTTCACATAGAAATTGAACTCTAAAATAAAAATTTCACGTGTAGAATTATCACACACATCTTGAAGAATAATATGCAAATTACAAGAAACCACCAGAGAAAATTTAATGCAAGGAATTAATTCCAAAGAAAATTTAATGCAGATATTTTAAATATGTCTGTTTAAAATATTAAGTATGGTTTAATTTCTAAAACACTTACATTAAAATTGCTACCATATTTATTTATATTTTAAAATGTAAGAATTAATATAAAATTAATGAGATTCACATACTTTCTATCTTCCAAAGTTTAAGTATTTGACGATTTACAATGAAATTCCTGAAATGACAATCTAACTCAGAGGCACCAAGTTTATAAATTAAAATAAAACATTTTCTTGGATAATTAAATTACTTTTGATGAATAATACTTCATATGAAATACACTCATATCCATAAATTAAGGATAATTCAGAATCACACAGAAATTGAACTCTAAAATAAAAATTTCAAGCGTAGAATTATCACACACATTTTGAAGAATAATATGCAAATTACAATAAACCACCAGATGGTGTCGATAGTACGTCACAATGACGAGAGTGTAAGAGAGAGGTATATAAGGAATGGTTGTAAAGAAGTAAAATTATGCACAAGCCCTTTAAAAGCCATTCAGTGCAATAACCGCATAGTTATGGCACAAAGGAAGCATTTGGATGAAGTTTTACGTGGTAGAGTTATCGGCCGTCTGGAATGTGGACGTATAGCTGTAAGTATCCGAGGAACTTGGAATCACCCAGAGTGTCATCTGCAGGCTTTAGCAACGGTTCCAAGCTGATGGTAATGTGAGTAGATGTTACAGCACAGGTCGCCTCCGAGTTACAACGCCGAATGAAGACTGGTATTTGGCAGTTACTGACAAAAGAAACAGACGGAGCACAGCAACAGACCTGACACGCCAGCTCTCTTCAGTTACTGCTACGACGGTTTCAAGGCAGACTGTGTACAGGGTCTGCCTTAGGGCACATTGGTATATATGCTCATACGTCTGTCAGATGTGTTCCACTTCCCGCAACTCATTGTCGCCTGCTTTTAGCCTGGAGTAGAGAACATGCATTGTGGACACCACAACAGTGGTTTTGTATGATGTTTTCCGACGAGTCCAGGTTTAGCTTTCAGTCTGATTCTCGCCGGACTTTCATATGGAAAGGGCCAGGTACCCGTTACCACCAAGAGAACACTGTTGAACGACACCGTTACGGAGGTGCTGGATTGCTCGTTTGGGAAGGATTTATTCTGGGTTCCAAAACTAACCTGCATGTTCAGAATGAAACCAGGACAGGCGACATCTATCGGGATGTCGTTCTGGATCAACATGTACGTTTGTTTCAGGGCGCCATGGGTGCAGAATTTTTATTTATGGATGACAACGCCCGTCCTCACCATGCAAACATTCTAGACGAATGTCTTCAATCGGAGGATATCACCCGTATGGACTTGCCAGCATATTCGTTTATTTTGTTTAAGTTAACACTATATTCGTTTATTTTGCTGAGAAGAAAACCATTTAAGGATAATTGAAAATTACATACTTTTTTGTCAATTCTAGTTCAGACGATGTTAGAAGTGTTTGCTTTGAGACACCAAAAAAGTAACTTGTTAAAAAGCATTTGTTTTAAGTGGAAAATAAAGATTTTTTGACTTTACTTTAATTAAAAACAATAGCTTCATTGATAAATTTATATGCGTTATTTTATTAAGATTTAATACACATGAACGTACATAGTATGATGGACTTGAAATAAGATTGGTTAATTACTTCATTGATTTGTTACTTTGTGGTAATTGTTTACTCTAGAAGGCTAATTCACCCGGAACTTCTGGTTTAACATGGATTTTAACAATATTAAAGCATTTGGTTGTTCTTGAAAGAGATTTTCACCTTATCGGAAAATATTGTTAAAAAAAATCTGATTCAATAATATGAGATTTTATATAACTTTGCAACCTAAATCTGCAGTGTCATTACATCCTAATGTTGAAATGTCAAAGTTGGGCTGAAGAATCATAGGTATCTCTGGAAATAAAAATAATTCAACACTTAAAATAAATTAGGTATGCTGTTTATTTGATAACTATTATTATTTATGTCTACTTATACAATTCATGACATAATATTTCTTACAAATACTGTCCTATGTATAATACCATGGGCAAAAACTAACAAAAAATATTATTATGTATTTAGAACCCATCACAGTGGTTAAGACTAATAGGAAAATAAGTTGAATTTTGTTCCTGAAAAACTAGAAATTAGGTTTGCATATATATTCATGATAAAATAATAAATATTTGGAAATTTGTGGTTTTTTTCTCCTTTGTGATGCGTGATACTAATTTCTATCTATGAAATTGTAGTTCCCTAATGTATATGTGAACATTGGAAGCGCCTTGCAGAAGACCTTTATTGTTAGCTTATGCCCCACGTGCTTCTGGAATTAATTATCCTATAGGATAAATAAACATAGAAGCACGTGGAATCTTGTACTCACTCAACATTTTAAAAATTTGGTCAGACAGTTTGGTGATATAGAGTCCCTATTATAAAGTACACATTAACATCTTACTTGATAGGGCCGCAGTTACCTGGTTGGTTAGAGCGTCGTTCTCATTATCAAATAGTAGTGAGTTTGAATCCCGACCGACCGAAGATCCGTCGTGTTTGCTAAAGGCGTCTGGGGCACGTTAAAATTGGGAGAGGTCGCAATGTCCTCCAAGTGAAATGATACCTCTGGTGTTGGCAGGCCAAATGATGGAAGTCTTCTGCTTGGTCTTTGCTTCCAAATTACGAAGATTCCACCCGGCTGCTCTTAACTGTAGAGCCATACTCGGGGGAAGGATGTTGGTGCAATAACATCTCATTTGAAACTCTTTTCTAAAATATTAAAATTTAGCTATGATATTATATAACTACAAAGAAGCCTTTCTCAGTACTTTTATATTTTAATCGAAATCCATTTTATTACTTATTGAATTTAAGTTATTTATTTTCTTTAATAAATTTATGTTAAAAAATTAAAAAAGAAAAATGATTTATTTTAAAATATGATTTTGATTTTATGTAGATATTTATTATCTATTCGGAATAATTAAGAATTAAATTATAAAACTACTTTACAAACTCCTAATAATGTGACTTAAAACAGTTTCGAGATTGATAATTTATATTAATTTGATTGCAATGCAAATATTTTTGTACCCTTTAAGATTTGAAAAATTCGCCAAGATTTGACTTGGGACATTATCGAATTGGCATGAATATATAACTGAATGATGTAGCTATAGGACGTGAAATGGGAATTCATGACATGGCAATTTATCGAAATTAATGGTATAGAAACTTACGACAAGCCAACAGTTGTTTGTTCCCGTCATTGAGGAAAGAGCCATATCTCGAGCTATTTTTCACTCAAGAAATGATTGAACTGTTGTCAGACCAAAAGTCAGTTAACAGATTCATTTCTGATGATTTTTTATTTTATAGATGAGAATTTTTTCTAACTGAAAGCGCAAGAAAGAATTTCTAGAGTTATCACACGACAAATTTTAAAATGTATAAAATAAACTCTAATAGAAAACATTATTTTAAATAATAACGTATTTCCTTAAAAATCAAAATAAAAAGTAAGAGTAAAGAGCAGAGAAATAAGATGAATTAAGTATAATAAAGCATTTTTGGTAAGCTAAATGATGGAATACATAAATTTTGAAATGAAGAAATAAAGATCGTCAATGTTTTGGTAGTCTTATGACATTTTGCCACTTAAAACCAAATGAAATCTGAGAGCTATGACCTCTCAGATTTCATTTGGTTTTAAGTCCAAAGGAATCATGAATTTTAAAGCTTTGAAGGTCCAACAGTTATTATTTGCATACAGTTGCTCATTAGACCAAGGCCTACAGCTTAAAGTTGATTCTGCACCGCTAAAAACATCCAAGCTCGAAGTGGGAATCAAACCCACAAGCTGTTGAACAGAATAGCAGGGTGGAAATATTTCAGTTATCAGTTCGGTTGATGGCTAGAGCGAGAAAATTGGTGTTCAAAATTTACTAAATTATAAAAATATGTAAAGAAACTACGCGTTAAGTTAAAAAAATGTAATTATCCTAAATGGCTTTAAGGTATTTCTATAATACATAATATCCAAAAAAATTATTGAGTTTTATTTTCCACTTATCTAAATAAATTCTTTCCTAAAAAAGCAAAAAACTCAATTAATAAGTTATATATATTTATACATATGTGTGTCCACATTCCAAATATTTATTTTAACACCTGGTGAATTTCAAGTTTAACAAAGACGAGAACAATATTAAAATTTTATAAAATTGAATATCAGATTTTTCCTACGGCAAAAATCTATGCTATTTTTAAGTAATCCAGTAAATAATAAATTCAATATCTCAAAATGATTTTCTTTAAATCAACATATATTATTTAAAATAAATATATCGATAGATTCTTATAAACACACACTTCGAACATATTTAATTGTATTTAAGATGTGATATAATATGTTTACTAAGCTTAAGATGTACATATTGTACCTTGAATGTAGCAACATAATCTTAAGAATTTGACTTTAAGCAATGCAGTAAATTAACAATGTGATCATTTTTGTCGTTCTGTGTAAAATTAGCATTTTCCATCAAAAGTAACATTATTGTAGTACTTGGCACGCGAGATGAACCAACACAATTTATATTTATATTTGAAAAATTTTATATCCATGAGACCCTGAATGTGTGTGTTTTAATGCCTTGTTTAAAACATTATGTGCACTCTAAATTTCCTAGATTTAATCCTCCTAGAATTTTCTCTCCTAGATTTTTTTTTTGGCAAAAGTTTCATTACTTTATTTTATCTATGTATTTTAGTATATTCACAATGACTAACAACTATTCTTTTCATACAAATTTTGATTTTTTGTCGCTGATTCATTTACGGTGTTTTTGAAGTGAAATAATATAGATTTTTTTCAATTTGATGGGCAAAAATTGATGGTAACCAAAAGTAATTTCAAGGGATTCTCAACTGTAATAAAACTGTTTTAACTATGGTATGCCTTATATATTTAGCATAGACTCAAAAGATAATACTTCTTTCAGGATTATCTTCTGGTGCAGAGGTTCACTTTCGCCTTATTGAAAACAGAATTTTTGCAATCGATGAATGATTTACTTATAATCAGTGAAAAGATTTATTCTTATAAAATTATTCCTTTGGAAATACTCCTCTTTAAAATGCTTCCTTTTGCATTTATTGCAATTTTTCCTGGATATTATAAATAAGATGGTAAAGGACCAAAATATAATTTTATGAAATAGGAGTTTTTTTCAATAAAGTAACAGATTATTACCAAATTATTAGAGATTTATTCTATTGCATGATTTTATATTTTATGTTTATAAAATGGCAGTTATTAAAGACGAAAAAGTACATACATATCACAACGCAATGGGTTATTAACTATTATGTCATTATCAATTTACATTGATACCTAAGCAATTAAAAACCTAAATTACATTTTGGCGGCGCTTCTCTCTCTCACTTTTAAATATTACTAATTTATGAAATTCAGATGCAATTTTCAAAAAAATTTACAAGCAACTGTCAAGAAAATACGAGAAATATCTGTCTTTGTTTATCGAATTTTCATTTATTTTGTCTTACAGCTTTGTGATTAAATTTATTAACATTTTGTAAGAGATTTTAATATGTAGATTGACATTTTTTTAAAGTTTTTTATTTTACCACTTTTTTTGTTTTGATTATGAAAGTACAAATTCAAATTTCTTATACACCAGCGCTTTGTCTCCTTGAAGAAACAAATAATGCACCAATAGCTTTTTACAATGCTTTTCCAATATTAGAAAAGAATTATATCAGGTGATTAACTAATTTTAGAATTTCTTATATCATAAGTTAACTTTTCCCTTGCTTTTCACAATTCATTCATTTTTTTCTGTCAGTCCATTTTCTTCTGTAAAATATTTGTTTTTCTATATGTTCTTTTAATATTTTACCTTAAACATATTTTCTTTTCTTTGTGTTGAAATAGTATACAGCAAGTTATTGCTCTAACACTTTAACAGATGTTTTCTTATTGATGATTCATTCAACATGAATAAAATCACGAACATAACCTAATAAAAATAAAACAGCTTGATTCAAATGGGCTCAAATAATAGTAACTAATTTAAATAGAAAAAATAAATAAAGTGGAAATATCGTTGAAGGCAGATTATCAATTAAATTTTGCTTGCTTATGATTTTATATTATAATCTTTTAGAGAAATATTTAACATTGATAATTTAATTATATTCCCTCCTTTATTTTATATTTTTATTTTAAATTTTAAAATTATTACTTATTACAGGCGTGTTAAGGTGTTTCATGTAAACACTTGTTACATTAAATTTAAAGCCTTTTATACCATATAAAGCTGATTAGAACGTTTTTGAATATTTTAAAAAAGTCTTTAGCAAAACTTATTGAAAAAAGTATTTAACTGGATGAAATTCATTTTTAAAAGACAAAGATCTTTACTAGAATAGTTATTGCTTTCAATTATATTTAAAAGCTATTTTATTCATTCCTATAAGTCAATCCTTTAAGAGAAATCCTCTAACTTTCAGTAGGTTATTATCTCTGGAAGAAATATGTTTTGCCATAACAAATAAATATCAGTAATATTTCATATTTCTTAAATAATTTAAATGTATCATAACATAAAAATTATGTAAATTTAAAAATTTGCTTACGAAATGATACAAAAAAATAGAAAGGAAATTTCTTAAAGCTAACAAAACCTTAATCTGGTTTCATTTTTCATTGAATCATAATGATTTTCATCAACTTTAGACATTATATTACTCTAAGGATTTTTGAACATTTGAAATTTAAATTCATTAAAAATTGGCTGAGCAGATAGAAATGCAAAGCAGTTACATAGGGTGCGGTACATTATTTACTAATTTATGAGAAAGAACACGAGAAAAGTTTAAAATGTTCGTTTCTGAGGCTCGTTATGGTCTAGTCCCCTGTATTTTTTGGAATTTAACGTTAAGGATCCAAGTTTAATTCTTAAACAACGGGAAGCAAATGTTGCGTTCCTTTTTTTCTCAATGGATCTTTACAGAAATGAGTGTTTTGGATTTTTTCCACGTTTACTTCCTTGTTGCTCATGTATATACAAAGGTCACTATCTAATAAAAAATATTCCACCGTAAGGCAATATGGTAAATATATATCTTATAACTGCAAAGCTGTCAGCTCAGCCGAATTAAAGATGTTTGTTTATTTGACACGTCTATTGAAAGGCAGATGATATTCTCTTAATGAGCTATTTATATAAGTGTTGAAAAATAAGAATTTTAAAAAATAAATTAATAGGTCAGGAAAATATAAATAAGCTATAGAGTTTATAATCAGATAAGGCACTTCTATATAAATTATTTTAAAACTTTTTTTCTATATTTCACAAAGACATTATTAACATCAAGATTATTACATTTAGTTTTCTGAGCATAAATGGTATTATTATTGAAAAGCAAATATTATCTGTCATACAATATGAATCAGAAATAATATATATTTATCACACACACATATTAACTAATCTCTTAATTTACGATCATATACATTTCTATAAGTATTTGTATTTTATTTCTATCAAATATAATCTGAAAATATTTTGTGTACATTTTTTTTATTTTGTATACAAATTACATATGGAGTAACATAAATTGGAGTAATTTAAATATATACTATGTAATTCTGTAGCTTTATTATACATACCTCAAAGTTAACTACATTGAATAGAAAAAATTCTATTACAGTGGAAAGTTTGCTACAAATAAATAAATAAAATAAAGTAAATAAAAGTAAAATAAAATAATAAAAAATACTATGGTTTTATAAATGGATAATTTTTCTGAAATTCAATTTAACTTACTCTATAGATAATATCTTACATAAATTATCCAGATATAGTATGTCTTTCCGATGGGACTATAGGAAATTGTGAAACAAGATATCCCACTTGTAAAACTTATTGCTAGAACTTGGTCCATAGAAACATGACATTATTTCTCGAAGGATTAAAAGGCTTAAATTTTAATACAACAATCACACAGTTAGTATTTTATTCAACAAAATCACCTTCAGTCTAGAGTACATTTATTGTTTTTTATTATATTAAATTTACAATTACTAAGAATATAATATGAGAAGAAAACATACCTCTAAATAATAAAATAACAATAGAATTCTTATCGCAAAAAGATCTTTTTGTCAAATGTTTCGAGTCAGTTTCTAAAAAGCTATTTTTATTGGTTTTATATTCTATCATTTGCATTGTTTTTACTCAGATGAGGAAGTAAAATAATTTTAACTACGTTTACAGCCAAATGTTAACGTAATTATGTTTCTTTTATACATTTTTTCCGAATTAAATAGAGAAAGTGTGACTTAATAAGAACGTAAAATATATTGTAGTTTTCTTTAAGTACCTATTACTCCTTATTTATACCATTTATTCTGTATAAAATACACATGCATTTTTCCTTTTAAGTTATTTTCATATAAGGCAAAAAGAAGATAAAATGAAAAATGTTTGTTGCAAAATATCATTTATTATAAATGGTAATTTCAATAAATAATGTTATCATTTAGCTAAAAAAAGCCTGATTAATTGTATCTTCTTATAATTTTGATCCAACTGCCAGATGTTTTATGGGAAATGAAACATCTGGCATTTTATTGGAAATGAAAGGCTTAAGTTGAATAAGCTCTGTGCCAATTCCTTTACTATTCTTCACGAAGAATCGAGAAAAACACTGTCGTCATCTCCCTCTCTCATGATTGATGGAAAAACGTTCAACCGCATTGAAGGCCGGATATTGAGCTGACTTTATAATATATTCAGTATGACTAGCATAGGATAAATTTCAAGAGAGAAATTATAAGACATATGAAAAACATCTTAATTAAGCTGAATTATTAAGGGAAGAGTAACGAAAAAGGAATTGATATACAGTGGGTGATCAGTTAACGAACATAATGCGTTACAAGACTATGTTCACTATCCGAGTTGTTCGTTAACCGATCATTGATTTACCATAGATTTTTTGTGAAATCGATTAATTCGTTCTGGAGAACTTAAAAATGAAATTAAAAAAAGGATGCATAATTTCTTAGTAAGTTTATTAAAAAATAATAAAGTATAGCCTTTCATATTAATCGTTCCTTTTTCTTTTTTGTTTATGGACCATAAAAGAGCGTGTCCAATGTCGATTGCTTTTCTTTCTTTCTTTTTTAAGACTTTTAGGAAGTGATTGATAGCATTGTTGTCGTAAAGATCGCAAACCTTACTGATATCAGCTTGGTTTGGGTGCCACTCTAAGATCATTGCTTTGACATCCTCCCACATTTTAAATGGATAGACAAGGGGGGAGATGCTCAAAAGGAAATCAGTTTCGGTTTTGATTTCATTCAAAACCGAAACTGATAATCTACTTTGGCTATAAATATTTTTTTTAAAAAATTCCGGTATAGAAATCTGAAGTTTATAATAGGAAGTAAAATAATTCAAGAGAGATTAAAAACAGTTTTGGTGCGTTTGATTTGGCAACCCTACACATCATGCTCTGAGAGTCGAAAGATGTTCGTTACCCGAAAATGTGTTCGTTGTTCGAACACAAAAATCTTTCGTGAAAGTGTTCGATGTTCACTTTATTCGCAGTTCGAATTGTTCGTTAACCGATCACCCACTGTAATATACAGTCTAATTTAAATACTAAGGTGAGGCATTAAAGCATAACCCACCAACTCTTTATAAATTTGAAATGACACTCGAAACATTAAACTACAATAAATCTTTTGGACAAGATGGTATTAAAGCTAAACTCATAAACATCAGTGAAAACAAAGAAACTAAAGTAATCCATAACTTTATCTGTTGTATGTGGACATAGGAACTATGGTCCATTGAATGGGAATAAGGGGTTGTCTGTTTTATTTATAAAAAAGGGGCAAGTTGAATGTCGTAGCTTCAGGAGAATTATCCCTTTAAATATACCATAGGAAATCTTCACCACCATTTTTTACAAACTATTACTTTCATACTTGCAAAGAACAAAAGAGTATGACATTGATATTTATAATCTTTTGTTCGATTTTAAAGCTTATATGACAGGGTCAACATAATGAAAAATTACTCGCAATCATGAGGGAATTCCATGTAGAAATGACAATGATAAATCACACTAGAATGTCTCAAAGATGTAAAATGAAGAGTCAACATTATATTGAGTCTTTCAGAGTATTTTTATATAAAAAGAGACTCGGGGAAAAAATTCTCTCTCTTGCCTTTTATTTAGTTGGTTCTAGAAAAGGTTATAATGAGTTCTAAGATAAGTACTAGCGGAACCACATCCTACAGACAATAGACCAATGGCTTACTTTTGCCAATGATACTGATATCATTGAGCAAACTAGAAAATGTCATTGAAGTTTACATTTCCCTTGAGAATGACATGTATCAATTTTGTAAAACCATTGATGGGGAAAAAAAACGAAATTTATAATTGAAACAAATAAAAAAATAAGTAAACCCTCTCTTGAGAACAATTACTATTCATATAAGAATATATAAAGTACTTTAAACACTTGGCCACAATAATTTCAAGCCCCAATTACTTAAATATTTTAATTTATGAAAGACCAACGAAAGGAGACCTGTACTTTATATGAGAATGCAGCGAGAAATTTGAGTCTAACCATTAAAGAAGAAAGACTAAATTTATTAGTGGAACGTGTAAAAAATAGATATAGCTCCTTTAGAGATCAATGACTACACGTTGACAATCTAAATCAGTTGGAAACGTCGGTACAATGATTTCAAGCAGTGATGACAAAAACTGAAATTAAACAAGCCATGATTTCTGATGCCTTAGAAACCAGATACAATCTAAATCCTGCACTACTAATGAAATTAGTCTATATAAAACACTTTTGTCCAACACGGAAGTAAATGTTTTGCTTTGAACAGTTAATATTATAAATACATATATTACACATAGTTAAAATTAAACTATTGATAATATATTTACTTTATAGATAAGGGACTGATTAGTATGACTATCAGAGTTGATGCTTAAAACATCAAAGTCCCAATAAGGCGATTTTTGTTGAAAATTTTGCATCTTTCATATTGCTCGTCTCTATTTGTGTATATCAGCAAATAATGTTAAAAATGTCTTTTTGGTATGAGAAATTCTCTAGGAAATCTTTTCATTTTATGTTCAATATATGTGAAATTACTCATTTCTGTTTCTATATGCTTATGAGTGGTAAACATTTATTTATATTAGTTTGTAATTTCATGCAATTAATATGCTCTTGCACGTGGATTTTATAGAGTTATAACAATATTAAAGTTTAACATTTAATCTTAACATAAATTATTGTATATAGATATGTTAAGATTAAGGAAATAAAGCAAAATCACATGTCATTCTTAAACTATCGCCAAGAGAAAAATAAATGATTATGCTATACTGTAATATCGAAATTATTATAACTTTTATTTTATTTTTATAGCATATTTATTTCATAAAACAAAAGATTTTAAAAGTCATTGTTAGCATTAGAAATAAAAGTAATAGTCTAGATCAATAAATTCTAGATTAAACTCGTAGTTGAATAAATTTAACATGTTCTGAATTTATACGTGACTGTAAAATTACATGTTAAAAGTTTGAAAACAAAATGATATTAGTGCCAAGGAAATGCAAATCACTTTTTGTGGAAGAAAATGAGTCTGCTTCTTATTATATTAAATGATGAAAGTTTCAACGAAAACGTGATGCTCATTTTTATCAGACAGTTTTAACTTTGGAATGAGATTAAGCAGCAAAAGAATATTGAATAATTTCTTAAAAATGAGTTTAAAACTTTTATTTAATGATATAATTATTCTATTTTTTATTCTGAATTATTTTTAAATTGATCTAAATTTGTTTAATTAAAAACTAAAAGAAATACATGTAGAAAAAAATATTTATAAATGGTAAACACAGCATGAATTAATTTAGGAAAGATGTTAAATAAGAGTGGATAAAAAATTGGTCAGTAATTTAAAATTTTGTAAGTGATTTCATTCTTAGAAATAAAATACATTTCATAATTAATTAATAACTTAAATCATTTATGAAAAATTTTATAAGCAACTTTTAAATAATAAATTGTACTTGTGACTGGTAGTAAACAGCTTGAAATAAAAATATAATCTGCTTTAAATTATTTAAAATGTGAACTCTTCCCCACACACTTGTTTAAATGTCAAATTTGCACACTTTTAGAACTACTTATTAATTTCTTGTGTTTAAATATACAACATCGAACAAAAAATGGGACGAAAGTGTGAAGTCAATCATATAAAAATTTTATGTAACCGTAAAGTGTTATGAAATAAAGTTTTTATAATTAGTATTTTAAAATAATTTTTTTCTGAAAATATTTTCTCCTTTCAATGTTAAAAATTAATATGATACATGGGCATTAAAAAAAGTTACTGTATTTCTCTATTTTGTTGTTTTTACTTTTGATTCTAAAATATGAAGCAAGATATTGTTTACTTAACCAAAAATTTAGCTTCACAAGACTGAGGAAATTTTCTTTATGAATTTGAATAAAAAAATTTTCATTTAATTTAATTTTTTTGTGCTTATTTTTTTATGTAAATATAATTTTCAAAAGAATAGCTATCATGAAATAAAAGAGTTAGAATTGTATTTCCTGGAATTGAATTCTTTCAATTCCAAGAAATAATTCAGTGAAAATTACCAGTTATAGTAAGTTTAGTTAATTTTTTGTTGTCTATGAATTTATTTTAAGTTTTAGATTATTGATCTAAAAAAATAATATAAGCAAGGTTCATTTGCTTAAAACATTATTCTAAGATTTAAGTAGCTTAAATATTATTCATGGATCGAAAGTATTTAGGGTACTCGTATATCACATGTGAAACAATTTTTTGTGATTACACTG